>VXAA01000606.1:757758-805925 GCA_013399115.1 Anseranas semipalmata
GATTTGTAGGAAGAAAGCAGTGAAGTTTGATTGGGATACATCAGCCTGCAAACTACATTGGACTTTGACATCTCACTAGTTGAATCTCCAGGGCTTATCTGAACTAAGTGCACATTGGGTTTGCTCAATGGAACCTTCTAAATGCAGTTTCTTACAGTGTTCCTGGTGTGTCCATATTGGTGTGAATAAGAGAAACCTTCTGGTTCACTGAAGATGCAAGTTTGTCTGCAAAGTTACTCAGTCAACATTCGCAATGTTTCTGCTTAAAAATGAACAAAAGGACTTACTGGACTTTGACACGTCAGAACCAATAAATTCGCCTATGGTGGCTTTTCTTGAAATCTGAGCTCCTGAGTGACGCTCAGAGATCAGTTCTTGAATATCCTGAAAAACAGTGTATAAAAATACAGTTTCATCCAGAAGGGACATCAGATTCATGAATCCAAGCTAGAAAAGAGAGATTATGACCTTCCTCATTTAAGTCATAACAAGTATCAAACTCTGCATATTCCTTCCTCTTAAAGAAGCCTTCATGGCACTCTTCTTTGCAATTCATGGGAGGAGACACTTATAGAGGTCAGCCTACATCTTTTGTTTTGGGACCCAAGGACCCCAGACAACCAGTCAGGTGTCAGGCAGGTACCTGCCTTTACCATTTCTGTGTTCCTGCTTAAAGACAATGCTGCAGAAGCAGCAGCTTTAAAGGTGCAAGAGCAGATATTCAATGGCTGGTCCTGTATATATGGGGCCAGGATTGTAGCCTGCATAGCTTTTCTCATTTTATACATCTGAGCCAACTGTTTTTAAACTGCTCTGACCATCTCTGCAGGCAAAAAAAGGTAATCCAAAGCTTACAACTAGATAACAGACACTACAGAGAATAGAAGTGCACCAGCATGAACTATTTCATAGACAACCCATAAACGTAAACTTATAAATATCCTTGGGAGTGGGGAAATATGCTAGCACATGGGAGCTGAGCACTCAACTCACTTTCCTCAAGAAAAATACTAATAGCAATAAAAATATCAAACCACCGCGAACTACTGAAGAAGAAAAAAACCCTAAAATCCTTAAAAGAGTAAGGACCCAGGCTGATGCAACTTGAACTATCAATTAGGTCCCCCCTTGACCCATGTGTGATTGGCAGATGTGCACATCCTGAACTCCTAAACCTCTTTTGCAGCCTACTTGCCTGGTGCTCACTGATACCCACAGGTTCTGCTGCTGTGGATTCGCATGGCATTGGCACCAGCCGCTGATGCTCCCCGTACCTGCAAGCTGAGCCTCCACGGCATCACGTACCAGGCAGCAGCACAGCTACCAGTATGCTCCTGCCAGCAAAGCCCTGCAATTCCCTTGGCAAGGGAATAGTTTCCCTTTTATCGCTTATTAAAGGGGATCAGGTGTTTGCCCATGAGAAATGCACTCTGAGCTACAAGATTTTTTTTTCTCCTGAAATATGCCCATAAACTAGATATGTGTCTGTTTAAATAAGCATAAAATTATGAGTATCCTGCAGCAAAACGAGACAGCAGTGTTCAGCATAGTACGGATGAAAAAGCCCATTCTTCTCTCCTTCCGTGACTTTGCTGGTGAACTTTGGGCCTATCAAGACTTTTTGAGGACACAGAATAGGGGCTCTACAGTTGCCAAAGCCTTTTTAGAATAACCTTTTAGATGCATTTGGTCTGAAAGCATCTGTGTAAGTGATGTGATTTGTATTTACATGCACATATAACCTCCCCAGTACTCTGGCAGCTACTGTGTGAAGGCACAGCATCTCTCCCCAGGTTTGAGAGTGCGCCCTGAACTTTTCCAGACAACAGAAAGAACTTTGCTATTCTCTGAGTCGAGGCTGAAGAGCATCATTAGTTGCGCTGGTGGCAGGATCCTCCTTTTCTCCAGCCTTCTCATTTCAAAGCCTTTCATTTCCCGAGACAGCTGCAAGGTGTACCTTCAAGGATTTTGCTTTTTTGATTTATACTTTTACATGCTCGAATCTCAATTGAGATATCCCAGCCTCATTCCATTTCTGACCTTACACTATCAAGCCGGACCGACCCTCCATCTCTCAGGACAGGGCTGGCTTCCAGCCCAGGTTACGGAAGAACAAGAGCAGAGCTGCAAAGCAACTCATCAGCTGGGTCCCGAGGAGATGCTTCGCATAAAGCCACCGCAGAGCCCAGCCGGCTGCTGCTGCCACGCGAGCTCTCTGTCCTCTGAACTTCTGACACCGCTCTTGTTTTTCCGAGGCTTGCTTTGTGTTCTTTTTGTTCTGAGAAAATCCTGTCCAGACCAAGCGCAGCACCCCAACAGATGGCGTGGAAGTCGATGACATGGGATTGAGATCTGCAGACAATACTGAAAATTGCCTTAAAAAAAAAATCAATTTCAGCTACCAGTGAGCTTGTTGGCAGTGAGTTGGAGTTCCTGAGGGCCAGGCACCTGCTTCTGGTCATTGTTCTGCCTCCACCACACCTGTAAGCACGTGAGCACACAGTGAGGATATCCAGGTATTTGATCCCCTCCAGATGCAGCCAAGAACACCCAGACAGCAGTGAGACAACGCCCAGAGGTTGACACTTTTGTGCTGACGATTCTGCAAGTGATACACACCCCAGTGGAATAAATAACTTTACAGCATCACTTCCTTTTCTTTAAAAAAAAAAAAAAAAAAATCACCCTTCCTATCAAAAATCCTTTCACTGTCAGAAAACCCCTGCTGTGCTCTACATAAGGTGTTTCTCTCAAATGAACACCTTTAAAAAATCAGCTGAAAGGAAAAGCAACTCTCATTCAGGAGAAACTGAGGCAATTTGAGCCTGTATAGGCTGCATTCGCTTCCAGCTTTGAAACCAGTTAAATACACCTCTAAACAGTCCTTAGTAGTTGCTTAAATAATAAAGGAGAGGGAAAAAAAAAAAGAAGTTTTGAAGCTGGAGGTCTACAAAATCTCTATTTCTGTCCTATTCAAGAGCCACCCTTAGCTGCTGCTGATGAGAGCAAAATTGGGAGCAAATAATACTGCCATCCTCCTTCTTCAGTAATGCCTTTAAAACATATAAGTGCCAGTTGAATTAGCCTATTTATAAGACTTCTTTTTTCCCCCGACTGTAAACTCCTAATGACTCTCCGTTACACAATGCAATTCAATATGACTCAAGCTTCCAGGGGTCTTGATCCCCTCTAGATAGTGTACCACAAAAGTGATTTATAAACTACAGCCTGAGAAAGTCAGAGACTGAAGTGATTTGAGAAAATAGTTCAGGCTTGTAAGTGAATACAAGTGCTATGAATTCCAATGACAGAATAATACCCCCCCTTCCCAATTCTTTTCCTATATTCTCATTTCATACAGCAGAGGGAAAGGTGGTGATGAAGGAAAGGGGTGTGGGGGGGTCAGAATAAGAAAACCCAAAGGGGATAAGAAAATGAAGGGCTGTATGGTGAGGGTTAATCAGTCATACACCAAAGTAAGCCTTTTTGGGTATGAAAAAATGTAACAAGAACCTTTGCATAGCAGATCATATTTGTGAAGCTGAACAGTTTTGAATAGAGCACTCTGTGGCTGAAGAAGTGCTAGAGAGAAGGTGGTAGGGAAGGAGGTAAAAAAAGCAGAGACCACTGATAAGCTGAACTCAGATATCAGGTGTATCACTGGAGGAGAAAAACACGTATTTGTCATTTCTTCCCCCAACAAAAAAAGTGAGCAGTAATCTATGCATATATGTATAGATATATACACATATATATATGTATATATACATATATATATATTATTTTTTTTTTATGAGAAGGACTCTATCTCAAAAGTTATTTTGGATCAAATGGAAAAAAAGAAAAAAGAAATAATCCCAAAGCATGCAGTTTCTTCTTGCAAGACATATTTTCCTATCCAAATTTCAGCATGGGTTTGTTATTTTGGAACCTGTTCCCTTCCCCCTCTCCTCTTATCGCCTCTCCCTGTCTTTCACACTGAGGCGCTTGGTCTAAAGACAGTCAGGGAGCTAAATATATATTAATTAGAACTCTTGAGGCTGCCATCAATGAGATACAATTATCCCAAACTGTTGCTATTACAGGCTCTGATAGCTTCATTTAAATTCCTGAATAAAACATGAAATATCTTTAATGAGAAATGAATATAGTTGTCAGGAGGGAGTAGTTGTGATATTGTTACTAGTTGAGATATAGAAGATGAAGACATAATATGAATACCTTCGATTTTATATAAAAACGATGGGTGTTAGGAAAAGACAGATCCCCCTTCAGAGATTTCATTTAGACTGCATATCAAAAACCATATAAAACAGCAACATCTCTCTTGCAAGGAAACTCTGCTATCCCAAAGGCAGCTGGCATTCCTGCCTCTGAGCAAACTGTATCTGTTACAAGGTGTAACGGCAGCGTGAAGAAACGCCCTACCATCACGGCGAGAGTAAACAAAGCATGTGAAGCTCAGTGAAATATTCCTGTTGTTACTCTATGGCTGATCAGGGGGCTCAGTGTGGAACACTCTCTCCCACTCCCTTTTCTTTTTTCTCCCCTTTTTTTTTTTTCTCCATTTTTATTATTTTTAAGACAAATGCCAGTGAGGGAGCAGAGATGTAGTTCTCTCTCCTTTTCAAGGCGACTGAAAGACACAAGGCCAGGCCAGTGAAGAGCAGTTCTTTAAATCATGCTGTCAGGGAGATGGAAGCTGCAGCACCTCCTAATTCCTCTGCAGTTGCTTGATGGACTGCACTACTCACACTAAAAATTCACCCTTGAGCTAGAGCAGAGGTCTCCTCACCTGCTGCTATTTGACTGAATTTACAATGACTCCCCCCTTTCCATACCGTTCATTTATTTGTCTCTCCTTTGGTTAAAGTGAGCTCTCGGGCTTTTCATCCAGAAGTGTTCCCAAAATATCTCACAGACAAGGGGCAGCTGTGAGTCCATGATGGAGTCCCACGTCACCCTGATCCCATCAGACCATGCACGCCAAAGCTCTCAGCTCTGGCCCCACTGCTGAAAAGCTGCTCTTTCTGGGGTGGAGCACAGCAGCTATTTAACAGCATGTACCGTCACTTGTACTTCAGTTTAGGTCGCAAAGTGGAGATGATTATCATACTAATTGAAAGGGCATGGGAAATATTAAGAAGGCAGAACATAATTATCCAAACTGGAAATTGCCAGGTCATTCCCATTCTTGCAGGATCCTCTAGTGACCACAGAGTATGGTCAGGACCTCAATTTAAAGTCTCAATACAAGTTTGTATCAAGCATTTTTACATTAAATCAATTAATATGTATGTCCTGAATATTAGTTTTGAGATACTTGGAGTGTAGCAGCTCAGTTTTTTCTACAAGCATTGGTTTGCGTTTATTCTCTAGACACAGAGATAGAAAATTATCTCAGGGATACAATTCAATTTCTCTTAATCAACACCTCTTTGCTTCATCGAGTAAAGCATGCTTAATCCATTTAGAGTTAGTTGTCAAGGAATACACACTCTAATTAATATTTTCCTGAAGATGTTTATACATGACAGTATAATAAATTAAACAAAGAAATAACAAGAGTGAAGAGTTTCTAAGTGCCTCTGCCAGACTGGACCAGAAGAGGTACCTCTGTGGATTCAGTTTCTGTTCCACCTGATCATCCAGAGGAATGTCAGCTTCGAGACAAGACCTTATGAGAGGTAAAGGAAATATATATATATATATATATAAGTGTCTCCTATTCTTAGCAGCTCACAGTGCTAAGGACACTAGTGTCATGGCAATGAATTGCCAGGTCTCAAAAGTTGCCCTTCCAAGAAGAAATGAATCAAAACTTATTGGCCAGTGTCTAAGATGAGAAAAGTTGCCTAATGTACCTTAAAGCTTATTCTATCCTTTCCCTTGACCACAATGAAATACATGTATTCTCACCCCAGGATGTGAAAACGGTTACAATTCAACTCTCCAAAACTCATCATGAAAGGTCTTGGAAGAAGTAGAGATGTGTAGTCACTGGACCAAGAGTACAATACAACCTCAACCACAGTAGAACCAGGAATACAGTACAAATATACTTCAAGCAATACCTGAACATCAGCCTAAATATTTATGCCACATTCACATGCCTCAGATTTATATGAATAATAACAGTTCCTGAGATCAAAAGCCAACTTTAAGGTGAAATATTGCAGCTCAAAAGCAAAGAGGCTTTATTAACAAGCAAGTCCTTTTCTTTTAAAGCAATTTTGGGATCCCCTTGAGGTACTCAAAATTGCTGAAGCAAACACTCGCCCCTCACAGCATAAGTCATATTTAAGGAACAGAATTAAAGACCTCGGAGCCCGACACTGGAAAAAATCAAGCACAATTTACAGCCCTTGAATCAGTGTAACCAAAGCAATATCCAATTATATGCATTTTATTTATATAGTTTATTTTCCAACAAAATTAATTTCATGTTCCTAAAAAAAAAAAATACTGGATTAATAACCCTAATAACCAAATCCATCTATCAACAAAAAATATACAACACAAACAGTGACTCAGCAGATTTTTCTCTCTACCACTTGTTTTAATGCGGGACTCAGAGAGAGCACGTCTGGAGAGTGACGAGATTCCCCAGAGCCTGTGCAATATTTTTACCCTTTTCAGAGACGACGTCTTTGGTGTCAGCTGGCTATGACCAGCTGCGGCAGGGATGCTCTGATGGGAGCAGGCATTTTTCCATGGGCAGTTGACAGCAATGACTTTTTGACTGGCCCCTTCCAGCTGCTCAAATCTGAAACTGCACTTAAAGGGCAGAAAAGAAAGAAAAAATACAGTATTACCCAAAAGATGGATGCTTACTTCAAAATCATGAGTTTTTTCCTTTCACTAGGTTTGACCCAAACTCTCCCCTTTTCCCTCATCTCAGCTCCTTTCCCAAGTAGGATGCCTCACAGCACTGCTGTGTTCAGACCCTGGTAGGTTTGGGATATATTTCTGCTGTACCCTGACAAGGGAGGAAACTTTTTGGGAGATCGCTGCAACCATGTGCATGAGAAACTGTCCCAGCTTCTTTCATTCCCTACACAACTTTTCCAAAAATTCATCCCTACCTCCTGCTGCCCTGGAATGAGAAGGATTGGGCAGAGTAACTAACTTGTGCTCAGATAAGACTCACACATTTTCCTCATCTCAACCAGATGTTGCTTTTATTCTTTTTTCCACTGCTCTCTTAATTCTTTTTTTTATTATTATTTTTTATTTTTAAAAAGGCCCTTCTGACTGAATGTACCTGTTTGTTCCTATGTCCCGGGAAACCAAACAACAAAGCACTTTGAATTACTTATTGTTATGGCTTAGGGACAAGATTGCATCTCTAGGTTTATAAAGCAGCCACTACATTTGCACCGCTAAATACAAATGATTTTAATAATCAGTGTTGTATTTGCTTCTTTCAGCAGGGTGCCTTGTCATTACTTTAACAATAATAATACCTGCTTTTCATTTGCTAAATGTTATTATGATTATTATTCAGAAGCTTTACTATAATTAACTGAGCCTCACAACACCCCTGTGAATCAGGTGAAGAAAGAATTATGACTCCCCCACTTTTCACCTGGAAACACAGCTATGGGGAAGCTAAGTATCATAACACAGAAGAGGCTTGGATTAAAACCGGTGGTTCTTGCTTCAAAATCTTATACCCAAACCACACCCTGAATTGTTTGCCTCCTAGTGCTGCTGTCAGTTCAAATGTACTGAGATGACATTTTGGAAATTCAAAAAATAAAATAGGTAAATAATAATTAAAAAAAAAAAAAAAGAGAGAAAAAAAAAAGGAGAAGGAAGAAAAGAGACATGGCAATACTTAATGCCAAGACACCTTGCTCTCTGCAGTTTAACAACCTCTTTTGGCAGCTCCTACTCCCGACTGGTGTTGGTGCCTGAATCCTGAGCACTCACGTTCAGTGCTTGCATCAGGCACATCTGTATCTATACAGGCGACAGCTTCTGTCTATAATAGCCACCTGTGAGACCAGGGGAGAGGCATTAAAAATTAAAGAACTGCAGAGTAGATTGGAAGCCAATCTTGGGTTTATAGACAGGGAAGTGTTTGACAGGTGGTCTCTGCGAAAGAAGTGGCCTTAGAGACACATTTCTCTTGATTTTATTTTTTAATTAACTTTTATTCTCAATATTATCGTGTCCTTTTTCCCCCCTTTACTTTGCTCCTCACTT
Source organism: Anseranas semipalmata (assembly GCA_013399115.1). Classification (NCBI taxonomy): domain Eukaryota; kingdom Metazoa; phylum Chordata; class Aves; order Anseriformes; family Anseranatidae; genus Anseranas; species Anseranas semipalmata. The sequence goes on from VXAA01000606.1 coordinate 765,970, forward strand.
CCAGCCTGGAACTCTGCTCAGCACACCACTCACCACAGTGCGGTTATAGGTACCTTCAGTATTGCAGTCCAGCAGGTTCACTTCATAGAGCCTTCCTTCCATCTCTACCCTGATGCCAACCGTCCACCCAAACAGTTTTTCCATAGAGCTAGACATAAACCACAGTCACACTGCAGAGCTCATCATCCATTTAAGTGGGTTATCCTGTAACCCAGCGACACGCCCAGCAAAGCCCATATTTACGGGGCCGCTCAGTGATGAGCAGCACCCCAGGCCCTGGGTCAAGCATGTGCCTGTTAAGCTCTTCCACATGTGCCATTCAGGCCCCTTCTGTTTGGGTTTCACGTATGGGTTTTACACCCCTCGCCTCACATAAAAACAGATGACCTTAGAGGGACCAGGAGGGCCATCTCCATCACTGTCTAAAGCCTAGGCTTCACCTCCTGCCATAAAAACGCTTCCTCACCTTCCCTCCTGCTCACCCCTCGCGTTCCCACTTTCAAGTTAATCGTAATAACACGCCTGCAGCCAAAGAACAGAAACCGGTGCATCCCCTCCAGGCCCCCCTGCCCGCTTCCCGCCCCCCTGGCTTTGCTTCATTGACTCCTCCAAACCCACCGCGTTTGGACGGGAGCACTTAACCTTCTGCAGAATATCTTTATGCTCCATTTTCCTTTCCATTAGGAAGGAGATGAAAGCAAGAAGAGGATGCTTGTGTACAGCTGCTGCCAGCAGATGTGCTTTCCCAAGTTTATATGTGTTTTAAGCGTAGACTTGAATACTTCTGTGTGTGAGGGGTTTTGGTGTGGGAGGGACATATGGATGAAGTTTAAGTGAGGCTGTGTTTAAGCCTGATGCAATGGTTTATATCCAAATCAGAGCAATTCATACTTGTGCTATACTCCAGCTTCCAAATGAAGACTGTGCTAACCAAACCTGCTGCACCTGTAGTATTTTGAGTGCCATTTTCCAATTTCTCTATACGCATAACAAGGCAAGATTCAGACTGAGACTATCAGGCATTTTTCGCCTGAGGAAAAGATCAGTGATTGACTTGTAAAACTTTTTCCTGGTACTCACTGCTTTTCTCCCAGTTTGAAATTTATTTCTGTATTTTTCTAAGAATAATTCATTCATAGTAACAGTGGGAAAAATATACGTATATATATTTAAATCCATTTTCTAAATACATAATAAATAACAAACAAATAATAATAATAATAATAATAAAGAGTAAAAATAAAGACTAGAAGCTTCTACGTGGAGAGCAGAAGATCCTGCCCATGTGACTGATGAGCACCAGGATTTTGCCTGTCTGTGCATATTCCTTCAAGACCACGCTGTGTCCCACCGACAGTCATTGCCAAAGCAAAGCTTGGGAAGCTCCAAGTGCACAAAAAATGACTCCAATAAAAGCTTTCTGCATTGTGTCCTCCCAGGAGGCGTTTCACCCACCACAGAGACACAGACACATCTGGGGTAGGCAGCAGCTAAGCATAATATAGAGGGAAATGAAGACTTTTCTGCAGCTGAGCTGCCGGATGTATTTTAGGTAGAAAGATCCTGTTTGGAAGCCGTTCAGTCCCGTGACTACTCTTGCTTACATGCTGTGCTTTAAAGCGTGCCTGGTCATGACCTCTGTTTTCCATCTCAGCTCAGAGGAAGGAAAGTGGTGCCGGGACGGGCAGGGAGGATGGTGTTGGGATGGTCAGGGGGTTAATGCAGGACCTGAGCGTCTCCAGTTCAGCTCCTGCCTCTGTGCTGACTTGTATGACTCAAGGCAAGTCACTTAATCTCATTTTCCCATCTGTAAAATCACAGCGTCACTGCGAGCGCAACTACTGCTGGGACAGGGAGGTGCTCAGCCGCAACGGCACACAGCGGGGAGGAACCCGCCAGGGCCGGAGCAGCAGGAGGCTCCGCGAGTTGTTACGGATCGAGGGGAGCGAGGGCTCCAGTCCCAGGTACTGAACCCAAATCAGCTCAGGATGATGTTAATGGAGCTGTAGCATATCAAGGCAATCACTTGTGCCTCCTTAGTGCCATCAGGACCACATCAAAGCTGCGTGCGTCTTTCTTCCCCTCCCTTCCCTGAGCACCAGAGGCTCAGAGACGCTGGCTCTGGCTCACCAGTCTCATTATATTAGCTTGATAAACCACCCATTTACCTATAATTCAACAGACTGTAAAAACCCTTGCGGCTATTGCATAATAAGGAAAATAAATAATAATACGCCTTAACAAGCATCAGTCGAAATAGCTGGGATTTGATGGACCCGGCGACAAACAGCAGATTTGCTTTCCCGGGAACGCAGACAAACTAATCAGATTTAGTTGGCAGCTACGAAAACACGGCCGATAGGAGGCTCAGCGCCGGCTCACACAATCCCCCATCCCTGTTAATGCAGGGTGTGTGTGTGGGGGGGGGACACAAACAGGGCATCAAAAAGAGACGATGTGTATGCATCCCTGTGCTGGATGCAATGCCCTGGCAGGCTGACAGGGGGCTGGCAGCTTTCCATCCCTTGGAAGGGGGCTCCTGGTCTGTGCAGCCCAGACAGCAGTTTAACCCGAGGGTCAGAGGGCAGTCAGGCGTTATCTGTCGGCTGGGCGCATTTCCTCTGCATCTGTGGCTCCAATATTCCCGAAAAGACACTGACAGGAGGGTGAGAGCTAATGGGAGCTCCTCCGGTATTTAGAAATGTAAAGGCCCGCATTCATTTTTAATGATATTGGGAACTCAGGAAAAAAAAAAAAAAGCAGTCAACAGTAATTTACATAGGGTGAGAGAAAGAAAAACACTTCAGCCTTCCCTACCTGATTATTTGGGACTCGCAGCTGCTGGACAAGGAGAGGATTGTTGTGTGGTTTAACTACAATGCAGTCTTCAGTATAACATTCTGACTATGGGATGGCTTGTACAGTTGTGCCTCGGATATACCATATTACATTTTTATTGTACAGGACGAAAGTAATTCCTACCTTATTTAGGTAAAAGCCATCATTAACTACTTCCCTATTGCTCAGCACAGATGGTGTTTGACAGACCCTTACCAGTCTGCATGAGGCACAGGGCTAGCTTTTGAGCTAAGTGCTTATTTGGTGCATCCCTGAGATGCTTTAAAGCCACTTCTGGTTTCCAGCTGCCTTGGAGGTGCCAATGCAGACCAAACCGGAGCAGCTCTAAATCCGATTGCATTGATGTTGTCTGCAAAACCAACAGGGAGCTGCTGCAACACCCCACAGCCAGACAGGCAGATGGGGGCCCCAATTACCTCCCAGTTGCCAGAAACCAGGGAGGAGAGGGCAGAAATGTCACTATGGGGCTCCTTTGCTACAAGCAACCTTCTGCCAATGGGTGAAGCCCCCAGATGACCATCCCTCCCACCTGGATAGCTGCTCTGCATCAATAAGGGCTATCAAGCAGCCATTGCTGCTGTGGAGCACAGGGCCAAGGTCTGTCGTCAAGCGAGAAATAAAGCCAGGTGCAATTACTATTGTACAGTTGAGCTTCTTTTATTGATTAAGCTACAGCATTAATTCTAGGGTAATGCAGCCATGGATGGAGCCAGGATGACTGTCTCCAGCATAGGGCATGCCAATGTTTTTAGGTATGCTACAATTTAATCTTCTTGCTTTTGCTATCTTTTGTTTAAAATGATGAAATCTAAACACTCAGAATCCGAACATTGACTGGGCACTATTAACAGACCAAAAAGGTTTTCACTTGTGCTAAGCTGATACAGACCTCACCAAAAAATAGTAACCAGAGGACACCTCATGACAATTTATGAGTCACATTGGTATTTACTGATTCCTTCCCACCCATATCACAAAACCATCCCTATGATAAACATCTTCACTAGCATCCTCTGTGGAGGGGTAGCCAATACCAACATAACCTCTGCATTTTAAAGGTGATAGAGATTGATGAAGTCATTTTCCCATGCCCCATGTCATTTCCCTCCCCAGCTACAAGGCTGGTCCTTAGGAGAATATCCTCGTGGGTTTTTGTCTAGACTACCCCTTAATTGACTCGAGCGACAGGACTTCCGACGTTTCTCCAGGGAGATCATCCTACAGCCTGACAGACCTCGCTGCCAGGAAACATTTCCTGATGTTCCCCCTACAGTGTCCTTGCCCACTGTCATCCCAAAGCTACACTTGGGTAAAGTCTTCTACCAAGAGAGCTGTATATCCCAGGCATCCCACCAATGTCCTTGCATGTAGACAACTTTCATCAGTCCTCTTAACTTTCATTTGACAAGTGGTAAACTTTTCCTTCTTTCAAAGCCCTAGATGAATGTAATTATTTTCATTTACTCCCCTGCCTGCACATTAATTTGATTAGCTTATGGAGAAGAGTTTTGGTAGCAGTGGCAGAAGGAATACAACCTTTTGGGAAACCATTAAAAATAATGAGTCACATATTTTTAACTTATTAAAGGGACAAAAAAACACTTGTTTTTTCTTTGATTAAATCAAAATTCAGAATCTAGAAAAATGTCTTTGCTAAACTATTTTTTTGAAAATAAATCACTTTAGTTTCATTTACTGTCAGGTTAATCACATAGTGAACAACAAGTTAATAAGGTAGTAATAGATATACTAACAATGCATAAATTGATCATTATGGGCTGTTCACTACTGTACTTATTAGTCAGGTTTATATTTATCTATGCTACTAGAATTGATGTGCTTTTAATAATCTATAACTTGTTATTCATGACTTGAGTATTCTTCTTTATTAATAATTTACTAATGCTTTATAAACTATTTATAATTGTGTTCTTCATATAAAAAATATGATCTTTGATCTAAAAATGAATGATAACTTGGGACATTCCCTACTGGACTAAACTGACGATGCAGAGGAAACCACGATGGAGCTGCTGAAGCACCATCTGTGCAATACCCAGTCCCCAACATTTGCTTCAACTGATTTTGCAGTTCTTTGGAAACCTGATAGGCAACATGAATTCATTTTTAATTTTGCACAACTCAGTAGCAAAAGGTTCTTAGAAAACAACCAATGTTCCTATTCAGTGCTTGAAAATCCCTTTTTCATCTCCAAATTTGAGAGCACATTAGGAACACAGGCTAAGAGGGGATCACCTAGCGTATTGTTATAGAATCATTATGACAGAACTGTGACTTCTCTTTATCTTACCGGTCCCATCCAGGCACAGAAACATCCCTGTTTTGCTTTGAGTACAAGTCATGCTGAAAATGACCGGAGACATGCCAAGAAAGGGAGTAATAATATTTCATCAACAGGGTCGGGTCCTCTGGCTTCATCGAACTGGAATTGTCACACCTGTACTCTTCCCAAGATCTGCCAAGAAAAAAAAAAAGAATCTAGCTTATTGGTTACCTGAGGAATGGCTAGAATACATTAGAAAAGGTGTTTTTAATAAAAACAAAAATAATGTTATCAGTGTCGAAAACACCATTAAAAACCTGTGGGAATATTTCATCTAGTTCTGGTACCTGTATTTAAGAACAAAGTTACTGTAACAAATATAGAGAAGAGTACCAATACATTACAGGAAAGCAATGGCTCACTTATGAAGAGATTAAGGAAATTTGTCTTGTTTAACCAGCTAGAGATTAAAAAAGGTTATGATGACTCTTCTTAAATGGATTCAGGATTCAGGAGGGTGGGGCCAGGGGAACAGTGAAGAAAGAGAAGATTATTTACATTAAAGGACACTGCTGGAACTAGGATCAGTTGATTATAGATTGGCCATGAATAATTTTACTATGAAAATTAAAGGAAGAATATTGATTATTTGAGCACTGAAACTCTGTGATAGTTTTCTAAAATTAAGCAGTCAGAACAAGGAATTTGACTTGGAAGTTGAAGCCTTTGAAAGGGACTATATTGCCAAGGAGACAAGAATCCTGTGTGTCATGTCCCCAGGGGGCTGAAAGGAGATTGGATAACTTTATTTGCATTGTACTTATCTCATGCATCAGGTTTCTGTGGTTACTTCCGGAGGGCAAGAAGGATTTGTCCCCCCACCCCTGCTGTTTTCTGGCAGGATTATGGGGTTTGTCTGGGTTCAGTTTTGGCCTTTCTTTGAGGTATTGCTATTGGCCATTGCTAGGAACGGGATGTAGAAAGATGCACTGATATACTTACAGATCCACACGGCCCAAGTTTAGATGGAGGCTGGAACTGATGGATGAACTCCTGGGAGCAGAATAAAGTTTGTTGAATACACCTAGATAACATAAACATGCTTTATTTCTTTAGATAACTCAATAGTACAATATATGAGTGATGGGGCAAAATAGAAAATGGAAAGAAAATTCTTCTGGGTATTTGTACTACTTAGATTTGATTTTGAACTCAATCCCCATATGCTTGTGTGATGGTCTGTCTTAGTTTGTGTCTGAATGACCTTTGAAGGCTTGAATATCCTGGACCCTTCTGAATCAAGTTTGGGGCTACAATTCTCCCTCTCTGGAGGAAAAATAACTTCAGAAAGAGCTGGAACAGAAGAAGGATTTGTTACGGCTTATAGATTGGGTGATTTATCCAGTTTGGAAACAGAGCGATAAAAACACTATCTCCTCTTCCCCCAGAATAAAGCTGAATGGTGTAGAAAATTAGCCAACTTTTTTTCAATAAAGTTTTTTCTTAATTACTATTATTGCCAGCTCAGCCCCATCATTCAACTATGCTTAGCAGATTAACTTTCTTTTTCCCTGCGAAGTACTTTCTAACAATACTTATTAAATTTGCAGGAGGAGTGGCCCAAGCAACTGGAGTGTTCTCCTGTTCTGTCCTCCCACGCACAACTCAATCTTCTTCCACGCTCGCTCAGGAACAGCATCCTCCTCTTTCAAGCATCTGTGCTATAAGTGGAAAGAGGATTTGGCTTAAAGGGACACCGACAACTGGTTTTAAATCTCTAGTTAATTTGTTGTGAAAGTCATTTTTTAACATAATTTGGGGGTTTCTTTCAAGTGATGAGAGAGCAAGGGATCTGTTAAACGAAGGAGAATTAATTATTCCCAGCCATTACTGAAAATACGAATACAACCAGGTTGTGATAGAGCAAATGAAATTGATTTTAAACAAAAGTGAACCTGACCGCTCGCGTTTCATCGTCCCCTTCATGGCACGGATGGCAGCCCTTCTCTGAGGCGGGCTGCCTTCTCCAAGCTTCACTTCTTGTTTGACAGAATTAAGTATTAATCTGGCCACTCTTAGAGAGAGCTGCAAGATAACCCCATTTGCTCAGACCGTCTCAACTGATTAAGTCTTGTTTCCCAACTGATTGGGAAGATGTATGAGGGTGACAAGCTTTTGTCTTGCGGAGATCTTCATGTCTGAATTCTGTAAATTCTCAGCTCTCCCTTATCCACCCCTGCTTCTCCCTGTAAGTCAATACAAGCTCAAACACCAGGTCTGCAATTTAGGAGCTAAAAAGGAGGCTCCAACCTTCCTCTTCCAAAAAGCCTTTCTAAAACCTTCCTGGCTCCTCTTTCTTAATCTGCTGCTTGGCATCATTCCTTTCCTGCTAAAAGATGTTAGGATGCAAGCTTTGTTGTTGTTTGTTTTTAATGAAAAACATACTATTAGATCAGTTTGCATAAAAAAAAAAAAAAACAGTAAAGACAGGGTAGGGGGCTGCTAAATACTGATGAGAGCTAAGTCATATTAACCAGCTATAAACATGCCGTTCTACTCTCTGGCTTTGAAATCCCTGTTAAAAGGCTTCAAACCCTTTCTCACATGGCCTATAACATACACAGAGCAGAGGAACTCAATTAACTCTTCCCTGCCACTACAGCTGCATTAGAAAGGATTGCATGAGATGGATTTAGAGTTACACCATTAACAGCAAAAAAGATGATGAACAGAAACCTCTCCTGGTGTGTTTCCAGCCCCAGAGTGTCTTCAGACCACACCAAGACAAAATCCTTGCTCTTGGCTATCAGCTGAGGACCGTGGCCAATGCTGCAAGGTGATGAATGGAGCAGCTGGGAAACAGAGGGGCACAAGCCAGCGGTGGTGTGGGATGCACAGGGTACAAACCCCTGGCTCGGTAACCCTAGCGGCACATTCGCCATCTCTCCCCAGCTTCCTTCTGCCTAAAAATATTTGGGAAAAAAGACGGAGTGGTCAAGAAAGATTATCCACGACCACTGAAATAGCAGTGGAGCAATTTAGAAGAACTTCAGGGATGGTCTAATTAGGCCATCTCACATCAACTCATGTCACATTGCTGGCATAACACCAAATTCAATGGCCATTGCATCAAAACATCTTAAAGCCATCTTGGAGCCTACCCTCCGGGCAGCATCAAGACCAGGTTTACCCCGTAGACAGAAAGGGCATCAAGGCTACCCATGTATGACACTACTCACAAGCAGAAACAATCAGCCTTGATGGAGTATTTCACAAAAAGGTTTCCATCAGGCGCCAGCAGCTTTTTAAATATTAACCAGCGAGATCTGCTGGCTGCCACTCTGGGATTACTGTCTCTGACACTGGTGATCCCAGCGTGTCAGCATAATTTAGCAGCCAAATCCTGGCTCCCAGCGAGCGGCTTGCAGATGTGGATTTTAATTAAAAATATTTAATTTTCAGCTCCGAGTTCCATTTGCTCTACCTGGCAGTATTGTTGCCGGTGCTCATCATGCAAACCGCCGCAATGCTGCTCTGAGGAAACCTCAAACAGCTTCCTCTGCCTATGGCAGCACCACCAAACAGCTCCATGGAGCCCTGTTCTGCGTTCAGCCGCAACAACTGAAATAGAGAGCTAAAAATAAATCATGTGTGGCTCAGAACCTACCTGATACCAGAGCAATTCACTTGGAGACTGGCAAAAATGGAAAGTGCACCTTTCTAGCTCCACCAAAATGCATCCCTTGAGAGTCTGTTTATTGTTTTTCACCCACATGAGACTGACAACAATAGGCATTGCTCAAATCTGGGGAAAAAAAGCTAAGTTTAAGTTGGTACCTCAGGGTTGTAAGCACATGCTGTTTGACAGCTAGCTCCCTAGCCCAGCTGATACTGCAGTCCTTTTACTTGGGATGAGGAGAAGTTGCACTCCCAGAGCTCCTGCAGCCTTTTGGGCTGGGACTTCATGTTGTCCAGAGAGACCTTACATAGTTCCTTCACTGCCTCATTTTCCTAGCTGAAAAGAGAAGACAGCTCTCCAGTGAAATCTTGCTGTTTCACTTCTTACTCACCACCACTTAAATTACCCTATTTCAGTATTTGTGTCATGAGTAGTTTATGTAAGAATTTTTCACTAATAGGTTTCTACATCTGCAGACATCTACTTAGTGAATCCTTAATTAAGCATGTTTCGAACAGTATTTAGTGCAGGTCCTGCTCATAAACAAGGTTTTGCCTTTGTCTTCTGATTGCATGCTGCAAAGAGCATACACAGCATTTGTCCATATACAGACACTTCTTTTGAATATAGCAGAGAATTTGAATATTTTGGAAGTTGTACATTATGGTTGATAAATACCTGAAAAGATATTTTGAGATTATCATTTAGGTCCCATATTTTTAGGGAGCATATGGGAAGAATATTTTCCTTATGTGGGAAAATGGAGCAGGCATGAAGAAAAGAAGCCAGGGACAAATAGGATTCATTATACTAATATCCAGATTATTCAATATTCAGATGTTGATAATTATTATGAATAGCTGCAAATTTTAATTATGGAAAATACTTCAAAATGTTACTTTTTTTTTTTTAATCCTGTTTTATTTCCAACAAGGAGGTTCATACCTCTTTGATTTTGAGAAGAGAAATAAGTAGTCTTAGATCCTCTAGAGAAAATCCTGTTAAAGGGCATGCACAATTCAGTGCCAGTGAGAACGTATCCACAGAGAAAGACTTCGTAAACTATTTAGGGGAAGGACAATATATGGTTGTATAGTACCTGATGCAACGGAGGCATGACATATGACCCTTATCACAAATAGAAAAATAAACATCAACAAGACAGATTGAAGAACACATCAGAAACAGTAAAACTAATGTTAAAAATAATCATTGCTAACATTTAGCCTGGAGTCCTTTTTGCTTTGTTATTTTATATTGACAACCCCACCTAGAAATAGGTCTCAGACTTTTTGACTTGTAGACAACCCATTTTGCTCTGCAGACCCCAGTGTATCCATTGTCACCCATGGGAGGGCCCCAGGGCCTCTGCTACGCTGCATCTTTGGGGACGGATCAAATGGCTCCCAGACGAGAACAGAACCAGACATTTTCCAACCAAATACGTCTCAGGTCACTGAGCAATGCTCTGGTGGCTCTGCCTCTCCTGCAAATGCCCAGACTGAGGCATTTCAATACACAGCTTTGCCTGAGGAACCTTCCTCCTCTGGGGTTTCCATGCTGCTGGCAGGAGGAGATGCATGCCCCTGCCTCAGCCAGCACCATGCGTGGTCCAGAGAGCTGACCGGGCTGGATGTGTGATGTCCCCAGCTTCAAAGTTGGGTGCTGGAGATATGCACATAGGCTTTGATCCACCAGTGCTGCTAGTGAGGAAGATAGTGGTGGCAGAGGCATAGCTGGCTGAGGGAGAGCAAGGTTAGAAAACCCTCTAACTGCCATGGCTCCACAATCACTGCTGATCAGTGCTATCCACTGCTGCAAAGCAGGAGCACAAGAGGACTTTGAACAAAGGAGTTTCAAGTTGGACTTTGTGATAAATTGCATCAGCAGCTGCCTGAAGTTCCAGTGACCAGAGCCCCCATGCCAAATGCTGTAAAGATAAAATAAAGCCTAGTCCCTGACTATAGCATCTTATGGCTTTGGGACATACAATTATTCATTCAGATGAGGATTTATGTCAATTTAGTGCTTTACAAGGCAGTCAGGTACTGCCACAGGTGATTGCCACAGCAAGGGTATCTGGGGAATCTCTCAAGATTACCTGGTGAGTGCTGGCATAGGGTCCAGAGCACCGCTGCTTCATCACTCCCTTCCTTGCTGTCACATCGAAGGATAGGGAAATCTCACATTGTTGTTCACACTCCATGAAAATAAGTTGCGTTAGCTGTGCAGGGGGACAAATCTCTTTTACAACTAAATCACATTGCATGAACACGTATAGAGTGGCTCCTAGAGCTCCTCAGGAAAGAACGGCCAGGTTTTACAGGGCTCCAAACCCCCGCCCCCAGCCATCTCACCTGACAGACTGGACAGTGGATATTGTGCCATGCCCATGGTCCACAGTCCAGGATCCCAAGCAGAAGCTCTAAGAACCATTGATGAGTTTTCTTTACTGGTGTCCTGGAAAATCCACCAACAGTGGCTGATGGATTGGAGTTGGCTAGAATGTTCCCCTTCCCCTTCATAGCCCCACCACAGCTATTGATTTCAACATCTCTCCTTCCTTCGTGCCCATGGCAGGAGTAGCAGACAACCTACCCAGCAAGCCCAGGAAAAGGGCAGCTCCAAATCTTTGTCCAAAGCCAGGCAGTTTCTTCTTCCCAGTCAGAAATGGCACAACTTTAATATGGTAATGATGTTCCACATTAACTCATTCTCCAAACAAGAACCAGTTTGTTGTCAGACAGAAATGGAAAAGGGTCAACCTTTTCTGCTCTTTCTACTTACAACAATTCCTCCTTTCAAGGGGGAACGGCTTGAAAGCTCCGGTTATCTAAGTCTGTTTTCCACTAAAAGTGACACCTCCAAAACTAGACTCCTCCTCTCCCTTTTTTAAGCTATGAACAAGTCCTTGGTATTTTGGCCAGGCCACTTCTCCAATGCAGCTTCTGTCATTAGGAAGAGAAAAAAGAAAAGGAAAAGGGGAAAAAAAAAAGGAAAAAAAAGAAAAAGCTGCTTTTTTGGAAAGTTCTACAAATATTTTATGCCTCCTCTTTCTTTTTCTCTTGCTTTCCCCCCCCCTTCTTACATTCACACAAGCAAAACAACAAGAGGGTCCTCTGATGAATGTGGCGGATCGCCATGGTTACGGTTCAGAGATGCAGCGAAAAGCAATTATGGTGGGACATAGTGGAGAAAAAAAAAGAGAAATGCACCTCTTTGTCAGAATTTCAGAACAGCTGTAATAACACTTGTGCACCCCAACCAGCGCAAAGTAACTGAAATATTGTGGCATGTTAAATGCCAACGCATTAAATACTGGGATTTCAATGTCACATTATTTAAAAAGACAGGAAGCATTAATTTCCAGCTGCACTTTCAGCTTGTTAAGTCATCTAGGGGGAATAGGGAAAAAGGAACAAGTCCATGGCACGGGGGCTCACATTTTGAGGTGTGAAATAAAACACTGTTCAGCGAGGCAGTGGAATGCACTTGTAACAGATTTAATCTGACAGCAGCTGCGGTTTCCTATTTAAGGTTTTGTGTGATTTATTTTTCCCCTTGGTGTTGGAGCTCCTGAAAGAGACGGCGATGCTTTCCTGACCTTTTCCAGTCTGAGGATCTCAAAGCACTTTACCCCCATGCATGCATTTTCACAGCCTCCAATGGGTGAGGTAGGTGGGTTGTCACTGCTCTCACACAGTAGGTGAGACTTGCTCAGGTCTGATCTTCCTAACCCAAGGGTCACAGATGGGATGTCTCTGACCTTGGTTTGGGCCTCTGCAAGGACTGAGAGAAGCAGGAAATTCTCATTTTACAAGCTGTTATTCTAAGATCATATTTAAAATAAAAGCTACATATTGCAGTCTGGGATTATCTGTGAAGTGCGTGTGTGCCCATAACACATTTATTCCTCTGTGGCTAGCAGAAAAGATTTGACTCTACTCTTTCTTATTTGCATTTACTCTTGAGGATTTCTACAGATCTATTTTTGGTGACAACAGCAGCATAAAGTATCTCCCTTCCTTCTCATACCTGTTGCATATTGCAGCCCCCAGCTGTGTTCTTATCTTCCAGGCTATGAATCAAACCAGGAACAAGATCTTGCTGATTTTTTAGCCAGGGAAAGAGGTGGGAAGTGAGAAATGATTGAAATGGATCTCTGATCCTGTTCACCAAGTGGTTCTGCACACTGTAATGCTAAAGGCCAGAGGTAGCAGAAACCTTGAAGGGTACAACTGCAGATGTCCACGGTACACCTTGATTGCAACAGAAAAGAAAAATGGGAAGAACAATGCAAAGATGAGTAGACAAAACAGCCCAAACAGGACAAAGATTACCCACTTCAGAGATTCTTTACCTCTTTTCTGAATGCTCCCCTCCAGTTACATTTCTTGTCTCTTCACAGAGGAGACCTTTCAGATCACACGCCCCAGCTCCAGCCTTCCTCCTCCTGGTCACAAGAGTAAGCTCCTCCATCCATCCATCACTGACTCACTTGATAGACCAAGGTAAGGACTAGGTTTCCCAATCACAGCAGTGGCCCACTGTTTCTCTCCTTTTATCCTCTATCATGCCCAGCAAAGGCAAAGCTCCAGGGTCCTTCCTCAAGCAAAAGAAATCTGAGAAAACCTGTATATGAAAAGATGATGCTAATTTTGAAGGAAAATGAAGTATTGCCAAGTCTTGTGGTTATATATCACAAGTCTTATTTTTTTAAGCTTCTAAAAACAAGAAACAGTACAAACATCTCAGCAAGAGAACAGTAGAGAAATTGTGAAAAATAGAAAGAAGGGACTGCTAAAAGTTCAGCAGTGAGAAGGAGCCTAAAAAAAAACCTCACAGAGCTTTAAATTATTTTGCTTTCTTAAAGCAACCCATGATTTAGACAAGCCTGTTGCAACTTCTGAGCATGGGGGACACGCTGTTTTAGATGAGGTACTTGAGAAAGACTGGGTTTTAGAAAAATTTGTCATAGTAGTAAAGCTCTGTGGACTGAAACTGTGATCTATTGTTGTAGGTTGTGCCTTTATTGACAGAAGCAGCAGAAGTCTCAAGATCCAAACCAGCCAAAATGAACTCTTGTCCAAATCCAAGAGATGGACTACTCTGTGACACCTCAGAGTAGTCCTCTACCAGTGTACCTTTAAGGCTTGTACTCTATCAGCCTTGGAAATGTAAATCAGAAAAGAAACAATAAAATTTACCTACAGATTTACATTGGTGTAGAAAAGCTGAAAAGTCAGCCTCAATTTCCCTAGGCAGCATGATGATGTGGTGTTAAAATACCTGGAAAAGTTTTCCTTTACGGCTACACATCGAAAATTCAAAGATCAAAGTGACAGCAGAGAATGTTTTCCAATGCCATTAAATTTTTGCATGGAGCAACAGCTTCTGATAAACTCTTAGAGGAATTATCAGCACCCACATTCCAGGGAGGTAGCACTCTTTTTCCTTTAACCTTTCCCTTGATAATTTATACCTTTGGAGATTGGGGTTCCACTCCATATCTCCCCTTTCTTCTGAGCGGCTCCCAGTCAAAGGTACACAGCTTGATCAGTGGGGCAGACTGGATGACTTTCTCACCCAGTGTGGGGCTTCACTGAGAACATGGTACCTTGTCTGCGAACACCGAGACAACCTCAGCTTACAAGGCACCAAGCAAGAAGGGTGGCACAGGGGGTAGAAAAAACTCTTCTTCTCAGTGAGGCTCCAGCTGGGTGAAAGCAGAGGTTATTGCAAAACAGGACAAACAATCAGAGAAAAGGCTGAAGGTATAAGCTGTTTTAAAAGTTTTTAAATCCAGCCCTTCTCCTAAGAGAGAGACGAGAGATACCAAAGACTCAAAACTCCACAAGTGAGTAACTTAGGAAGCTGTGTTTTTGAACATGGTTGTGCTTCAGCACAGCCCCTGAACCAGCCACGTTGGGCTCCAAGATGAAAGTACCACTAAGCTGAATTAACGCCAAGTTGCAGCAGCATCCCAGCCCTGCAAGGTGCTGAACTACCCCAAATCCCGCGTCAATCTGTAGGATCTGCAAGCGCTCAGAGCCATTTCTGATCAAATGCTTGGTGTCCAAGTACATAACTCCCTAGAGAAGGGTCCGTAAATGGAAAGCAGATCAGAACAACCGAAAGTGCCATGAGCCTCTGCAGCAGCGGATACCATTGTCAAGGCATCCTTTGTGCTATAGGCACGTGGCATTTATATGAGGGAGAGATAAAAGAAGGAATTTTAAAACAAAGGTTTCATTGCAGATTGCTGGTTTCTCACTGCTTTATTATTTGCTCTTTGCACATGTCAGATAAGTAGACTTGCGAATAGCCTTAATTAGAAATGCAGATTACACGGGGCCAGAACACACTGGACACTGTTTCTCTCCAGCAATCCTGCTGGGAATACACATGGCTGATTTGCTGAGAAACAAATTGAAAGTCAAAGTTAGCTTCATTTTTAGGCTATGCAGTGCATGCAGTTGCTGTGTCCAGTTCATAAATCCAGCAGCTGTGAATAATTCCTCATTCTTAAAGAATTTAATGGAAGAAAAGAACCACTGCATTTCCAGTAGAAAGGCCTGCTAAAAGAGACATGCAGTTTCTGGTAGTTGTTTTATCTGTTGAGATAAGAAAGGATCAGATACAATTGGTGATGAGAGCTGCAACCAGAAAACCAGTGTGCCATCTCAGACTGGACAACAGGCTTGAACACCTGAAAGCCCTAACAAAGAGGATGTAGCAATAGCATATCTAAAAGCAAAGGTTGCTTGGAACGACTGCCTGTGGATGCTGATTTGGGGGGGTGGGAGGGTATTTTTGCTTTTGTTAAATATTTATTAATTGTTGTGTTCACTGAAACATTTCCCTAAAGGCAAAGACAAATAGTAAGCAATAGTAAATTTCAAATAAGCCATTAAAGGTTTCAAACTGAATGGAACTATAGATGCACATCCTAAAAGTCTGCAAAGGCAGTTGTGAAAATCAAGCCCATTCTCACAGGCTTACATTTATACAGGAATCCTCCTCTCCACTGGTAATGTTTTAGGGATCCATAAGTGGAAAATAAAGGTCAGCAATCTGCTCAAGAGGATGGTTATAGCACTGGACTGAGTGTCCACAACTCAATCCCCAGATACTGGATATTTGGATAAACTCAGAACATCAATTCTCATCTAATTTGCACTTGGGTTGATATAATTTTGCAAACACAAATCAGGGAACAACTCTTAAATTCTTAGATATAGAGGACTAAATTTCAGACCTAAACCTGGTCAATCCCACTTTGTAAGCACTTCATTTTAAGCAATGTCTGTGAGCAGAACTAGCAAGTGCAGAGAGGATGAGAAAGGCTTCAGAGAATTGTTTTAGAAAAAACAAAAGTGCAAACTTTTCAGAGTAGAAAGGAGAGCTGCTCAAGAGAGCTCAATGGGCCATAAGGGTCTTCATGCTCCAAAATACATCTTCTTCCATAAGGTTTTGAAGGAGATTTCTGGCTTTGAAACTTTCCTCATTTATTTACTTATTACATTTTTATCCAGGAACGTCTGTTGAGAGGATGCATATGCCGGGAAGGGGCATGAAAAGGAAACAGACCAGGAGGAGAGAATGCAACGAGCACTGTAAACGCACAGACATGTTATTGAAATTCTGACCTTTCTGACAGCTCCTGGCTTCCCGTCGGCGTTGTGTCAGGACCATGACTATCGCGTTTCAGGCTGTGCATTGCCTGCAGCAGACTGTAGCAATTTCTTTATAATCACTACATTTTTTTTCCCCCATTGCATCACGATGACACCTGGGCAGCGATTTTTAGGGGAATTGCAGGCAGAGGATGAGAACTTAAACAGGGTGAACTGGGATCAGCTCTGTTCAGGTTAAATGGAACCAGGCTTATTTATAACAGCTACGGTTAAGTCCACAATCCACTAACTACTGAACCATTCCTCTCTGCTAATGCAAAAATTAAGCAGTTAAACTTTGCTTCCCTTCAAGTCAATGATAAAACTCTCTTTGGCAGCAGTGGGAGTAGAACGCCGTTAAACATTTCTAATAGGGCTTCTAAGAAAAGGTTTGGGTGGGAAGGATAATTGTTGAGAATTTTTTTTCTATGGTAACTTAGGTTCACTTATTATCAGAACTATCACATTGTTACAAAATATTTTCTAAAGTCTTGTAATGAAACATAGCTGGAAATTTAAACAAAACATACAAAATGTGATTAGAAGTTTCAACTGTTTGCCACTTTCTATTTTGGAAATGGAAAAAAGGTCTTGGAGTTTCAGAGCAATGCTTAAAGTTCTATTTGTGGCACAGTACTTACTATCAAGCTACAAACTGATTAGCTTCTCATACGTACCTGACTGGACATCTGCAAAGTTAGTAGTAAAAGAAAAAAAAAAAAAACAGAAGCATTACTGACAAAACATTAAGCTACGTACCTGATATAAACTTGGGTCCTGTAACTATAAAGACAGAGATAACTTCCAGTGGCATATACCAGTACGTCACTGCTGTGTTACCAGGGGCTCCTTAAAAGAAACCACTGACTGGGTAGCGAGATAGGAGATTTCTTCATGATTTCTTCTTCTCCATTAAATATTAGACCCAGGTAAGGGTTTTAAACAATATTTTGCAGATATTTAAATTCATTTGCATTGCTTCACAAAGGCTTCTTCCATTTTTATTTTTATTTATAGGGCTAATGTTACAGGGAATTAATTTTATGTGAAATAAGGAAATTTAAGGTGCTTGGAAAATGTGCGCAGGCATAAGTGTACCTCAGTATCAGAAGAATGACTTCAAAAATATGCTCACCCAGCTCAGGAAGCTGAAAATTTCCATAGGTAAGAGTCCACTGGAAATTATGTGAAGTGCAAATGGGACCGGCTATGAACTTCTGCAGAACTTCATCGTCTCGGAGCCCAGCACCATGACAGTCCCGCAGGCTGCTAGACACAATCCACCAGGACAAGGTCTCTGTGTGGCATCATTCAGCATTTTCAAATGTTAATTTGAAAAAGCTCTGAACACTATTTTCCAAGCTTTATGAACAGAAAATGTGTAGAAGAAAAATCTAAACTATATTATAAAAAACAATCATTTCTATGGACCATGGCAGCAAAACTTCAACATTCTCTCTCTCTTGACAGTAATACAACCTCTCCCCAGGCTGATGCTCAGTATTTCTATCATCCTTCTGTCTGTGAGCATCCAGTCCCCTCTCCTTTCACGGACCTATTCAGGTCTCTGGGGTCTATCTCTGCTGCCATCCTCTGCTCCCAACATGACCTTGAAGATGAGCCCCAGCAAGTGCTCAAGAATTTACAGCTAAGAAAAGCAGACAACACCCAGCTGTAGAGAAACTCTCTAATCCCAAGGGAATGTTGGATCTCTCACAGCGAGAGATACAAAACTCTTCCATCTTGCAGCCCCTGGAGATAATTCTCTTGCACTAGAAAATTAACCATTAGCTTCTATAAATTAATAAGAATTAGCCAGCACCTAACTACCATGTGTGTTGCTACTAACACCTAGCCCCCATGTGTTAGCTGATTCTTTAAAAGTCACATCATTTTGGACATCTTACTGTCTCTACCTTTTTATTTTCTTCTATTCTGCAAGTTTGGTGCTGTAATAGTTCAGGAGAAAGCTCACAGTAAATCTGAGGCTATATTATTATATTAATGATTTTAGTAAATGTTTCTTTTGAGCAAGACAAACAAACATTTTTCCCCAGGTCTCATCTGCAAAGCAGGAAAGAGTGAGTTTATAATAATGAAGCATTTCTATTTTAGTGGTGTTTTTGTCACTTTTCCAAAACTCCAACCCCTATTACAAGGCACATGGCCATGGACTGCCAAAGGCATTAAAATTTTACTTCTAAAAGCTGGCATTAAACTTCAAAGCCCCTCAATCGGGCAAGCTTTCTCAATTTTTCAGTTTAATCTTCTAACTGTAGAATTAAGGAGCCAAACTTGCATAAATTTGGTCCCTAAATGTTAGGATCCCAATGGGTGTTCAGTTCTGTTTTCAGAAAGGTGACCCCACTTGGGCAAGTGTGTGTTGAAGCATACATCCAAGCTCATAACTCAAATATCCATGGACTTGCTGTAGTGTTTGAAGCAGGAGAAACAGCCTGTAAACAGTGGAGTCAAGTGAACCTGGAAGGTTCATGTTCCCCATCACCACCCCACAAAAAAAAAAAAAAAAAAAAAAAAAAAAAAGCCAGGCTCTGGTGTGGATCAGAAGATATTTTTCTAACTTTTTCACGCAAGGTCAGGTGTGAATGTGTCATGGATTTTGCACAAGGAGTACGAGGTGACAACCTGCCTAGGCAGGAAGCTTGAATATCTTCCACTTGCAAAATCAGGGCAGAAAAAACGGGCTTGATCTATTTTGGCAGCACCCTGGGACTCTGGCTTGCTGAATTTTTCTGTCCACAGCTCTGCAGCTTCACAGAGGTTTTCACCTGCTTGGAAAGGGCAGGTAAAGCAAGGACTATGATGCTGTGGGGTCTGCAGTCCAGCACATCGGTGACTGTTTCAATGCAACCGGCTGCAGGTTGGTGGCAGGGGGAACCACTGCAGCCTTCCGGAACCAAGTCACCCCGACCCTTGAGTCCAAACCCTTTGATCCCCCAGCTCCAAAGGACACAAACTCATTTCTCAGCAGTATCGCTCGAGACAAAGTTTTGCCCCATGAAGTCATTTGCTGGATTTCCAGACAGCAGACTCCCACCAGGGGTTCAGCTGCTCTTTACGCTGGTGTTTTACCTTATGGAGGATGGAAAACATGCTAGTGGAGAGTTTGTTTTGGACCCACAATACAGGGCCAGTGGCACTTGGCACCCACCAGAAGATTGTTGTTCCAACAATGGAAAACGGAAGGGGGGAAGAGATGGACTCAGAGCATGAAGTGCACCCAAGCCAAAACACACATTGCAGGCATTTCTGCTACAGTGGGATACGTGGGCCAAGCCAAGTCAACACCCTGCAAGTCTAAAAACTCACACTTGGGCAAGCGGCATCCCTCAACAGACCCTGACAGAGCAAATGCATGCTGCCCTGGCAAAGCAACCAGGGGAGGGAAAGCCTGAGGTTTTTAACAAGTTGCTCCAAATAACCCTGAATATTATCTCGTTCTCTGATGCATTCTCTTCCTACAGCCTATTGCTAGAGGATTAAAACAGAACATTTTTTTCTCTCTCTCTCCTTCTTGGTCTTCTAGGCAGAGGGTATGAGCTGAGCTGGACAGGCAGAAACTACTTCTTCCCAGGTACTGAGGACAGGCCTGCACATGTGCTTTAGCATACACATAACCCTGGATTTTATACCACACTTCCTCCTTTGTTTTTGCTCCTTCTCCCTTTCTCCCCACACCCCCTTTTGCTTTTTCCACTGGCATAGCTGAAAGCAGCCTCCTTTCTGCCCTCCCTCAGCATCTTTCCTTTGGGCTGTGATTGCTCCTCTTTCTTCACTGCCTTTGTCCCCCACGCTCTCCCCAAGCCCGATGCAATAGAATCATAGAATGGCTTGGAAGGGACATTAAAGATCATCTGGTTCCAACCCCCCTGCCGTGGGCAGGGATGCCACCCACTAGATCAGGTTCCCCAGGGCCCCATCCAGCCTGGGCTTGATCACCTCCAGGGATGGGGCATCCACAGCTTCTCTGGGCAGCCCATTCTAGTGCCTCACCACCCTCACAGTGAAGAGTTTATTCCTAACATCTAGTATTAACCTATCCTCTTTTAGTTCAAAACCATTGCCCCTTGTCCTATCATTATCTATGCGAATAAAGAGTCCCTCTCCATTCTTTTTATAAGACCCCTTTAAGTATTGAAAGGCCACAATGAGGTCTCCCCGGAGCCTTCTCTTCTCCAGGCTGAACAGCTTCAGCCAAGTCTCAGCTAAAGCATTCAAATACACCATTTTGGATTGGATGCAAACCTGAGCTTGGGAATTTTGCACATCCTCCACGCATTCAGCTTGCACAAACAGCGGTAGATATTTCTGTCCCCTCTACACAAGCACACACGCTCCTGCTGCTCCCATCCCTACAGGCATTCCCCAAAAGCTAGCTAAAGATTATTGTAAATGCAACACCACATTATACCTTCTAAAAAAATAAAATAAAATAGTCAAACCCTGGCGTATCTCCAGAGAGGAAAGCGTCAGATCTCAGCTGGTAAATAAGATGTTACTGTGAAGCTTGTAAGCCAATGTTATTTCTCCTTTGTAAAGGCTCTACCTGCATAACATGAAAGGGGCTCAGTGACAGACACATTAAAACACCATTAAACTGTGAAATAGAACACAGTGTGAAAATAGATTTAACCTTCACAGCATATTGATCTCTACCCTGCGCCGTGCCTAAGTTCTTGGACAACTGTTTTATAATAGGTTTTACTTATTTTCCTGTTGCTATTCTGACTTCCTCAGAGGAGGGTGTTATTTCTAAAAGCTCCTGACAGCTAAGGGAAAAGTGGGCTTGTTTCTTAGTCATCGCTCAGTGCTTGAGCGGTGCTGCTGCCAGCTGCTCCATAAACAGAAATCAGTTTTGTGCGAGTGAAGGATGGGTCTGGGCAGCAGCGATTGCGGTGGGATGGGAGGAGGAGGAAGGGGAAGCGGAAAGGGAAGAGGAGACGGGCTGTTTGCAAGGACTCTGCTGAACAAAACTATGCAGGATGCAGGCAACCAGGCTGAACCCGAAATGCCTTTTGAAAGGGACAGCGCCAAGATTTATTTAAGCACGCGGGGACGTGGACTGTGTTTGGGAAGATAGGTGAAATAATTGTGCACACATCTGCATATTCAGACAGGAAATCCTTCTGGTGAAGTGACTGCAATGGATCACGCTGCTGCCAGCCAGCTCTGATACTTTCACTGCCAGACAGTGACTCCTCACAGCCGTGACTTGTGCCACAGGACCTCTGAACCCCCGTCACCTCCTCCCTGATCGTTCATCCATCTTCCAAAGCCTTATACTAAGAGTTCAAACCCTTCCAAATGGCCAGGTATTTTTCTTTTTCACATCAGTTCAACTAAAAAATGTTCCACCCACCTCCACACTGGAATTTCCTTTCTGACCACCCCAAAATAAACCCTGCCGGAACACAGGACAGATAAGGTCCAGCCATGTCCTGTAGCCATGACAGAGGATTTTGCAACACCCATGGATGAATGAGATAAAATTGGGGGGATGGGAGGGGTTCTTTCTCCAGAAATATCTCTGATGCCTTCCCCACCACAGTCATCTGGCAGACCCTGGGCTGGCTGGAGAACTCCAGACACATGTGATGGGGAGGTTGGGCCCATCTGCCAGATATCCCTTACATGCTGCATGGAAACCAAACCCCTGCGCTGGCTGCTGGGCACAGCTGAAGACCCCTGAGAAGCGAGCTGGATCCACACACCCAGACCTCACAGTAATGAGCACCACACCAGACACGTTTGTACACATGGTTCACTGGCCATTTGCATGTTGTCTGTGAGGCAGCCAGGCAGCTGCAAATGGCATAAGCCACAGAGGTGACCACACAGCAGTGCTGTCCAGGGATGTTTTCAGAGCAATGGAATAGTTGTATTGGCTTCAGCAGGACTGGGATGGTGCTCACTGAATTTAAGGTAACTATCCACTGATAAAGTCAGTTAGTTTTAACAAAAATGTACTTCCACTTTGGGTAGGTAGTCCAGTTTTCCGTAGCATTGTACATTTTGACATAGCATGAATATCATCTGTTCCCCCCACAAACTGCTGTCAACCAAAATTTATAACAGTTAAAATTCTCATACACACTTGAACCTTATTTTTTTCTTTAAACAACAGCAATAAATGGGAAGGTTGATGGCAAGCAAAGCAAGCTTAAGGACTGGCAACAAGGAGCGTTATTTCTGGCAAATATTTATAGGGCAAGTACATATTTCATAGAAGGTGTCTCCTGTTCTGAATTACCTTGATCTACGATAATGGAAAAGACTGAACACAAAAGAAATCTGAAAATAACTATTTGGAAAGAAGCCCCTTGAAAAGAAGATTAACAATATGTGTGTGCAATAGAAAGGTGGCAGAAACCTCACTCAAGCCCCCAGACTCCTTGCTTTCTGAGCATCCTTCTGCACTGCACTCCTGGATGCTGTGAAGGAGTCATTTCTACCGGAGTATTTCTGTCAGAATCCTCTAGGATGGAGGGAGGTGGAAACTGGAAAAGCAGCAAGCTTGAATTTTCTGATGCATGAGGGCAGGCCAGGACCAACTGCTGAAATCACCAGGGCTCCACTGGCACAAGCAGTGGAGCTTTCTACTTACAGCACACAATGCTGCGGTGAGGGAGAAAACATGCCACTTTTGGGGAACTTGGTCTGTGCAGCAGCTTGTGCCTAACCGATCACACGAGAAGAGACACAATCAAAGGGCTCACAGCAAGCTTTGAAGTCAGAGATGAATGGGGTGGACAGACTGAGAGCAGAGCAAGAGCTCCAGCACTCCCCTCTAAGCTGGCCTGAAACCCAACATGCACGGTCAGCTGAGAGCTGCCTACTGCAACATTTGCTGCTCCTCCCTCATTTAGCAGGGGGCACAACCCAACTAAAAGAATCATTTCCAAGGAGCGCCATGCTACATTTAGGAAAGCCCATGCAGGGCGTCACTATCTTCTCTGCATTAGATGAACTTCATAAAATCATAGAATTATTTAGGTTGGAAAAGACCCTTAAGATCATCAAGTCCAACCATCACCTGGTTTATCAGCAGTAAGCTTGGCCACTCTTTATCCCTTTCATAGGGGTAGCCAGACTGATCCAAAGCCTTTGAGCTCAGCAGACATTTGATATCAATGCACTCCAGGTACAGCCCATGAAGAACCACATGTTAGTACAGCAATTGCAAAATACTCAACTGTTGATTTCTTTTTCATGTAGAGAAGTGGCTGTACTTCCCTACAGGAGTCCTTGCACTGTTTCTGTTCCCTAAAAGGAATTTACCTTTTCCCGAAGCCTTCGAGAGAGCAAACACTCTCTCCAGCAGAGCTGAAGAATCTGTTTCCATTTTTAATGATACTGGATGAGAAGGACATGGTATGGGTGAGGATGATGACCTTCACCTTCCCTAATACCTCATTCATGGACACCACCACTCTGCTTTTGGAAACTTCTGTCTCACTATACAGTGTCCTCCACAGATGGTCTACAGTCTCCATTCACACACCCAGACAATACTACATAATTTCAAACCTGTTCTTCTAGTTTAGCCTGCTCCCAGACAGACACTTTAATTGACTTTATTTTGGTTAGCCCCTTTTTAAGAACTCTATTGAATAATCCTATCCATTACAACCCATCACGACTTTTACCTGCTCTTACCTCTACAGCAAATGATGGGACTCAAAGGGCTTCCCTGGGGTCAGTACACACTGCTCTCAGTGGAAATCCAACATGGGGCTCACTGCTAATCCTGGACTTCCCTGCGGGCAAGAGAGGTAAGCAGGCATAGACAAGCAGCAGAAGGTCCTCACGTTGGATCAATACCCCATGCAATATAATAAAACCCATTTGGCACGTAAGCAGGAGAAAATTTAAAGACAAGACTAAGGAAAGCAGGCAGCTGAGAATAGGAAAGTATAAACTAAAATAATCCAGTGTACTTTGCTGTTACTCTCTTGGATGATGTTGCACACAGTTGAGGAGGCAAAACTAGATTTTTTTTTTTTTTTAATATTTGCTTTGCAGTCAAACCATACCCAAGAAGCATATATATATATATATATGATATATATATTTAAGTTGTAAAGAGTAGACAGCACACATTAAATTCCAAAAGACATCAATCTTCCAAGGTAAAGCTGGTTTCAAATTTGGGGCTCTCTCCATTTCCCAGACACTAAGTATATAAGAATAACACAAATTTACAGAACTTCCCAATTCTAATCCAATTTTAAAGAAAATTACATCAGTGCCAACCTTAAGTCAGTTCCAGCACCCTGGAAATCCACAGACTCAAATCTGATCTTTCACTACAATTTTCACTGGGGTACAACTACCCCTTGACACACACAAAAAAAGGAATCAGAATTCATTTTTCTTCCAAAAGCAGCTCCCAAATGTCTCAGCCCTGCTATTTATCTACCTTCCCCAAATACATTTCTATACATTTGTACAAACTTTAAAAAGAAAAGACTTTAAAAGAGACAGTTCTACCCCAGAAAACAAGCTCCAGAACCATCTGAAAATGGGAGACCACTGAGCTAGTCCTTTTTCTGCCACAGGCTTGCTCTGTGACTGTGACCTCCTCAGTAAATGGCCCAAGTCTCTCCACTTGCCCCCTTGTCTTGTCTGATCAAAATGCCAAATCTTCAGGAGAAGGCCTGAAGGTTACAGATTGCATTTGGCTAAATCTCACCACTTAAGGAATCCACTTAATCGTAATCTCAGGTGCAAAGCCTGAGATGCAAATATCACATTCAGAAACATATTTTGAAGCAATAGTCACACATGACTATGGAAAGATGATGATAATAGTGAGTGCTTACAGTAAATGGTATTGCCCAAATTGATATTATATCATATACTCAAAAGGTCTGAACAGAAGCATCTGGGCATCATGGTGGAGTTAAAAACAAGCCCATTGAAAATGGATAAACAATTAAAAATGTATTGAAAGAAGAAAGAGAAATCATTCCTAATTAATTCCAGTGCCCTGTACAACCCCAGACTATTTGTAATCCTACAGGGAACATCTTTATTGATCTGGGGGACGCTGCAGCAGACTTCTGATGCTTATCTCAGCATAAAAATAGGCTCTTGTGATGAGCAGTGATTTAATTACATGACAATCACCGCTAACAATGCATGGCGAATACCAAAAATATGCAGAGCAAGAGTGGCAGTGATAAATGCAAGGGAATGGCATTGACTTTCAGTAAAGTCGTCTATTACTAGAGATGGAGGGAGACTTTTTTTCCCCCTCCTCTTCTTCTAAGGTAGTGGCCTCTGTGCTGCTCCGGGTACCCACTCTGAGGACTGAGCTGACCACAGGCAGACAGAAGGTGGAAGAAGTCAGCTAGCCATGATTAAACCAAAATTTAGCACACAAGTCCATGAAACTAGCAGTCTTCCCCCCTCTTCTGTAGGAACGTATGTTCTTTCCACTGTGTAACTCCACTGTGGAAATGAAGACAAGGTATTTTACTCAACTTTGTGAGGTGGCAGTACTGAGCAAGTGAGCATTACATAGTTTTGCTATGAACAGACTTAGGCCTCAGAAGTAGTTGCCCTATATGACACTGAGAGACCAAAGATCAGACAGATCCCGTCTTCCACATACTGCTGCTAGAATAGAAGCAGCAGCAAGGGTTTGCTCAAAAAAAAATAAAATGCTTTTTGGCTTGCTTCTTTTCAGGTGATCTGAAAGAAATATCCAAGCAGGAATAAAGGGGTAGCATCACTAAGACAAAACCCTTTTAATCACTTGCTCCCATTGAGAATGCAACTGTAGTACCTGCCAGTTATCTTTGAAGTCACTGTAGCAATAGTGGTCAGCAGACTTTGCACTGAAGGAGTTTTGATTCAGCACTGTTTTTATCTCCATAACCCTTTGGGACTGAAGGAAAATCTTTGCCAACTGTGCATTTCAAAGTATAAGTCCCAAATCTTTAGGTTTTATCATCTCCAGTTGGCAGATGACAGTTAAACATTACTTAATATTCTTCCCAGTGATAGAAGTAACTTACCAAAAATGCAGAGATCAAGAGCAGAACATTTCTTCATTCATCTGCTAGAAATTTGATCACAACAAATCAGGTGTAGATGAGAGATCCATAGCTAAGCCATCCCCAGAGCACGTGTTACCCACTCATTCCCATCCATCTATCCATTATTTCATTGCAGCTCAATGCCTTATCCTTCCTTCTTGGACTGAAAGCCACTCTTTAAACATGCCAGCTGAGCACATGGCTTCATGGAGTCATTCCAGCAGTCAGTGATCACTGGTGTGAGGGGCAACCTGTTCACAATCTAATCTGAACATGTTCCACCCTGGAAGACCCAGAACCAGATGCATGTGCCCAATCTATAAGCCTGTCCTACCTCCTTCTAGGAAGAAGTCCTCAAGACTTTAGAAGGCTGGTTGCGCTAGGAAATCAGCTCAAAGGAAGTTTAAGCCAGCATGTCTTTCAGCTTTTACTTTCTTCCTCTATAAGAGGCATATCGTCTTGTTCAGCCAAGAGGGAAATTGCAGGTGTTCAGTCCAACACACAGGAACTGATTGGCAATGTTCCTCCACGTAAAATTTAACAAGAATCACCAGCCCTCAGGTTAGAGCCATGCTGAGAACTTGAACTCATGCCCGCCCAGGTGCTGCTGCTGTTGCAAACACCAAGACCTGAACGCCACCTCCTGCTTCCCCGTGCTCAGTTTCATGATTCATGTCAGAAGAGCACATCATTTATTCAAAACAAAATAACCTTCTAAATTCTCTTGAAATGCTGCAATGTTTTAAGTCAACACATTACAGAGACAAGTAGATTAAAAATGGTATAATCTTGAGAGGCTAGTTTTTTTTCACTCCAATATTATTTCTAAATGCTCGTGAATATTCACACAAAGCAAAACACTTTTTTTTTTTTTTTTAAGTCACGTATCCTTTAGAACTATATAAATGCTGTTGCTGCTGAGGGTCTTCCCCACTGATAAATTGCCTGGCAGGCAATTTATCCAGAAATGATGGAATTTCACCTGGTTTAAATTATCCTGATTTGAGAACAATTAAAACACTCCATCTGCAATACAACAGATTAACAATCATTTGTGGTATCTCAGCTTCCTTCTGAGTTGCTAACTTTAAGGATGCTAAAGAGCTGATATTATTATCATGTCCCTGTGTGATTTGAAGGGGTAGATGCACCAGGGCACTGACACATGTAGCTTTACAGATAAAATACAAGTACAAAAGAGGATTCACTTCTAACACATGCTATAGTCTCTAAAGTCAGAGCTAACATTTCCCAAACAGTCTATCAGTTTAGTTTAAAGGACGGAGAATCTAAAGGTTAAGGTTTGATTAATATGTATTTTGTCAATTTTTTCTTAACACATCAGAGCAACCAAATTCCCTCCTTGTGTGAACCTACTGGTCTGATGGGAAAATAACTCCAGTTCCACTTGTGGCAATGCCTGCAGGATCAGGTCTTCCAAAAACCAACCAAACAAGAAAAACATAGCCCCATGTAGAGTACAGGAAATTAAATGGCAACTCTCTATTTTCTAATGGGCCAACCCAATTCTGGGAGCTGTTAGTACTCTTTCCCAGGCAGCCAATTAGCAGCAGTCTAATGTCTAGGGGACAAGCACTTTCCCATGCACATGGGTGTAGGTGGTTGTACTGCAGGGCAGTGCCCGCAGGTGGGAGCCCCAGAGCAGCTGGGCAGAATCTGAGCTCTCCATCACTTTGAGGGTGGTGTGGGAAAGGACTGAGGGGTACCAGAGGGAGGAACTGCTAATGGCTGAAGGTTAAAACCAGAGCTTTGGGAGCAGAAAAGAAAAGGTGCTTGTGACATTTCCGCCAATTTTGCTTTATTCAGTTGTTTGCTTGCTTTCCATGATGTGCGTTTCAGTGACTGAGTTTTCCTGACAGCGATCCGTAAGGGAGCTGAGTCCCCAGTCCTATTCATGATTAGTCAAGAAACCAACCTTCAGCAGCAGCTTATGTCTGGGCAAACATGAGTACATATTCCATTTGCACATATATGTCAAATCCAGTTATTTACACACTGTACAGGTAGTAGAAATGTTTAGTCATATTCTATCAGTAAATCTCTGTGATTCCATAGCCTACAGTCAGCCAAAAGACCCACAGATAGATTTAAATTTCTAAATGCCTTCTAGTCTTAGAGAGATTAGAATGCAAATGTACATACTGTTGCACTGAAATGACGACCTTAAATTAAAAATACAGGTATATAACTTCCATGCGATACACTGAACAGATTAACAATGTAAAAAATAACAATTCCCATGGGCAAACGGACACACAGGCATGTATCAACTGATATTCTTGCTTCAAGAATCAAATGAAAAGTTGGAATAAAGAGTTTGATTACTGGAGTGTGCAGCAAATGCACATAACCCTCCTTTCCCTTTCCCTAGCCCTAGGGCTGGGAAAATCCTGCCAAAGAGTTTAAAGCAGGTGGGCTACCCCCTTACCTCATCTCCTACAGCAGCACAGCCTCCATTTCAAGTAACCTCCAGCGTTAGTTCTTACACTGCACTGTCAAGTGATGTACTTGCTTACCTAGTCAAATACTTAATATTATAGCTCAGTAAGCATTTTGTAAGGAATGGGAAACATCCTAATCCAGATAAATTAAAAGCATCAGCTCAACCTCAAATGTTTATTGCATTTCAAACAGCATTTATCAAAACAAAGAGCTCATTACAACATATATAGGTACTGGACCATCCCAAACCCTTCATTTGGTATGTCTCCAGCATAACAATCTAATACAAATTATTCTGAAACACACATATCTACATAAAAAACAAACAAAAAACTTCACCCTGTCTCCTGAACAGAAATCAGTTCAATGTGGAAAAATCTATAGGAAAAAAAATACTATTAAAATATCAGTCCCAACTTCTGAATAAATAAACAATGTTTCTGCAGTTGAATGTTTTCACTCAAATCAATGATCAGATCTCACATGCCTGCTTAAATATGTCTGACAAGACTACAGTATGATAAACTGGATGATAGTCTAAAGCGAGACAATGAGACATTGTTTACACAGAAGACTGAGAAACTGGTTTAACCAAAGGGGTCCATGGACATCTATTGTATGTACAAGAAGGAGATTTACTGGAGATTTTATAATTTCTACAAGGCTCTTTCCAACCGACTTCGTTAACTTGAAGTAAATCAAATCATGCAGAGATCTGGCTCAGCCAGAGAGACGTGCCAGGAAAAAAATAAAATGAAGAAGAACAGACGCAAGATAAACTTTAGAATCTTTGGCATTTTTCATAAACATTTTCAAGGTTTTAAAATCTGTATATTCACCCATTTTCCCCCCCACACTCACCTATAAATACATTATACATGTACTCTTCTTTATATACAACTGTGTACATGCATGGGTACACAAGCACACGTGCACACAAAGAGGCATTTTTGTAGCATTTTAAACTGGGATAATCTTTCTCCTATCTTTTCATGTGCAGCTGCACACAACTTTACATGAACAAAATACATTCTTTATCAAAGGGAGGTGCCGATCTCTTCTCCCTGGTAGTCAATGATAGAACGCGTGGGAATAGCACAAATCTGCGCCAGGGGAGATTCAGACTGGATATCAGGAAAAATTTCTTTACCATGAGGGTGGTCAAACACTGGAACTGGATTCCCAGAGAGGTGTTTGATGCCCTGTCAGTGTCCAAGAGGCATTTGGATAACGCCCTCAATAACATGCTTTAACTTTTGGTTAGCCCTGAAGCGGCAAAGCAGTTGGACTTGATGATCTTTGTAGGTCCCTTCCAACCAAACTATTCTATTCTAAATCAAATATGTGCCTCACCTAATTCAAAGGCATAGTGGGGCTTGTTACTTTGAAAAGTAAACCTTTTGAAAAATCACTAAATCCAGTTAATAATCCAGTGGAAGATACTTTGGTGTTAGTTTTTCTTCCTCAAATTCATGCAACAGGCCTACAAGACTGCATTATTGAAGAGTGTGACTCCATTTGGATTGTCAATCCATAAGCAAGGTTTTACCCGTTTTACTTTTAATTAGGTAAAGGCTTCCAAAGTCTTATTTTGCTAAAAAGTAACCTGTCTCCCAGGATTCCCTACTTCTTTGTACTGTGAACCACCCCAGGGGATGCTGGTGGAAAGACCTGCCTGGGAGTTGCAAGAACCAAGCTCCAGCTCTCGCGCTACCAATGACTCATGGTGGCAAGTCACTCCCACAATGTCCTACAGCATTTGAAAGACCAAGGGCTACACTCTCAATAAAACAGAGCAGGTTTACACATGATTCTGCACCTCAGTTTCCCCAGTCAAACAACATGAATAATGCTGGTTACGTGAATTTTATAAAGCAAAAGTACAATAGCTAAAAGATCAGTAAGCAAGCAAGAAATCACATTCTCCCCAGAAGAGAAAATGCAGTCCTTTCTCCTGTCTCTTTGTTGTTCATTTCCCATAGAACTTCACTTTCTGGTTCTTTCCGTGTGAACTACCAGGAAAGACTCCAACGAGAATCAGTGGTAGACCAAAGCCTGCCTACTATTGCACAACCACATCTTTGGGCACCATGCACTCTTTCTGCACAAGCACTTGTTTCCTTAAGGTTATAAAGTGTTTTTCCTCTTGGATCTGTAGTGTTGACCCCTCTGGATTTAGACAGAAAAACAAGAGCTATGCTGAAAATCTGATGAGACGGAATTATAAAAGGCAAGTCAACAGTCTTTTCAGGTCAGTGAGTTAGGCTTTTCTGCAGTCTCTTAATCCTTTCATGGCAGAAGGTTCTCATGCATCCATTGCCAGCAATGGATCTCCAATGAATCCAGTATCCAAAGAGTTAACCTTAGGGTAGGCTTTAAAAAAAAAAAAAAAAAACACAGAAAGGAAAAAACCCACAAGTGCTGGATAAAATATTGATATACTACTGTAGCTCCTCACTCTTTCTGCTAATTATGATAAAAAACTTTAAAATGTACACTGCTTGAACAGAAGATGGGTATCAAAGACTTGTTAATTCAGAGCTTAAACCTTTCTAGGCACAGTGATTTAACTCAGAAAAGAATAGCTTTCATATCTTAATGTAAATCTGTTGGATATGTTAAAAACTGGTTCAGAGCATCTCCTCACATCAGCTCAGCTGATCTGCTACACTAAGAGAATTATCTCTTCCTACATAAAACAAGGAGTGCTACCTCATCCAGCCTTGCCTCCACAATCAAAGCCAAAAAAAAAAAAAAAAGAGGGAATGCAGTGGCACCATACCCTCCCAAACTCCTCCCCACCCCATGAACTAATACATGTGTTCCATCCTGCACTTTTTGGGCTACATCTCAATGCCAAAAAGACATCCCCAAAAGACAACCCAAGATAGGTGTTTATAAAAAGCCACGTCTTCCATGAAGAAAAGTCTGTGGCAGTGATTTTAGTGTTCTTCTGAACCAAGAAGAGGAGAATGGGGGAAGTGCATGTGCACATGTGGGGGGTACAGAGGGAGATGCATTCCAAAATCGTGCTGCATCCTATAGCGCACTCCGTTTCTTCCTAATGGGACTGGAGCTGCTGTATGGTTTCAATTCAGCATGCTGCACCTGTAAAAACAAATAGACATGACGTTTGCAGTTAGGTAACTCTAGCTCACTACAGTGTGTGTTAATGGCTCCCCAAGGACAAACCAAGGGAAACTAAGGAAGGTTCAAAAGTAATGAATCATTTTCTAAACACAGGAACATGGGGGATTAATTGCAGGAAGGATTTGAGAAGTCATGCATCATTTCTTGAAACGAAAATATTAAAAGCAGATTTTTCTAATGAGATACATGGGGTTCTACCTGATTTCAGCAACATCGGATAGATCTTTGGGTTTGTTTTGGTTTGGGAGTTGTTTTTCTTCTTCTTCTGGCATTAACCTATAAGTTTAATAAACTTCTCTCAGGAGTTACAACTCAAGTGGATCCCAATATGCAGTAAAATGACAGTTGTCAAAACTGTACACAACCTTGGGATGCTGGAATATTCAATCATTTCAAAAAGGAAAATATTTTCTCAAATGGAACCTGGACAAAGCTGCCTCCACCTTTCAAAACAATTTCATTTACAATATCATAGTTACAACATGTGTGATAAATTGATGAGGATCAGGTAATCCCAACAGCAAATTGTCGGGCTACAGAAAAGTATTCCCATTGAAACCATGGGTATCTTTTGCTGAACGTGCCATCTTTTCCAATCCTTCTCTGTCTTTTGTCCAGCACATGTGGGTTGTAAACAGCTAACATACAGAGGTATTTTCCAACTCATTGCAGTACCACAGCGAAATGATGATGCATCAGTAGCATGCAAGAGGAAGCAGACAGAAGGGATTTGGAGCTGTCATGGATGACTTTTTGCTGGAGGAGTGTGTGGCTGTCACACAGGCTCACTATTTTTAGCACTAGTGGAAAACTCCTCTGAGAAGGTTCGTCCCATCGTAGGAACTTTTATCAGTCCTCCCTCATAGCAAATGGTTATCATTTTCCTCAGAGAGCTCAAAGGTTCCCAAAATGATAGAAACCACTCAAGGAAATGTTATAAATGTAAATGTTAAATAAAGCATAAATAGAAAAGCAGCTTATCTTTAAACATAAACATTAAAAGGGCATATGCAAACCATCACTGCAAATCCAGCGCACTCTACAAGAGCAATGACAAAAAAATAAAAATACACTCAAGCTTAATGTCTCTGTGATTATTTCTGTTTAGCTTTTTTCTTCCCACCAGTCTACGGAGAGATTTCCTCAAGTTATTAGTGCTGCCATCAACCAATCTGGTGGCCTCTTGAGATAAATGTCACCACAAGCCTTTCCAACCCTGTTTCTACCAGATGCCTCGACACTGCATGGAGGCAATTATTTTTCAGTCTCCAGCAGAGTAAAATCACTACAGGCGAGATTGTGATCCCCTTATTCACAGTAAGCAGCACCTCACTGTGAAAGTACCACGATTCACAGAGGAAGGTACAATGTCAGTGGGATCCAGGGCATTAGGATCAGGGCCTGAGGACACGGATTCCAGTTGATTAAAACAAAAGAAAGAATCCTTTATATCATGTGCCTTATTACCCAGCAAGACTATTTTCCTTCCTCCAAGAGAAATAAACAGATCTTGACATTCTAAAGGACTTATTGTTCAAATAATTTCCAGGAAGATAGGCAGGCTTACTGAAGACAGTGTTGTTGTTTCAAAGAAATATGAAAAGAGATGAGACTTGACTGAAATTGAGGGAGGATAGATTCTGGCTAGATTAAAAGTTATAATTCCGTAATGGTAGAAGATTGATCTCATCAACCGCAGAGTATTTTATATACATCTCAAGGCTTTCTCTAATGAAAAAGATGAGCTGAGCATTGTCCAAGGACAGCCTGGAGTTCAAGGTGGGTGGGGAGGAAGAATTTCGAGGGACGGCTGATGTGAAAAAGCATAGCAAGCACAAAGTCATGGAAATAATGCCCCCCACGCTCCATTTTGAGAAAAGGGAGAATTCAGCAAAGCCTTTTGGATGGTTATCTCTATCAAAGAGACTATTTTTCTCTTCTCCCCGTACAAATATCCGAGCAGAAAGGTGACGGAAACCATAGTTCAGTAACCGCGCTGGGTGATTTTCCAGATCATTTTTAAGTAGGTCTTTTCAGGATAATTTTTCTGCAATCACGCTTCTGACAAAGGCTTTTGGCTCCCCTCTCTTCTAACATCCCCCTCACCCCCCACCCTTAGTGGATTTTCCCAATTCCTTATCTCAGTTATTCAAAATGTGGTGGCATTGTATTCCCCAAGCAGAGCATCCAGCCACTCTCAGTGCCGCTTGCTGCCTCTGTTGGCGCTGGCCATTCATTACGTACCTTTTGAACATCAGATGGTACCCTGGAGAGGAAATCTAGTAGCTCATTATTATCGATGGCATACGGATTTCTAAGCTTCTTAGTAAATTTATTTATGCCTAGAAAAAAAAAAAAAGCAAACAAAATAATGCAACTCTTTTCTATTCCCACCCTCCTAAATTGGCAAGGTGAAAAAGGGAAGAAGAATTCACAAGTAAAAATTAGTGTGAAAACAGTGCCTCGGACTTCAAGCCACGCACATGTTGCCTGTCATGTGGAATCATTCACAAATGCCTCCTGGAGGAAGTAAGGGGCATTATTTATAAAGACATTTCTCTATTTTGGGGGTGATCTGTTGTCAACGGTGGAGCAAAAAATAAAAATAAAAAAAGATTGCAGCATGCGTTTATTCCCACAGATAATGTGGGGAGAGTACACCAATTTGCAACTGAGACTACTGTTAAATCTGCTATCCTACACGAGCAAAGACATTCCCCCCTGCTGACGTCCAGGGAGCTGGAAGGCTCTGAAAAGAATTGGGCAGGATAAAGGTTTTCTTTCCTTCCACTTCTGAAAATTAAAGCTTCCCTTTGCCACCATGTCTCAGAGTTCATTCTCTTTTCAGAACCAGATTTGACAAGCTGACCATATTCTGATGCTGTTGGAAACTGTGAAAACTTATCAAGAAGTTTATTTCATTTTAATCTTAGGGGGAATAATTTAGCTTAATAACTGCAGCAACAGCGCTCCCAGTGTCCTCCACGGACTTGGTTATACTTCAGCTGTCAGAGGTGATCCCCTGTCTGGAATGAAGATTCACAGGAGTAACATATTATTGTGGAGCTCATGAGGTCTTCCCTCTCCTCCCTGTGAGGAAAGGGAGTGATGAGCAACCTTCAGCCAGCAGCACCTCCATTGCATGGACCAGGATCAGAAAACGACAGACCTGAGCACCCTTCCCAGCTCTCCCCTTGTGCCAGTGCAGCCACTTAGCACCCTGCTCTCACCACTTCCCCACTGAGAGATCACAACTAGTAAGTGGCTACCTAAAGGTGCAGTAGAAGAACAAAGTATCTTTAAGCAGAAAAAACCAACTAGCCCATTTTAAAGAAAGAGCAAAAAGAAAACCATCATATATTAGTTGCCTCTGAGAATCACAATAGAGCATTCAATCCTATCACACCCCTGTCCAAAATCCCATACTAGTTTCATTGAAACTAGTTTCAAATGTGATAGCTGCTCCAGCCTCTCCTCTCTCTGAAATGTACCTGCTTCACATCTGAGATTCAGCTTTTAAGCCATATACTTGCAGCAAAATGCCAACACAATTTTCTGTATACCTGATTTTTAAAAAACAGAAAATACCATAAGGTCTTGTGAGGCCTTGCCACAGGGTACTTAACACATATCATATTTGAAGGCCCTGTCAGTCTAGATGATGTTGAATAGATGCATAGTTCTCATGTACTCACCATGTCCTCCATACCAGAACAACAATAGTTTGTTACTGAAATTTTTACTCCCAGCAATTTCTCTTCTTTCCTTTTGCTCTTTCTTTTGTTTGATTTAATCCTTTACTTAATCCCCCCCAACCCCCCCATCAGTGGCTCTTCACACTGGCACCTTCTTATTCCCTGTTTCTGCATCCAGGAGAGCCAAGACAGCAGCTCACGGCTCAGCCCTGGAAGGCAATGGGAGCTCCCCACAGCCCAGCACTGTGCCAGGGCAGAGCTCAGCACTTCAGTAAGGATTACATGCACCATTTCTGCCATTTGACCTCAAGACTGAGATAAAAAAATATCACCATAAATAAGACAGAAGGCCATTTTGAGATAAGGAAGGATTTCAGCAGCTGAAATACCATCATCTTTTGTGAAAGACTATCTTACTCTTCTTCAGAACACTACCAGGCCATTTTTCATATTGAAAAACTCCTCTTTTACTTCATCCCAAGAAAGTGATACACTTTCATACAACTCTTTTCTGTCCCCTGCTCCAAAGAGATGCTCTGTGCCTCCCGCTGGACCATGGCACACTGCTCCTCCTGACTGCATGGGAGTATGGGAGTTAAGAATCAAAGGGCTCCTGGGATCCAGGCCTCCATGGTCAAGCTCTTCATACACACCTTGCCCGCTCCCTGCCATTTCCCATCTGCAGACTCCAGCATCAGGAAGCTAATTATTTCCCTGCATAACAACAACAATATTAGAAATAGCTTATCTACACTAACGTGCTTCTTGTGCTGCTGGAAACTTATAAAGAACCCTAAGAAAAGCAGATCATTGGATCACCCAGGGGGTTAAAAAAAAAGGTAATTTAAGAGGTCTGTAGCATATTTATTCACCTGTGAATAACAGCACCTGATTGCAACAGGTAGCTTGGTAGCTTAAAGATTGCTTGATTTCATTATGTAGATACATACTGTATTTATTGCATGTATATGAGAGACGGTGGTGTACTTACCCCAGATTAAAATAATGTACCTCAGTGGTATAAAGTACAAAATAACTGTTGCTGCTGCAAGGACCAAGCAGGCCAGAACAGAGAGGAAAGGCACCGTCCAGTTGAATGTGCTGTAAAGAATAACAACAATCCTTCTCAATGTTTCTGCTCGGTACTCTGTTACCCAACAATAATTCAATGACTGCATTGCAGTGCTCGGCGCATTCAAATACACTGTAAATTGCAGGCCCTTTGGAAGACGGATAAGCAGAGTCCTGCATCTGGATCCTGTAATAGATTAAAGGCGATATCTGAGAGGCAGATAGCATGATAAGGAGAGAGGATAGTCTCTGGGGGTCTCAGTGAAGTTGTTAGCCATGTAGTGAGTTGTTTTCATTTCTTCTTATACATGTTGCACTTGTTACACATCTCTGCTCACCGGTCAGCTCTCTGTTATTCATGAGCAGATTATCTGATTTGGAGATGAGGCCCTGCCGCAGGTGCAAGCCATCTGAGCTGGCTCTGCTGGGCCACAGTGGAGATGACATGAGATGTGTGCCGATGCACGCCTTGAATGTGGCAGGTAGTCAGAACCAACCCCACCAATAGTTTGAATGGATTAGTTACGACTGACGGTAAGCCTTAAAAGAGCAGTTAGAGACATTTCTCTGCATAGTATTGAGGAATCATATTCGACACAAATATCTCTTAATAGTTATATATTTGCTTCCATTTCCTTACATTTTCATCAATTCCTTACTACGTTGTACGAAGGAGGCTGTCTTCAGTCGGCAATAGTATGTTAGCAGCAGTCCAAGCCTTTGCACACCACCGTTTCTCCCAAAGGGAGCACCCTTGAGCGGCTCAGTCACTACAGTCATTCAGACTTTTGTAGCACTGTAGCACAAAACAAGATTTCCTTTCACCCAGACCATTCATATATAAGCCTACAATGTACTCAGGGTGAGCAGCTATTGAAAATGCCTCTTAAAAGTTACTTTGTCAACTTGTTCCTTTGTAATATGCATCTCCATGGTACCCCCAAATATCGCGATACCTGGACTACATGAATGCCAATTAGTTTGTAGGTGGATTTAGAGATCTGGGCATCTGTTTCATGCAATCTGCCTGCTAACTTCATCACATCATGACGACGGTGAGTAGGAAGAAGAGAGAATGAATGTGGACCACTCATCAGGCTATAAAATAAGATGAACTTCCCTTGACAGATAAAATTAATAGGACGGGAAAAGAATTACTTTTAAGCTTCAATAGATGTATTAAATATTAAGTAAAGATAGGTGGGAGAGGACCCATCATTATCAATCAACGTAGCTTAAGTAAAAAAAATAGCAAAACAGCTCAATTCTGTTAAACTATTAAAACTCCCTATGATTGCATAAGTAGAGTGACAGACGGAAACTGTAGCACAATTCAGTCTGTCACTTACAAAAAACTTTGGTGGCAATTTTTTAATGGTACATTACTGTTGAGTTACAATGGAATTCTTCTGAAATTACATCGGGCCTTCACATTAATACCCAATGTGTTCTCTAAGACCATTGTTACCAAAATGAATACAAGAATTAATAGTGCTTAAGCACTCTGAGTCTTCCTGCCATGCAGCTGGGCAGAACAGTGCCCTGTTCATAGACTGGAATACATCTCTGGGCCACTTCCACCCCAGCTGGGGTGCACGGAGTGGAACCACAGCACATGGGTTTGCTGTATTTTTAGCTTGAACCCAGCTCCTCATTAAAGTGTGGTTCAATCACAAACCATCACTTTGTGTTCAAAACAGAAAACAATGCAGGTCAATTAAGTGCCAATAAAGATTGGGTTATAAAAGTTTGTGTGTGTGTTTGCATGCAGAATTTTTTTTTGGCTCTTTACCCTCTTTCCCTTGCAGGGTCAGGAACACCCTATGTGCCTCCCGTTGTGACAAGACCCAGAAAACCGCCTTCGGGCTTCCTCATGGCATCAGCAGGAAGTAAGCAGCTCAAAATGGTAGAAAAGAACATTAGTGTACTGGAAAAGGAAATAAGTGACTGGTAACCCCTGTAGCCAGGGTAGGGATGGCGTGGGAAAGGCAACACCAACCATCAATCCCTACCTACTTTCTTTGGGGGAAATGCAAAGAAAAGCCTGATACTTCTGAGTTCACATCTTCACGCAGTATTTTCCCATCATGACGCCGTACCCCACCACAGACATACAAGATCAGAAATATGGACAAATGAGTGAAGGTGAGAGCTACACCAGCAGAGCTTGGTTCTCCTCTTCTCTATGTTTTGGAAATGTTTTTGGAGTAAAAGACTCCCTGAGAAGAAGAAACAACAATAGTACTGGCCAGGCTCTCCTGCTCTACTTTGCAGTCATTTTTGGAGCAAGAAATTCACCCCACCTTAATTGTCCTTGCTCTGCTTCATTGCAAATCACAGCTAAGCAAGAAAAATCCATCACTTACTTTTTAATCCTCTCTCCAAATGATGCAATTTCTTCTAGGATGCTTT
Organism: Anseranas semipalmata; assembly: GCA_013399115.1. Taxonomy (NCBI): domain Eukaryota; kingdom Metazoa; phylum Chordata; class Aves; order Anseriformes; family Anseranatidae; genus Anseranas; species Anseranas semipalmata. The sequence goes on from VXAA01000606.1 coordinate 805,323, forward strand.
GAACAGCTATGACGACATTTTGGACCATGTGAATTCTTTCAATTAATCCTTTTTTCTCAGATTCCTAAAAAAAAAAAAAAAAAAAAAACTTTTTATTCAGTATTTGCTAACATGATCACAGATATGTGAGGAAAGTAAACGATTCCTAATACCACTGATGTATGCATGAACCCAAACATAGCACTGAATGAAGGAGAGAAAACATACCCTGGGTTTATAACATACAATGAACATGAAGGCATATAGTTCTTTATATTTTCTTCCTTCTCCTCAGCACATGTGCAGAGGTTTCTTCATCTTCTAACACAAATCGAGTGCAAAATTTCAAACCAGACTTTCACAGAAGAACCCAGTTGCACGTCGAACCAGAAGAGGTGCTGAGCACCCGAGTCCAGCTGGCCTCTAGGGGGAGTGCTGGGTGCCCAGTGCTCCTCAAGAACAAGAATATTCTTATGCAGAACTTCTGAATATCACTTTTCTGAGCTTTGTAGGCTCCCAACAGCCACGCTGTTTTCTGTATATAAATTAGCAGCAAGATACTGAATGCAACGTTTTTTTTTTGTTGGTTTTTTTTTTGGGGCTTTTTTTTTTTTTTTTTTTTTT
>VXAA01000606.1:805969-861491 GCA_013399115.1 Anseranas semipalmata
TTTTTTTTTTTTTTTTTTTGAACATTCTGTATACAGAGACATTCTTTTACTGGAAAAAAAAAGAATAAAAGGAAAAAATGACATTTTCCTTTTACAGCAGCCATCTCACAACTTCATTTCTTACTGCTTATTTTAGGCAACAACATTACAGGACATTACTACACATGTGCAGAAATAAAAAGGAAGCACAGAATGAATTAAAAATCAAAATGACTTAAATCAGCCTTGGAAATCAGTATACAATTATCAGCATTCAGCATTTCTTTGCCAGCAATCTAACACACATACAGGCATGCAAATTGGTGTGGTTGCAGATATTCTAGCAAGAAATCAGCAAAACATTCACTTATTACAAAATGCAGAGCCTTGGACACTGATTTTACATCACATTTAGACTCTCCAAAACCAGCTCAATTTAGAAAAAAGAAAATTTAAGTTGTGTTTTAACCTGTCATTGCCCAGAGAGGGGAGATGCTGGTACAATGCAAGTCGTGCCTATGTTCTCCATGGTCCCCACTGGCCAGGGCAGGGGAAGGGACGGGTGGTAGTAAGCAGGGGCCAGAGATATTCAGATCAATACTGGCTGCAATTCTGCCTCTGTGTTGTGAGCCCGTAATATTTTGCTGTGCAGGGGAGAGGATCAGAGGCTAGTTACAGTCTCAATGGGCCACAGAGGTGAGGTCTCATTGCTACACTTTTGGCACTACTGTGCTGTGAGAGGGTCTGCGTGCGTCTGAGACAGGGCACTGCACTACATCTGTGTGTGCTAAAATAACATATGAACCATCCTTGGATGCTAAGAGCCAGACATGACAGCATGGCCCCCGTAACCCTTAAAAGCAAAGGTTTGAATTACTTACTGCACATTTCTCTTCACAGTAATTTTTGAGTTTAAAAAGTCAGCCAAAACCACCACGGAGTTATCAAGCTCCAGACATTTGAATATTTGCCTTCAGGTTGTAAGTGAGTGCACAATGAATAGAAGCAGGATTTTTAAATAATCACACATTTGGGTGTGAAAATGAGTATTTTTACATTAATAAAACAACCAACAAAAATGAAACCCTTGGGGTGTGAAATAACCCCAGAACAAAATAAATAAATAAATAGTCAGTTTACGTGAAAATAGCACCAAAAAGTCATTTTCACACAACTCCAGTTATAACCTTGTTAGGCTTAAATGTAAATGACACATTAGGATTATTTTTAACTATTCCTTCACTGGAATGGTGCAACAGTCACTTAGTCACAGTTGGCTTTTATGCACCAAACTTGCGAGTAGAAGTTTAGAGCAGTTCGTGGAGAAGCAGCCAGTGGGAATTTCATTCTATCCAGATTCAGACAGAGGGGTAAAGGAACTGTTTCAGATTAAGTGATATTCCAGGGCAAGCCTACTCTTGCTACCCAGAGCTGCAAGGAACATCATCTGACAACTCTATCTGCATCACGCTGACTTCATTTACACGTCTTCGATTGAGCTTGGAAACACAGTGATAATGCACTTTAATCAATACAACATAACTTCTGCTGCAGCCACCAAGCAGAGTAATAAAACAGGAACCACCGGTTCATGGGATATAACAATTGCATGCATATCTTTACCTAGCATGCACACTAAAATGACTCCCAGTTTTTTTTCAATTTATAATACAGAATATGCCCAATCAAGGAAAAGCCAGAGGCAGTCTAGGATTAGAAAGCCTTATAACTGAAATCAGTTATTGGACAATAAAATGGACTAGCCACTGCCCATACTCTATGCATAGCACCATCTGTGCAAAATAATTTCAAAATTAGTCAATGTCTTTTCTTTATTGTTTTATTCTGGAAACCTGCAGTCTAAACACATCAATAGGATGATTACGTCACCAGTTAAGCGGGGGAGAAGCAGACAAATGAAGTACAACAAGCGGGATTTTCCAAAGTATTTAAATTTTCAAGTGCTGTGTATGCTTTCTAAAGTCAGGACCTCACAAAACAGTCAGAAGCAGTAAGAGTGTTCGTAGTCCATCAAGAAGACAGTCACTGCTCCATATTTATTAGCAAATGGGCAATTGCCATGCAGAAGGCTATTTTGAGCATTACTATATTTGTGGAAGATATAAAAAATAATCCTAAATTAATCTTCCACTAAACACACTTTTCTGTCTGTGCAAGGTCCCCCTCAACCCAGATAATTTTGCTCCATCCTCCTCAGGTATCATTCCTTTCTGATTTCTTTTGGACTCAACGTATTACGCTGCTTGAAAACAGGATTTGGATACCCACAGTTCGAAACCACAGCTCAGAAGCTTTTTCTTGAATTAAAAATAACATATCCTGCCTGTTTCTGGCATTTTTTTCTAAAACCAGTCAAGAAACTTCCTTTCCTTCAAGGCCTTCTTCTTCTTTATTTCTTAGCTGATTACAGCACTGTGGGTGGACCAAAACTAGCCTGCAGCCTCTGAGAAAGAATTAACTCCATCAAAATGAACTTACAACTGAGAATTAATTATATAATCAGTGTGTTACTTCAAATCTTCCTTGCATATCCTGATTTAAGAAACCTTCATTTCTGCATTAATTGCCTGAACAAAAACACAAAAGGGGTCTTACAAAAGATTAAGCATGTCGGGGGAAGAAGGAAAAAAAAAAAGAAAAAAAGCAGCAAATTCAGAAATTAAGTCTTTTGTGTCCAGTTAACGCACATCAGCTTGAACTTCTACATGAAGACATGAAATCTCTCTGCCCTACTGAATGAAAAGTGCTTCTAGGTTTTTCTTTCTGAAATACATAACTGTTAACAAACAGAACATGTAAATGCACACAAAGGGTTACTACATTTCTGTGATCTTTTTTCCCTTTCTGACAATGCTGTCCTGCTCCCAGACATTCGGGGACAGTTGCAAAAGAAACTCTCACGTGCCTGCAAAATTGATGCACATCCAATGATGGAGACTTTGAAAGTGTGTGATATATGGGGCAGGCCAGGAGGGGACATCTCAGCATTAACACAGCAATTCATGACTTGTGAGCTACAGTTGTCAGAGCTGGGCTTGCAGGGGAAAATCATGAGACATACTGAAGAAGAGACTGAGGGAAAAATCACCAATCGTTTGCTCTGCCCTGCAACATAGACTAAATAATGCCAGTTATTGAATCTTCTCTAGTGAAGTATGCAGTACTGAATTGAAAACATGGATAGTGGAGCTCTACTACTTTTTGTGATCATTTGTTTCCATGATTAATAGCTGTCATCTTTACAAAAGCTAAAAGCTGTTCCCTATTTTTTAAATCCATCTTTCATATTTTGTTGTTGTTGTTCTGGATACATCCAGAACAGTAAGCAACAAATGCAATGGCAACTTTCAATGTTCTCTAAGTGTGTTTTTGATGTATACTGCAAATATCATATGCACACAACTAAAAATTTAGGGTGGAAGTCACTAGCAAATTCTGAATACTTCACTTGGATTTCATATAAAACACACAAAAGAAATCTTGCATGCAACTTTCAAACAAGTGGTATTCATCAGCAAATTTTTGGCATGCCAAGTGAAACTCAATATATAAAGTTGAAGAACACTTGGGGGCAAAGACGAGGAATAAGGGGAGGAGAAAGAATAAACAAGGATTAATGCAAGAGGAGGAAGAAAGCAGGACACGGGCAACTAAATCAGGATTGAAAATCTAGAATATCTGCAGGAATTAGAAGAGTTAGTCTGCATAGCTTGGGCTGGCCTAACTTTCAGGATTAGCTTTTTTACAGTAGCTATTCCACTATGTCACCACTGCTACAAGCACATTAGGGCAATGTTTTGCCAGGATTTATCCCATGTACCCGATATGAATTCCCCAGTGTATTAACAATGAACAAGATTGACGGAAAGGGGAAAGAAAAGAAAAAAACTCAGGCATGCATGCCTTTTTGCTCAACAGTTCTTCTGGGTTTTCAAAAACATGCTGTAGTTATTTAGAGAAAAGGAGACTTAACCAAAGTTGGATTTCACTTGCAACTTGCTCTGTGCTAGACTGCAGAACTCCAAACTTACCGCAGTCTGGCAAAACCCATGCCAAACAACATCTTAAGGCCAAAATACTCGTAGATGAAGAACTTCTGAAACCAGAAAGATTTTATTGGGTATAAACAGCAGACCACTGTCCTCTATTGTCTGCAGGGAACCATTCACTAACAGCTTCAGTCTAGCAGCAAAATGAAGCTCTTGTGGGAGGTGGTAGCCATGGAGTGACAGACAGTCTCTTGGTAGCTAAAATGAATTCCAGGCAGAGCTTTGAAAATAGACACCACAGCAACCTTGAACTGGATCCTGCCTTCGGTGGGAGCCAAGGGTGGCTGAAACAATCCCAGCAATCTGCCTTGCTGAGTCACTGTCTTGCCCTGTGCTGCGATGTCTGCTGCGTGTCGAGGAGGGCTTCTCGGCTCCTACAGGGGGGACGGGCACACAGAGAGGATGGCTGCCAAACTTTGAGCGATTGCCTCGTGCAGTCCCGAAACTGTGCATCACAGGATCGTTTTGTTTATTAACACCATGCTGCAAATGTGCCTGCCTGGCTGTGGAAATTTAGCGAATCTGAGTGTACTTGAAATAATTACCAAATAGAGGAAATGCAACACATACAGGTCAATTTATGCTCTCAGTTAAAAAGGTGTGAAATCTGGAATAATTCCACCAGAGCTAATAGAATTACTTCAGACTGATATGAAAGAGAGCACCATCAGCCTTAAAACGCCATATTTCAAAAGCAGGGCACATCATCCTATAGTAAGTCTGGGGGGCCACTGGCAAAAAGGCCAAAGATGACTATCTCATGCCTCATTAAGGAACACTCATGGGAAACAACAGCACCACACTTTCTTTGCTTACATTAGACAAATTTCATCTATGTGCAGAGGACCAGTGAGTCTCCTAAGCCAAACCAGAGTTTAAGATTCTGTGGAGAGGTTTAAATCATAACTCTGTTGCTTTCCCTCTGGACAGACATGAAATACGGAGGGTTTACGACACATTTTCTGTACTTATACACATTTGCATAGAGATGTAAAATAACCCAGAATCTGGTGATATTGCTCCAAGTCTTAACGCAATATTGGTAGTCACAACAGAATAAAACAGAATTCATATGCACAAGAACTAAAAAGAAAAAACTTATCATTCATCTTTTATCTAAAAAAAGGGGAAAAGAAAACAACTTTGAGCAAAAAAAGTGCTTTCTCCTGGAAATACACAAGACCTAAGAACAATCGCACAGTGGTTAGATTTAAACTACTGGATCATCATCTATAATCTAGGTAATGATCTTTAGCAATTTGGGGTACAAGAGGATGATAGACCTATTCATACATCTGCCAATTCAAAAGAAATTTTAACAACATTTTAAATAGTTGGAATTTTTAAGGGACAAGAACTCCCTGAGGCTTATGAGCTCAGTCCAGAGGCCTGCTCAGTGCTACTTAATATTCCTCCAGAGATTTAGAGAAGTTATAGTGTTAGTTTACCTACCTGCAGGGCAAGCAGAAGAATTTTAGACTGCGTAGGGCTGCTGAGGTTTGTATATGAAGAGAGCCATGCAACAGTCCCTGGGATACCTGAAAGTCCTCTGCAAGTCCATGCTTTGAATTACTCTCTCCCATCATTCCTAAACTTACGGATGGTTTGCTGCTGGTGGGCCATGACGATGAGACAAGGATTGTGCCAAGCTACAGGATGCCTATGAATCACAACATTCCTAAACAATGCCACATTGTAAATGAAAAATAACAGACCATATCTCTTCCAGTTTCTGATACACAGGAGGCTTTGCAAAGCGGAAAGCATAAGCAGAGCAACCCCTGCATTCTGGCTTAACCAGAAGTTGATTAGGTTAATAAGAAGCTTGGAGAAAACTTACAGTCATAATTGCGTCTTAAGTGATATCTGGAAACACTTATTACTTTAGCCAAGATGGTTGCAAGACCAGATGATTGTGCGTGCTTAGAAGTGCCCCCATCCTCCAGCTTTGCACTGAGCATACCTCAGGCAAGTAGCAGAATCTGTCCCTTAGTATTATTATAGCTGATGGAGAAGCCTAACTTATTCATGGTCTGTACACAAGCTTGTTAGGAAGCAGTAAGAGGAACCACAAAGATCCCGCTGAAGAGCAAGCGGCAACTTAAGGGAGTCCACACCTACACAAAAACACGCTGTTTTGTTTTATAATGATGTGATCTTGCTCACAATTTTGTGGAGAAGGTGGGTGAGCCTTGTTAGTCTGAACATACCCTTTGTAACATGGGGTATTTTCAAGCCTTCACCATCATTTCTCTTCAGCAATCTCAATGGGAGATGTTGAAATATTATATTGCAATTGTTGTATTGAAGAGAAAAGAAAAAAACTAATGAAATTATTTATACTTTCAGGGAAGAAAACAATGAGATGATATTGTCTTGTATGACCTTTCCTAAGTATGGGGATATAGCATCTTACACAATAGACTCTTGGTTCATGTTTCAATTACTGACCTTTACTGTGGAGAAAATTAATGCAATTTTCATCGTAATCCACCCGTACAAATAAGATCCATACGGAAGGTTTCTACATGCTGAATCTAACACAAATGGAAAATGTCAGCTGTTTGCTACTGGATGAATTTGACTTTAATTTGTTCGGCTGGAGTCTTTTTGAACTGTGCTCATAAAGTTGGTACATTTTTGGTACCCATTTTTGACATAGAATTTCATACATTAGAAATACTGATTTTTTTTTTTCTTTGGGAATTTTTTCCTTCCCCCCCCCACGAAAAGAAAATAACTATGAGGTACTAAACATTTCTTGGAAGTTGCCAACTGACTTGGTTTGAAGTCACAGTGTCATCTAATCCTTCCTTATTACATCCCATTAGCCAAGCACAGCTCTGTTGGCTCATCACTGGATGGATACCCACCAAAATAAATAAATAACCAGGAACTGTTGTTGATTTATTTTTGTCTGATTTTCTTTTGACTTAGTTACCAAATCTGGAAATAGTAGTAACTCCCCTCCCCCTGTTTTGGAGGAAATGCAAACTTTTATCCAGACAACTTAAGATCATGAGAGTCTCCAAGATCATGAGTCTCCAAGACTCTTTCCAGTCGGGTGCTATGCTACACTCATTCAACAAGGTAACTGTCTGTTCTTGAAGCTCTACTGTTGTTGTCAAAAAAGAAAAAAAAAAAAGAGAAAAGTAACATAAATAGAAATGGTCAACAAACAGACGACTCACAATCTAAGTTGCAAGCAACTTGTCTATACCTTTCTACTGGCAGGCAAAAGATATTTCAGTGATGTAATTTTAAAACAATCCTTATTCAGACAGTCTGACAGACCCCAGAGCTGACACGACACAGCTTGAACTCTACATCCAAGATGGCATGAATCCGAGAAGGCATTCATCCATCCAGCAGCTTATGCCAAAGGGACACAGCTCTCTTATCTTTTACAGTCCTCCATGATGGTATTCGAAAGGACATGGGGGGAAAGGACGGGGGAGTAGGCAATTAAGCCCTGTCATTTAAGACAGATAGTTTAGGTGGAGGGAGTTAATCTGCTCTTGGGTTTTTGAACTAAGCATCTGTGTATTTATAATTTGTAAACAGTTCGTCTCTTAGAGGGTGTGTTACAATTCCCAGAAGCATGGTCTGTTATGTCTAACTTGCAGCAGAACCCAGAAAGGCTATGTGTGTGACTATTTTGATACAACACGATGATAGGAAACAGAAACAGTGACCTCGTATACTACAACCCAACTAGCAGATTTCAACTTCAGGAGTTCTTGTATTAGGGAGGAAAAAAAAATACACAGACTTCTTTTTAAAGCATAGTTGTCTGCTTAAATGTTGACATTGCAATGAGATAATGTCATAAAATTACATTTTTCTTACACTCCCTAGGGAGCATTGGCCACCCTCAGACTTGGAAAAGTCACTTGGAATAACCTAATGTACTTAAAGATGCAAGTCATCAGAGTGCACGCAAGGTCTAACACTGATGCAAAGGGAATATACCCAGGACAGCATGAAGACATTAAGGCAATGCTGCAAAGTGCATGACATGGGACACACGTAATGGCTAGCAACTCTCTAGTATTTGTCTGAATCTCATAGACTCATAACACTAGTACACAATTAATACAAGTTAGGAGTTATTGTTGTCATAGAAAGCATTATCTTGATGAGAAAGCCTGATGGAGGTGTCCACCGTGAGTTGCTTTAAACAGTTCTACCAGCTCTCCATTTCCAAGAGCCTTTAGTGCATGAAACAGAGATAGAGGCAATGCTGATTACAGCAAAATGATTGAGCCAAATCATCAACAGTTCAACATTGATTCTCGGGAGTTTTCTCAGACCATCATACTTATTTAAAAGAAACTAAGAAAGAAAATGACAGTGGAGTTGTTTAGCAGGGGGCAAAAATGCAAAGTGACTAGATCCATACTTAAATGACCCAGCTGTATTTATAGAGAGAACCGAAGTCACTGGAGTTATATCTAGGGTAAACCTGACCTAGAGTATTTTGGTTTTGCAGCAATGAATCTGTTGCACAGCACATGCTTTTATATATATATTTATATATATATATACATACACACACATTTTATATACATTTAATACATTGTTATGTCTTTTTCCACCTCAGCACTTGCAAGTAAAAATACTGGAATACTAAAAAAAAATATATATATATATATATAAGATTGGTTCCAGAGAACAAGTTACACATTTAAGCATCACACGAAAAATGCAGGGTCAAAATATACAGGCATCTAACATTGGGTACCCACAAAATAAAAATCATCAAGTTTTAGAGACAATATTCCTTTGAAAACAATGCAACTTTCATTTAGCAACCTCTGCTTAGTTCCAGACATTCGTCCATTTAGCTGACCAACTTTACAATGCAAAGAATGAAATATAAATGAGAACATTTAAATAATTATTGTGCATTGCAAGAAACCTGTAATTTAACTGGATTGTCTAAACTTCAGTTTATAACTTTGATGGATTTTTGGTTGCTCATTAAAATAACAACCACAGAAGAGCAGGTTAAATTTAAATAACTATTCCCATCAATTAGTCTGCTGAGCTTCAATTTGAGTGTCTGTGACTGAGAGTTAAGGTACACTTGCTAACTGTGGTATTGATTTCCTTCTCAATGATCAACGATTTCACTAACACTCTTAAAACATAGAATATTCAAGAAGAGCTTATTAACTTAGTATGCAATTTGAAAGTTTCACATTGCCTTGTGAACATTTTCTTCCCAACAGCTAATGTTCCTTTGCATGCTGTTGCTCGTTAAATAATTCCTCACCTTTTAGCTCTAAAGTATTTATAGATTATCAGATCCTCCTTCACTTACTTATGTTTTTTCAAGCTGTATACATTAAATTCTCTTAATCTTTCTTCATATGTCATGCCCTCTAATCCTTTTATCATTTGTCACTGTGGTTTGATAAACTTGAAAAAAATCCAATGAATTTTTCATAGTGAGAAGAATGAGCAAGTATGCTCTAATAAAATAAGGAACAGGCTTCGCCAATTCCAATTCTTTCTACGTTTCAGCCAACAAACTAAAACCATTTTTTTCCACAGGCTCTAAAAGAAATATTGAGAAAACTCTAACCAGTCCTCCAGAAATCACAGCAATCCTGGCCCACAGAAATGGAAATGCTAAATAATTTGCAGTAAGCCATTAGTGCAGAATACCCATCCAACACTTGCAATGGAAGTGATGAGGGATTTTATATACTCACCTTGTCCACCCATACACATATGGACACACACATGAACATGTGTTTTATGATTTCAAGCGCACACTGGGGACTCCTCAGATTCAAATGAAGTTCACAGGTCTCATACAAGTAATGCCATTATTGAATGTTATACAAACCAACCAGACCTCTCAAACTTTCAAGTTTGCTGATCAGCAAACTGGTGACAATTGTTTTCCCAGTTAATACAATGAATGCAGATCTCATGGAGACAGGATTGTGGGTTTATGCTCCCCCACTTTCCTTCTGATTCTAGCTAATGCACCATCATGAAATATTCTTACCTTATCATCCTCATCGTCATCTTCATCCAAGCCCATAAGCTCCTGCAAAAGCAGATGTCCATATTAGAAAACATTACACCGATTTCTCAGTGACAGGCAATGTTCAAAAAGCTCATGATACTCCCACAATGTTTCATTGCACTGTTTTCTCCCACTTCTATTGCAAGTCATTAACAAACCCACCACTTTCACCTTTCAGATATAATGTTTTGTATTCAAGGACTTTTTTTGTGATATCCTGAACAAAGCATGCAATACCCTATACAAATTTTAAGTCTAAATAAAGCATTAGTGGTTGTGTCCAGTAGTTTGAAGGCAACAGGCTTTCAAATTCATTGCCAACTTTAACTATCTGTAAACAGCTTTGTTCTTAGTCTGACAAATGAACCAGTCGGCATGTCAAGGCTGAGGACTCTATACTCAACTTGTTCCATCCTCACTGCTACAATGACTGCTCCCTCCCTTTAGGGTCATTACTGAAGCATTAGATGGTAGAAAATACATTAGTATGAACATAATCAATCTCACAAATCACATTCAGATTTCTATGCAGCATTATTTCCTCCCTTTAACTTCTATACTGACAGGTAGGGGAGAAAACAAAAGACTTGGCTATGGCTTGAAATTAGGAGCACTTGGCTTTCAATTCAGGTATTTTATAAGATGCACCTCCAAGCTTTTCTTAGTTATTTAATAGGTATATTTAAATCAGCATATTACAAGTTTAAGTACAGATAACTATAAAAGAAAGTGAAGAATCACAACAAAAGATGTTTGGGATTTGTTTTTTTTATTTATTTATTTTTTTTCTAGAAAAGCAGTTGCATCTACTATACAGAAGGTACTGAAACCTCAGATATCTGAATTTACTCTTTGGCTTTCTGTAATATCCAGAGTAGCTGAGTTAACAGTGATCATAGTTTACATTTCTATAGAAGCTCCCATTTGTAAATCATAAAGCATTTTACCAATATTCATGAACTTTGCCTCCTGGCAATTGGATCATGCCTACAAGGTTAATATTGTTATCCCCATTTTATAGCACAGAAATCAGAGAGAGAGAATATGACGTCCTCTTTTCCAAAAACTCTTGTTCTCTTTCTTCTATATACATGAAATGTGCATGCTGGCACACAGAAAATAAAAGTATTGCACATGTAGCCAAGATCTGAAGAAGCAAAAAATAAATAAATGAATGTGCAAAAGCACTGGTATTTTGAAGAAAACCTTTTGTCATCTGCAGGACAGATGTGACTAGAGGTAGCACCTGATTGTCTATTTTTGACCTACAGATGGTTAGAATCATAGGCACACATAAAAAAGAGATCAGGCAATATTAAAGGTACTTTGACTACTTGTTCCATATGATCCCAATCCTGCAAAGCACTTAGGCAGATGTGTAATTTTGCTTATGCAAAATACACCCCTGAATTCCACGGCATTGCTTGCAGGATGTGTGTGACAGAAAAAGGGCCAGCTTTCTGCTGGACCTTTCTTCAGTACTGCTACAATTAACTTGTATTTTCAGATACAGGCTTTTTGTAGCATTCACCTGAATGATGTGCTGCTCAATCTTGCTGATTTATGTGAGACTCTCCACACTTGAACATGCAACAAACTCACCATAGGATGAATGATAGGTGTTGAAAGGTATTGTCTGTGTATTTTTTCCTGTGTAACCCAGCATTATTTTATATTGCCTTTTGTATATAAAATAAAAATAAAAATAAAAATATTAGGCTAGGATTCTCCCACATGGGAAGTTCTCATTTTCTTGACAAAATAAAGTAGACATGGGAGACACACAATATCCTTCTATGTTATTCTAGACTTAGCTGGAATTAGAGAAAAGCATTTCTCTTACCATTGGTCTTCAAATCAAGTCTACATCCTGGACATTATAGCACGACTTTCCCTGTGTTCCAACAATCCTTCCATCTGGGGATTGATCAAAACTGAACTAGAAGCAACTGTTGTTGCTAATATGATAGCAATTGACGTTTTCTAACCTAGGATACTATTTCTCTGTATAAAATCTATGCAATTAAATTTGTGTAAAGGTAGGCTACAGTGGTACAAATGTCAATCACCTTTTTATCAGAAGTTAGAAGAGTTAATTCAGCCTGCATTTCATTATTGTACTTGTCACACATTTAAAAATAGAACATTATGGGAAACCATGAATATACCCTCTTCTTTAACTGTAATTACCATCGTTATGCAACTACAGACAGTGGTCAACATCAGTTTCATATCTCAACAGCTGCAATTTGCAACATGTTGTAAGTATTTTTGTATTTTAACCTTTTTTCTCTACTAGATCACATTAAAGAACTAAAGGCTAACTTTTAAAAAAATATATATTTAAAATTGGGGGACAGGTAGGAGGAGTAAGGGTTTCTTCTTGAAGTCTCAGATAACCCCACAAGGTTTAAAAAACAACTTCTCTTTCAGCTTGTATTGACTTTCCTCTTCTGTGAATCATGAATCATGAGTGTGATGCAAAGTGTAAGAGCAGTGGGGGCTCAGGTTTTGGGGTCTTGTAACTTTCTAAGTCTTTCTTAATTCAACTTAGTTACAAAATCACTGCAAATCTTTTTAAGTGAAATCCCCCTCCTACACACTCTTGTCTTCTTCCCCCACTACACTGAATGGTTTATTGCTTGAATTGAATCAGGAAAATTGAGAGGGTGGAGGTTTCTTTTCAGTACCTTTGAAATAAAAATGTTTAGCTACACAACTAGCTTAATACCATTAAAATGCATGACAACTTGCTCAAGGGCAAATTCAAGCTGGGGCTGACAGAAATGCTACTGCAATTTTACTTGCCTGGGCATCTTGGGTGTTGTTGACCTTCCCTGTTCTGACGAGGGAGAAGTTGTATGCAAAGAGCACCAGTAAAGCCAGGGGTACCATGTACAGTTCCACACTCCATACAGTGACCACAAATACCTGGGAGAAATAAAGGAACAGAAGGGAACATACAAGTATTTAAAGAGGAAGACATACAAGAAGGCCTTTCAGTCATTATCCTGACGTGCATTCATCCTTGAATCTCTGTTAACCTCATTCGTATTCTTATTTTGGCAAATAAAATCTGCTTGCAAAGCGTACTCTTTCTATTCTGTTTGAATCCATTAGGCTGCTATTTGTTAGCTTCTCCTTCCCTGTTTTTGGTGAAGTACAAGGCCATAAACATAAGGTTGGTCCAAAGGCATTATTCATTCCTTCCTGGGACTACCACAAGCCGGAAAGCTCTTTGTCATTAATGCTAGAGCATAACAACATTTAAACCTGCTGCACTTCATCAAACTCTAATTGCCAGCAGGTCTTTCACAGGCTAGAGGAGAGTTTCTTCCCCTTGTGCAACAGGAGCCATTCACCTCTCCAGTCACTCCACGAGGGATGTTTAGCAAATTTATCTTCACCATTAATCCACCTATATTCTTGGCATAGCAGCACAGAGAAAAGACTATCACCTTCCAGGAGGCAAGGCTCTAGGTTGCATGTGATGCATTATTTTGGGAAGGGATCCAGCAATCCTATTCTCCATTCCCATATGCCTACCATTTTTCAGCAAAGCACATTCTGATTTCACTGGTTGCTTGGGGTCTCTTTACCCAGAAAGGTAAAGAGGGTTTGTACCTTCAGAGTAGTATCTGACAAAACCCATGAACAACAAAGGAGAAGGCAAATTTTGAAGTCCTGTACTCCAAATTGGATCAGCAAAACATGTAACCAATATGATGGGGACTGAAACATTAAAAACATGATACCAAGCCAAACTCCAATCCTATCTTACAAGTACCAATGATACCTGAATGGACTCCAAACTTGGAGAGGTCGGAAAAGGAAAGTTAATAAATTTAATCCAGAACTGCCATAAAATGCATGTTGTGATCCTATTTCCTTTTCTACTCTTACATCGTGTTTCCAGAAGAACTGCCTAATGCTGGTCTTGTCTTAACACAGCAAAAACTTTAAGCTATTTTAAACAACCTCCTTTAATCGGATTTTTCTTCCCCCAAAAGAATCTCTGAAATAATCAAAAGCAAAAATCACATTTTTAGAATAATGCAGGGGGGTGAAAAGGAGTCAGATCCTCCAGTTAATGCATCTCAAACTGCCATGAGAGGAAAACTCTGAGTGATCAGAAAGCTATATCTCTCTCCATTAATCCTTGGCCTGTCAGACCCTATATATGAAGGCAAGGATGGCATTTACAGAATGGGATATTTATGGCAACATATATTGTGTTATGGACCCAAAAGTCTAACCACACTGTACCAAAGTGCTACTTCCCACTGCATTCAATGGGGTGAGAATTTATACCTCTACAAAACAACAGCTGTTGTAACTTTTAAACAAAAAGACTTGCCTGACATTAGACGATTGGCCAGTTAATATCTACCAGGGGCCAAACATAAATCAAGAAACAATGACTATATATATAGCCCTGCCCAAACAGCAGTTGCATTTTCTAGAGTTAACCTGATTTTATGTTAGCTGTTGCTATGCAAGGAATTAGACTGTTATCCTGTTCATGGCATTTGTAGGCCAGTAGAACGATCTTTGAGATATACGCATTCATAAAATGGGCTGACATCCAGACAACATATCCCCGTGCTATTGATTTGTAGTATAGGAACTTAAAAGAGGATTAGGTTTTGATTTCTTCTTTTTGATCATGCTTTTCTACATACTAAAAAATTAGAAGTGATAATGATTCCAGTCAAATTTCATACGTAAGCAAGGCAATAGAAATACAAGAACACTGGCCAAGAAGGCATGGTACTTGATCTCTCTTACAGGAGGCTTCAAAAATTGTGATATCTTAAGATAAAAAAAAAAAAAGTTCCATAAATGAGAAGTTCCAACCTTAACAAATTCCTCTGAAGCTATTCCAACTCCCTTGAATGAATCTTTAATTGCTTCGTAAGATAAAGTAAAGGTGATACCAGCTCCTGTCCCACCTCAAATATCATTCTAAAAAACAAGGACCTATTATTGCAAATATCTATACGTGTATCTAGGGTACATATAGATAGCTAAAAATAGATGCACACAGATATAAAGCTGATGCTTATGCAAGCTCCTTTATTGAAATTCACATTAGTAGGTATTAATTCAAAAAAATTACTTCAGCCTGTTGGAGGAGGTTGCACATACATCATCTCCCTGGGGTATATGTGAACTCAGTCTTGTCTTAACGCAGCAAAAAGACTCCACCAGCAGCCAGCTATGCAAAGTCCTACAGGAGTCAATGAAGCTCTTGAAGAACCTCTCTTCATTCATTCAGTTGCAGGACTTGAACCAATTTTAGTGCATCTGTCACCATCCTATATGAACATCACTCCGCTCAGTTGCAAGTATAATACAACCTTGCAATCACAGGTCATTTAGGCAAGATACAAAATCAAGACCTTGGTGATTTTAGATCCAACAGTATATTTTGTGTATTATTAAGTTTCAGACCTTAAATAAAACTTAAAATTTAATTACAAAATCTCAGTGTAGTCTCAGCTGATAGCTGAGGCATACCGTCGCCTCCTTTCTAATGCTGACTGGTTAATCAGTTGCTGAGTTGTAACTCAGACAGCGGCACTTTGATAGAGCTCCCCCATCTACTTAAGAAGAGTTGCTTTACTGCTACCATCGCAGCAGAGGAGCTTTCATTACTGTGACACAACACAGATACAAGACAAATTGATTTAGCTATTCAGAAATTATTTAGCCTCGGAGGTATGGGAAATGATTGCTGTGAACATACAGTACATAATAAAAGTTCACAGGGTGTTTATAAACTGAATAGAAATATTTCTGCATTCTAACAGCCTTTTCACTAGTTCTGCAGCATCAGCCATCAAAGCAGTTCCCATATAAGCCCATATCCTATTCTTTCAGCTCTCAGGCAGCACCCGCACACCAACTACAACACCAACAGGCCTGTGGTATGGATACCCACCCCCCAGATTATGAAAGGCTCTCCATCACACACGTTTTATTTTTTCCCCAGTGGTATCTTATGCTTTGGAGAAGCTCCTGCATTATCCTCCTTAAATTATTTTCCAACAATGTCTTTTGTCAAAACTCAAGAATGGTTCAGCTGCTGATGTATACAGTGGCTATTGCAAGCTTCAATATATTCCCAATTTCTTGTAGTCCCTAGCCTGTCTTTTGCCTAATACAAAGGCTGGTAAAGGAAATCATTAACCAGTTCAGATCACTTGCTCAAGATCACAGAAGTCAGGGACAGAATCCAAGAGCACCCATTTCAAATGATCTGGTTTTAACAAGCCATACTTTATTTTTTCACTTTTCGCATCATCGTTAGACCAAGTTCTATCAGACATAATCCATTACATCATTGACACCTTTTCTGCTGGGCTTCATACTGTGCATGAGAGAAGTTAAAAGGACAGTAACCAATTTCTAAAATAAAAGACAAACAAGCAAAAACTAGCTTTCTGTGTTACATCTTTAATGTGATTTGAGAGTATAAAAGCCTATAATAGAACTGAGCAATTTAATTCACAGCATTATAAAACAATAATCAAAATAGAAGCAGAAATGGGATACACATATCATGAGGAAAAAAAAAAGCTCGAGCCTATTTAGACTAGAGTTCTACCTAGAAGAGAACAGCAACACAGCCTTGGAGAAAGGACCACTCGATTTCAGCTGATTAATGTGTTGCTATTTCAAAGGGCCTAATAACTACAAGTTAAAGCTCTGGAGGTTTGGAAGCCGTTTCATCTGAAAATCATTGAAGAGGGGTCCAACTGTTCCTGTCAAGAAGCATGGAGTTTGAACAACCATGAGAGTGGCCCTTTTGACAGCAGTACAAAAGATGAGAGAAGGCAGTCTCAACTGAAAGTAAAAACAAACCCTTAGAAACACATTTCAAATCTGTTTTTTTTTTTTTCTGCCCCTCTGGTTCTAATTTAGGATCTGACTATTAAGAACAGATTTTAGACGGGTGTCCACTAAAGTATGCCCATAAAACATTTGTCACCAGCAAACCCACAGTCATGGGATAGAACAGTTTTAAGAGGTTTAGAAACCTAGCATTAGATGGGATTTTCTGTGTAATTTTTCTACACAGTGATTTTCTTTTTTAACTCAGAGAAAAAAAAAAAAAAAAAGGCTTTCTTTCGCCTGGTAAGTCTTTCTGGAGAAGTAAAAGATGCTGTGTTGTATAACAGAATAATTCTTAGAAAACAACAGTGATGGGGAGGAGAGGAATACATTCCATCAGATGGAAAAAATAAAAGTGAAAGGAGATTAAATGCATGCATGGAACCTATGGTAAAAGGTTATTTTCTCAGCCAGTGTAGGCTCCAGTGCTAATGAAATGCCTCATCAATGGAGCTGTGAAAAATATTATTCGGAACTTCAAGTTTCAAAACCACACACAATTTGACTGAAGTCTAAATGACTAACAGCTTTGTCAAAAGTTTCCTTGCGATTTATAAACATGGTCTATGCAATTCATCAAGTCAGGAGAAAAGAAAACGAGCTAATGCTACTCCAAGTTATCTGTTTTGAACTAAACCAAAACACTGGTTTTGATTTGAGATACAAAGAAATGCTCCCCTTTATTTACAGGGGACAAAAACTACACGTTTCTAACTTATCTTGGGGTTATGTGGTCTTAAGTTGCCATGTACACACAACTCGACTGTGAAAGAGGAAAAATTTCTGCAGCTAAGTATTCAGGGACAAATTCTCTAGCATTTTTGTTTGAAGCTTTCAGTCCCTCTGCCCCAAACAAAATACAGGATATTAGCCAGTAATGTAAGACACTGGCTCCCCAAAAGGGCATTCAATCCCTTGGAGGCAATAAGCTTGTCAACAACAAATTATTTCTGACAGACACTTATTCCTGTCCTTAGAAAGGGAGAGTAAAAGTCGAAGGAAGAATGGACACACCCACTTAGAGCAGGAAACTCATGCATCTTGGTATATACCTGCACACACAAAGCCATCTCCTTCAGATAACAGGCAATACAGATGCACTAACATACTGCTGAGACCAGACTATCAGAAACCAGAGTATATCATGTGGACTCACGTGAACTCAATAACAATCTTTGTCATCCTGGGATGGCTTGTGCATTTGATGAGGGAGAATATTAAAAAAGCCTGCAACAATTACATAAATTAGTTTAAAATAGCCCCATTCCAAGCCGCAGCAAATAAAGTTTGAGACAAAGAACGTATTTTCCAGTAACCTCCCCCTTCCAAAGATTTTTTTCTCCTTCTTATAGCAAGCTTTCTTCCAAAGAGGTGCACTCCAGCATTCTTCCTAATACTCTCCTTCCTGCATCTGTAGGATGCTCCCTCACCATGCCATGCTCAGCTGAGAGCTACCTCATAGAAACCAAGCTGGAGCTCAAGGAGGGATCCGCAATGAGCAGTCACTCTCTCATTGCGATGCAGTTACGAAGAATGTGGCAGGAAGAGAAATTACACTTAAACAGACCAGCACTGTCAGAAGAAACCTATTTACTTTAGATTCAATTTGCTTTGTGTGTCCCCAGCAAGAGAACACAGAACTTCCCAACAGTGGTATGGTACATGCATTGTATTGGGCAGGGATGACCAACATCAAAAATGACCTGAAGGAATGGAGGTCCTTAAATATTTATGCCACGTTATGAATTATCCCTGCATTGCTCAACACATCTCACCTGTGTACAACTTGCTAATTTTATGGATATATCACAGGCAAAAAAATTTAGCTCATCTACATTTTTACACATGTTGATAGTGATAGGACAAGGGGGAATGGTTTCAAACTAAGACAGGGGAGATTTAGGTTGGATATCAGGAGGAAGTTTTTCAGTCAGAGGGTGGTGAGGCACTGGAACGGGTTGCCCAGAGAGGTTGTGGATGCCCCATCCCTGGAGGCATTCAAGGCCAGGCTGGATGTGGCGCTGGGCAGCCTGCTCTAGTAGTTGGCAACCCTGCCCAGAGCAGGGGGGTTGAAACTAGATGATCTTTAAGGTCCTTTTCAACCCAGGCCATTCTATGATTCTACTTAAGTGCTCCATTGCAAGGGCAAATGCTACTGGAATCTGAAAACAAAGACAAAAAGAAAATCCACCTAAGCACTCCAAATCCAAACCAGAACACCAAATTGTGCCCCAAAATAGCTCAGTCTGTATTAGATGAATGTCACAGTACAGAATTGAGGATTAGGAATAAAAGGTTTGCTTATACAGCACAATTTGCTACCACGCAGATCTCACTTTTTTGCAGATGCTGCCTTGGGTAACAAACAGCGTGCCCACATTTGCCCACCTCAGTAGTCTGTGTAGGCTAAGCAAGACAGCAGCAAAGCCATGTCCTGCTGCCACAGCCACGTGCCCCGTCCCTGCTCATCCCAGCTGCAGCGCTCTGACAAAGTGGCTGTGGATGAGGTTAACAGGGGAGAGAAACAGGAGATGTCTGATCTGTGCTTGACAATTAATGTTACGTGTGATCATGCAAGAAGGAAAATGAGCTATAGAACAAAGCCTTCAGAGTCAGGAACCAGGGTCACAATTTTAACACCAGTTTCAACATTCAAAAAGAAGAAAAAAAAAAACAATGTTCCCTACTCCCAACAAAATAAGACATGAGAGCCAACAAACCAACAAAAAGATCCCTTACGAACATACGAGAAATCTCATACTGTTTAAGTCAGTGTGTGTTAGGGCCTTTTTTATCACTGTCTGGTTTAGACTCTTCAGGGGGATCTCATTTTCTTTGCTGCTGCAAGGAAGTAGAAACTCATTTGTGTTTTAAATGAAAGCTGTGATTCATGTGCAATCACGGGACTCTAAGAAATAGAGCTGTAAGAAAAGCATGCTATTCTGAAAAAAAAAAGTCACAGTGAAATCAGAAGAGTTGACAATATTACGATCTGTTCTCCACCATCCTCTTGGGATGCTGTTGGCAACTCAGTCAGGGAAAGCTGTGATGCTACAATTTAAGGCTACCTGACTGCAAACACTTACAGAATGCCCATGCTTGGATTCCAAATTACTTTTATGTCATTAACAGCTCCAATGGATTTACTCTATTTCTGACAATGCCTGGAATCAGAATGAGAACTAAACAAGAAACAACAACCACCTCCCCTCAAAAATTAAAAAGAAAAAAAAAAGTAGGTTTTCCTTTATTTCGATTATTTTGGTTACATTAATGAGATTAGCCAGCCTAGGAAATTAAAAACAAGATCCTTAGAGACCTTTCTTTAATGAGGGGTCAGGGAAGAGCTGCCTGGTTCAAGTTTATTTCACTGAACTCATCACACCTCTTAAGTTTAATATATGAAGTCAAAATTTATATATTGCATTGCAAATGTTTGAAGATTATCTGTCAAATGTCACCACAGACAACAATTTTAAACACAAAAAGTTGTGTCTGGAGTGGGGTGTCAGTTTCCTTTAAGACATGCAGGTTTAAAACCCCAAAGCATAGCAACTCACTACAAGTCTAACAGGTTGCCTCTATACAGTTTCCTTGTGGCTGCACTTCCTCTTTATCCCTAACCCCAAAAGAGGTTAATCAAAACAGAAACAACTACAACACCAATTGTTTTGGGGTTCTATATTTGTGTATGCACAACAGTTTTACAGTAAAAGACATCACATCTTTTCAGGCTGCAGACACCGAAGAAATAGCTGTTTGCTAGCATGCTGACTGGTCTAATTTTTCCCTCATGTTTTTATCTAATGTATTACATTTCCTGAGCCAAGTAAAATACAGTTAAAGACCCTCAAGCAATAAAGCTTAAAAATGAAGGAAAAAAAGAAAAAATATTACAACAGTTTTCTATCTTTTGGGGTAATCCGCTGGGAGTGGGTCAGGGGGATAAATCTGCATGTTATTTCTAAAGGGGTAACTATGACAGACAAAGGCAATAGGGGAAGATCTTGCAACAAAGGGGAGGGAGGCATGCCAAGCAAAAATCTGTTGTTTTATATTGTAGCTAAATTAAATGGTCATTTTTATCTCTAATGTTTTGGTTTGTTTATCAGTAGGGTCATAGTTTCAGAATTACTCTCATACAGAAAGTTATGATCTATTTTCAGGGAAGACAGGCATTATGCAAGTTAAAAGCCTGATCCTATAGTAAATAATTCTTCCAGCAAGTGTCAGAAAAAATATCTGTGCTATTTAAAAGGAGGAAAAAATGTAGGTTAATTTTATTTATTCTGGATAAGGTGAACACCTTAAAAGGGTCATGAAAAAAATTATCATTAGCTAAGCTGATAAATGTCCACTTAGTTTGGAGACATATTTGTTAACATTGTGAGAAACACTAGCAGTAAGGGTCAGATGGTGACGTAACTGTACAGTAAACGTAAAGCATATTTGGTGGAAGTGTTCTTTAACTTGACTATCAACATTGGGTTACAACTGGTAGCAAATAGGACACTTAAGCAATATGTTTAAATGACTTTAATGACTTCCCTCCTTCATGTTCATAGATACGAATGAGTAAAGAAAAAAGGACTCTAATAAAGCAAGCATATTTAATTAGACTTAATTCAGAATACAGTGGCAGGAGGATCACACATAACATTACTTCCCGGCAGTTGCTAGCTATGGCATGGAAAAAAAAAATCAGGTTGCAGTAAACCCACATAGAGGTACTTGTGCACAGAAATGCTTCAAAACTGTCTGGCACCCATTTCTCCAAAACCTCCAGTCCTAGTAATGTTTCCAGACTGAAACAGAGAAGAAGGAACAAAGCATTGGTTTTGGTTTCTTTGTTGCATTTTTGTTGTTGTTTTTGTTCGGTTTTGTTTGTTTTGGGGAGTGTTAAGTAGTTAAAAATATTTTTAAAAAGTCCCAGTAAGCCCATATCACAAAAACAGAAATCTAAAAACACCCATAAAGCACCACAGCAAGATGACATCCTTTCAGGCAAAGGATTTCAGACTTACGCTGTGTGCACATGGGGTTCCCCACCATAGCCTCCATCAGCAGCCCCGTGCCAGAGCCCAGAAGTCCTCTTGATCTACCTGAGACCAATTCTCCACAGTCAGGAGTAGAGCAAAAATTGTAATTAAATCCCAGCCCTCTCCACATCTCACACACACGCTGAATGCTCAGAACAGTGAGAGTGATTACCACACACTTAAATAATTTTAGCAGGTTCATAATCTGCAGAGAGACAAAAGTGCTGCATTACAGAACAAATGCATGAAGATGACTGGGATACTCACTGTAACTATATCCTAAATATGTTGCTATTGTAAGTTAGCAACAACAGCAAAGATCAAAAAAATCCTAAGTATTGACAACATGACTGTGTAATAG
Source organism: Anseranas semipalmata (assembly GCA_013399115.1). Lineage (NCBI taxonomy): Eukaryota > Metazoa > Chordata > Aves > Anseriformes > Anseranatidae > Anseranas > Anseranas semipalmata. The sequence continues at coordinate 828,359 of VXAA01000606.1, forward strand.
AGATTTTCCACTAACAGACCTATAGCATCTTGCTTTCCAAAACACAGAACAATAAAAGAAAGAAAAAGTTGCAAGATTCTTGCAATTTCAGGCAGCTGTTCAGGTAAAACTAAAGCCAGAAGATTGTTTATTTTAATAAAGCTATTATATGTGCAGCTCCAAATTAGGAATGGCAGGAGACTAGGGGATGCCTAAACCATCACCACCTGTTTGCCCTGAAAATCAATTAAAGTCACACTATCACAGCAATCCCTTCTTAGCTAATAAAAGTTATACAGCTTCAACATGCGACTTTAGGTGCTTTGTGGGAATGTGCCTGAAATCTAAAGCCTTAGTCTTGTGTTACTTTGATAGTAAACACAGCTATGAACTAACCACTGTAAAACTTGCCTTTTCGGGGTTAGAGAAGGTGTTAAGGGAAAAGAGATCCTGAACTGTTGTTTTGATACAGTGGATTGAACTAATATTCAGTAAATTCTAACAATCCAGCCAAGAACATTACATAGAGATTTAAATAGGAGAAAACTGAAGTCCTTTATGACACATGCCTGTTCAACATATTCTGCGCTGCAGAACAGATCCAACTTTACAAGTTGAAAGCAAGGGCAGTAGAGACATCCCAAGTGTTTTAGTAATTAAACGAATATGCATAATGAACCATATGCCCAAAGGGCCTGTTCTTCATGTGGGCCAGATTTTTGTTTGAATTTTTAATTTTTATATACAGATGAAACATTTCATGTAATATAGCAACAGTGCAAAGGAACATGCTATGCAGGAAAGGAAGGAGGAACTACCCATGTGAGAACGATCAGAATACACTTGATGAATTCTGCTCCTCAATTTCCGATTCAGAGCCAAGAGGGCTTTTTAAAAAAAAAAAGAAAATCATTTTCTCCTTTGAACAGCTGTATTAGTCATCTGCTCAGAGTCTAGAGAAGATGCATTAAAATATATATTTATATAGGTCATATTTATACATTTTTATGTGTGAAATGGATATATATACCAACGCATTTAGATGTTACAAGACTAGCAAAACCACTGACACTGTCAAATTCAAAAGCTTCCGATCCACAAGAAAAAAAACAACTACAGGATGGTTTTCTGTTTGGCAGGTCCTGTGGTGTTGTGTGAGCTGCAGTAAAACAGGATGCACTCACATCTGTCTGTGAAGCAGGAATGGACATTTTTTAAAATATGGGTCAAATTCCCCCCTCTTGTTACAATGTTACCCTACTGTGAACATTAGGATACCATGGCCTTGTTGCTGAAATATTAAATGCTCCCAGTTCTGTCGGTGTTGAACCATGTCTCTCCTGCCCTAGCAATATTCACCCTTTTTCATCCCTCACTCTTAAAGTGCTTTTCCAAGCAAGAGAAGCATCCTTTGCAAACATAAGCCATTGCAAGAGGTCAGTCCTTTAAACCAACAACAAAACTATCTGGTGCTTCTAGCTAATTTTCAAATATCTAGATTGCAGAATAACAAACTGGCTCATTTAAGTAGTTTTGATCCATTGGACAAATTTCTACTTTGCTTTGTAAAACCAGTGCTGGGGTCACGTACTTGTCAGTGGGGACATGCTGGTTAAGCAGCAAAAAAGCTTTTCTGCAGGAGCTTTACCACAGACTTTTTTATTTATTTATTTAATACATAAATAAACAAAGAGAAATCAAAATCCTTATTAGATTTTGTTTGAGAAAGGAAAATTTATGGATAAATAGCAATGAGTGCCTCACAGTGGCTTAGATTATAGCACTCCACAGCTATATAAACAAGCAGCATTACAGTGGCTGTTCCATGCACTGAGTTGGTACCATAGAGATACAGTGGGAAAGTATGAGCCATGCTAGAAGAAACGCAGACAATCTGATCCACTTTGGAATTAATTTGGCTTTTCAACAAACTCAGCAAGTTAAACTTTTCACGTGACTCAGGGAGTTCCAATCACCAAATTTAAAAAGATAACCTGTAAGATCAATCCCGACCCTAATGTTAAAAGTATTCAAAAGCTGAAATAATGAAGTTGTAAATAATTGCATTCGTTGCTCTCAGTCCTAATTCAGGGTTTGTGCTTTTGACACTGCCTGGTTTACGTGATCTAGTGGTCTCCGCGGAAAGACAGATAAACTTCAACGGCTGTCAGAAGACAAAAATTGACATGGAACATCACCTTTCCCGACTGTTTAAATCCTTTAAGGAAGTGTTGGAGCAATTAGAGAGGGAGTCTAATCTTTGCAGAGTGCATTAACACTCTCCGACCTCCCAGACAATAGATCAGACCTCAGACACATAATGCTTCCCTAAGGCTTTTTAACCAGAGCATTTGATCTCATAGTCACTCCGTATGTGCTGCTATAGGTATCAGTGTATAAGACAGTATTCATTGGGCACTAAAGGACCACTGTCTGTACCAGTATTCATACAGATTTTAAAATAGCAGGAAAGCCATTGCAGTGCATGCTGCTACAGAGCTACTACTTCCCAGGAAAAGAAAAAAAAAGGAAAAAAATGAAAGCAACCTGGAGTAGCTCTGCAAAATGTCTTCATTTTTAATAATCTCATATTTCCTTTCTGTCAACACTGTTTACTTCCCAGCTTCAGAATATAAATCTGTTTTTAAAAGGCATAGATTAGTTCCTTATTCATAGAAACAGTTATCTGATAATAATTTCAAAATACTTCATTTCTTAACCCCTGTGGAGGGACTTGAGGGAAAGGGAATTAGGAAGACAGGTCTAGTTTATTAAGGAAATTGAAATACATCATTGCAAATAATTTTCCCAAATGTGCACAAGAAAGTATCTGGGGAAGTTTTCTTAACTGCTCGAACAAGTCACCATCTAATTCCTCATGGGCATGTTCTGTAAAAAAGAGCTAATATCACTGTATCAATTATATATTTCTCATTTAATATTCTAAACATTTTAAAGCTCAGTGTTTTTTTTTAATGGAATTAGACTTCCCTGCCATCACGTTCTGACAAAAGCCATGTCTGAACACTCACATGGACGATTCATAATAATGGGATTTTACGACCAGCTAGCTGGATTCCCACCCACTGCTAAATAACGAGTGCTGCAGTCTAAGCAGTCTTTTTTTTTCTCCCATGCAATATATTTGTAACAACACTTTATATTAATCTACTATTACTTTGTATTAGCTGCAGGATTTTGTTTCACTTTCTTAGAACTACAAAAAGTGGCTTTTGTGAAGCACTTGCATTACAAATATTTGTTGCTGCTGTTTAAACGTGTATCTCAAATTTGTCAAACCAAGTGCATCAAAAATGACAAAAAAGGTCACATATACCTAGTATATTTAAAAACAAACAAGCCTTCAAAGTCAAAGTGTAATGCAGTTATTTCTAATCTAAACAAACAATAGACTACATCTAATGAAAGTTGACAATTGGCTCTGATACAAAGCTGTACAGCTCCTCTATTCCATTAAAAGATGAAAGCTGAAGGAAAGTACAGAAGACAGCAACTTCTCTCAAAAAGCAAGTAGAAAGTTCTGAATCTCAACTAGCAGAGCACATGAAGGCTGTTTTGTATTTTTTTTTGTGGACACTTCTGCTCACATATGACACTCATCTCTCATTAAACGTGCTAGCTTCCATGGGTAAAGTTAAGGCTCAAATAAATCAGCATGTTAGACAAGTACAAAACACTACATGATTTACATATTTATTAACACTTCTCAAAATCACAGCACTGCCTTTTAAACAAAAAAGCACCTGAAAACAAGCTAAGCTTGACTACAGTGTGGATGTCACAATTAAGACTAATATATATTTAATTTTAATGAAGCGGTGGGGAAAGAGATCAAATCTCAGGGATGCTACTGGTGCCAGTGTAATCCTTTACTGTGGCAGTAGTCAAATTTATTAGCAATCAATAGTACAGACTTTTTAATCAGATTTTGGGGATTTTGCAGTTAGCCCAGCACTCCAGCTTTATTCCCCAGTGAATGCTAAGAAAAAGAGAAGAAATATTCTGATGTAGGGTACTTTTATTGTTACTGCTATCCTTAAGCTTATGTTCAACACCCTAGAACTTCCCTGTTGCTTAAGACTAACCTCTGAGTCAAATCAATTCTTAGTTGCTAGTGAAGGAAAGTAAAACAAAGACCAGGCTTTTAAAAAATGTCTTTGCTCTGTAGCTTCTATACTAATCCTCTTTTATTTCAGATCTTGTAAAGGATCCAACTCTCTCATTAAAAAAATAGTAGGAAAGTAGTAGAATGCTTTAAGAGAAACCCCTCAAGGTGCATCTGTCTCCATCATAAAAGCCAAAATGTTGCGTTACCTTCAAATACGAAATTTCTTCCAGTTGTCAACATTTCTGCAACTAGTGTTAGATTAGCGCTGAGAGAACTGGTGAATTAAATTAAAAATAAAATAGTTCAAGCAAGAAAAAGAAAACCTGCCAGAAAAATCTGAAAAAAAGCATGAATGCCAGAGCCGCCTCATTCATGAGAGGCCATCGCCACCTACAGGATTTTCTTCCTCTTCTGAAAACCTGCTACTCATATTCAGGCAGGATTTGCTCCAAAAAGAGGATGGAAATTTTTAACCAATGTTAAATAATATAGGTTTACTGAAGTAAATGGAGCTGCGGTGACTTAAACCACCTACAGACATGTCTCTACTTATTCCCTCTTTTTAGAAGAATAAGAACTGCCTATTTCCAGGGAATGCACTGTTTTAAGATTACATGTGTTATAAAGGATGTCTTTTTTAGAGACAAAGATGAAGAAAAAATACAAAGTATTGATAGGGTTGCTCCACCAATAACAGGGGAGGTAACAGTCAATGTCTACAACCTGCCTGTAAAACTAAGTGCTTTACAGTACTTTCTAAGAGGTGCCAGGTCAAAATAATGTGAATAATGAGACAAAACCATGCAAGTCCTGACTGAAAGCAAATTAATACACGTAGGTTCTTGGGGTGAAAAAAGCACACTAAGTAAAAGAATTTTTACTTGCAATGAAAATTTCACTTCCTAATAGATACCATAGACTTCCTTTTTTTTTTTTTTTTTTTGGCCACCCATTTCTGACACCCAGAACAATAGATGCTTAGGCTGAGCTGGATACCTTTTCCCCCCATATGGTTTTCATACTGCACACCCATAGCAAACTTTGGGAATTTTATGCATAAGCTTCTGAAATTCTGTTATTTCCAGTAGCAGTGAGCAAGTAGTTTCTCTCTCATGCTCCTGTTTAATATGAGTCTTGCACAGATGCAGCCCTCATTAAACTTGAGATACTAATTTCACTTTTGTTTAAATAATTTCTAATCTGTGAATAAAGTGAACTTTCAGGAAAGGCAACAGGCAAATTGGGAAAATGAGTGACTGGATCCTGAGATGTAATATCATCTATTTAGGACCAGATAAATTGGCAAATGGTAACAAAAAATTCCTCTTGTCAATTTATTAGTTAATTGATAGGAATTACAAATTACTGTTTTCGCACAAATTAGAAGATGCTAGACATTTAATTTGAAGTTCCTCTAAAGAATCTAAAACAGCAAAATACTATAAAAGAGAAAAGCCGACTTTCAGGCAGTGTGCACTTCAGTCTTTGCCAGATCTTTTGCAACAAATTCCTAACATTGGGATGGAGATTTGTAAGACAGCAGGAAGAATCACGAGCAAAATTCACCTTTGGCATACGCAACTTTTGCAATTCTATTGAGAGTAAGGGAGCCCGTGCCACCTTTGTGGATAGCAAATTCGATCTTTATAAAATAGTTTTGTTTTTTTTAAAAAAATGACAAAAAAAGACAGCAAAATGCTAATCTGTGCCTAGGCTCATAAGTAGGAGAATATCTGCTAATGTGTGATTTGAAACAGGAGTTCAGCAATGTTGAATATACAAATAAAACCAACAACAGGCAAGAGTACAATTTTACCCTGCTGGACGAAGCAAAATAAATACAAGATATACAAAAATAAATACAAAATGTACAAAACAGTATAAGAGCAACAATAATCTCTAACAGAACTACAGAACTTTAAAAGACACAAGACGTTATATATTAAAAAAGAAAGGGCTTCATAAATCAAGCAGCTAAAGTACAATACAATATAGCGAACTCCAGCCAGACCACAAAGAGGGTTCTCTCTTCATAAACATCAGATCAGGCTGCTAAAATTATTACCAAAGCTCTCTTGTAACTGTCACCTGTGGTGGGTATAATTACAGGCTACTGCTGCAAGCACGCCCACGTCATATGGCAATAAAAGGACCTACAGCTTGCCAAGACCAGGCAGACAATGGAGAACATACACCACCTGACGAGAGCCCAAAAAGATCAGCCAGGGAGACTAATAAAAATGACAGCTTAGAAACAAATGACAAAGCTTCAGCCACAAAAAAGGCAATATCAAATTAGCTGGAAATGCAAGCACCGAGCAGAGTTCTCCAACAGGTCACAACTCGAGCAGAAAGCCAGTCAGAATTGTTTTCAGATGCATTTAGTTCAGGTTTTAGCTATAAAGGGCTTTTTTTCCTTTTTTTTTTATTAAACAAAATGTTTGCACATTTGGGGTTGGCTTTGTGGGCTGTCATTAGATAGCCAAACAGATGAAAACTATATATATATACACACACACACACATATATATATATATATATATATATACACACACACATTTCTAACCCAGTTCTGGAGACAGATAGCTAGATAGATGTGTATGTTAATCTATGCACCTTCTAAAGGATACATCTGTACACTATAACAAAGCTGAGCTTCTTTCTCATTGCCTTAATTCTTTACTGGATGCCTGCATACACATTCCTGCTGACCAACTGTACAGATGCTCATCTTCTGGCAGAAGTGGGTTTTCACCTGAACATTCTGACTATAAAGTCTAGCACACACAACTGACATATCAAAAGGCTTTATCATCAAGTAAAAACAATGTAACGCAATTACAGAAGGAGTGATAGGCGGGGATTTGGGGGTCTCATTACCAGGGCTAAGGGAATTGCTCCTATGTAATGCACTAAAGTTTTGAATACACAGCACAGGAAGCGCTGCTAAGCTCCTTAACTCCAAAAGCAAGGGACTCGCTATATGGGGCCCCTTGTTAAGCAGGCCCAGAGGAAATAACTTATTTCTCAGATGCAAAATGTGTTTGTTGTTGTTGTTGTTTGTTTTGTTTTGGAACATTTCACTGGTAAAAAGCAAATCCTAAACTCCTGAGCTAGAAACATAAGACCACCTAGCCTTTTTAAAGTTATAAAAGGATCTTAGTATCCATCTCTGCTATGCTCCATCTCACCCTTACTCCAAAGCTTCAAACTTTGTTTTTTAAATCTTGTTTATACTGTTGTCAAGCTTCTAAGTGGTTATTTCCCTATTAACTTTGTCCTTGTTTGTTCTTGCATTTTTTAAAGAGCTGGAAATAACATGTGTTTACTTTGCTGTGCGTCTCTCAGCATCATCAATATTACTGTTGCTATTCCAGGAATTTTAACTGCTGCAGCAAAGCAAAGCCCAGGATCTCAAGCTTAAATCGTATCCCCTTCAACCACAAAAGAATAATACTGGAAATGTAAAAATCACTGGGAGAAGGGCAAAACCGTCTCCTTTAATTGCCCAGAGAAGCCTGTTTCTCATCCGAGCAGTTACTTGCATGTGTCAGGTAACGTGCTCGTAACGGCTTTGCATGCACAAATGTTGAATTTTCACAGGCAGTGCCATGAGCAATGTGGAGGAAGCAGGATGTAAACGTTTCCTCTGTCATTAGAAAAATGCTTTTACAGGGATATAATAGCTTGAAATAAAAACATACCTCTGATCCAGCCTTTTCACGGGAGTTCAAGACAATAATTTTAAAGATGTGCCTTTGCCAGGGATTTACAGAGGGAAAGAGCAGAGGAAATGTTAGGGACTCTGAAGAGAATTAATTACTAGGCCAAATTCGTGAAACACTGCCTCTGACTGCTCCTCCAGCACTAGCTCTAATATGAACAAATTTTTGTATCAGAGTGCTATTTCTCAGCTTCCCTTTTTAAAAAGGGACTGCATTCGTCCCTTTGCCGATTGCTTCTTTAAAACTGCAGCAAAACACAAGCTGCGAAGGGGCTGAGAAGAGCCCTCAGCAAAAGCTCTACAGTAAAGCGGAAGTGAGGGCCATCTCTTTTGCATTAATACTTTTCTTTTACTTTTTTTTTTAAGCTTTTTCTTTTTCCAAGTTCCCTATTCAGTGTTTGAAGAATACTCATTCTTCTCTCTTTAGGATTACATCTATTCATTTTATTTAGCTTTTTAATGTGGAGACATTTTAATCTACCATTACTTCAATGCTGTTCCCAACTAGCTTGGGAACAATGATTTATATTTCATCTTCAGCTATGAGGATAAAAAAAGGGAGAAAAGAAGACTATACCCTTCTCATCAGTTACACATGCAATAATGGTGGGGTGGTTTGTGCTTTGTATCTGAGAACTGCTTGTTCAAAATTAGTGGGTAATTCACAGGGCAAATAAGAAAAAAACAGGGAAGCTCACGTGAGAGCACATCTTCGTTCCCCTCCCTAGAGGGGATTTATTACCATCTACCGGTAATTCGTAAGTAAAATCTCAGTGAAAATTATCTTCTATCCTCTGTTTGGTTGGCCAGAGGTCCAAGAGATGCTTGGTGACTCGGTCTCTATCCTAAATTGTTTGGATTTCATCGGTCTCATTTCTCCATAGATTCCTCATGTTCCCTGTTAAACTTTTGCCCCAAACACTTCCCTTTATTGATCTAAAACTCCCTTCCCACCAAAAAAAACAAACGTGTTGCAAAACAACACGAGTTAAACTGGATGTTTTACCAGTACTTTGTTGTCATGTCCAGTGTTGCATTATATTCAGTAGGAACAGGATTGGAAAATTTTTCTTGGAAAAGCCCAAGCATAACATGCAGAAGATGCTTGTTCACATGCAGAATGAAAGACTTACTCCAAGTTAACTCCAGAAGGCTTAGATTTTGAGTTAACAAACATCTTTCTTGAGGGAAAAAACACATTTCCCTCTTACTGACGTGCAATTAGTGATTTTAGATGACTCTGTCAACAAGCCAATGGCCTTTTCTCTTTAGGTCATCGGTATAAATATAGCCCAGTTCAACGGGGATTAAAAATTATTCATGTCTAGTAAGATGGTTGGTGTCTCCTCTATGAGATAAGTTCAGCTGGGCTCAGATCCAGCACCCATATCACAAGCTTAAGTGGCTGCATATTAAATGGCATATTGAGCAGAGATGCCCAGAAATTCATGGGCTGCAGAGTTCATGGGCTGAACTCTCTCTCCCTGGTATCCCAGATTAGGACCGAGACAAACTGCAGCCTCACCCAGCTCACCCTGTGACTCCTCAAGGCTTCCAGAGGCCAGTGCCAAAAAAATGGGCATCCTCCAGCTCTTTCAGAATTTACCAAAAGCTTTGGAGCTCTGAACTGGAGAAGGGTGCCAAAATCCCACCTCTGCAGCAAGGAGCTCAAAAGCTGAAGTTTGGGTTTGCTGCTGCATCCACAACTCCCAGCAGCTCTGCTGATCATCCAGAAGCCCCAGGGCTTCCCCACTCTTGCATCAGCTGTTTTTTTGGGAAGCCCAAACAGCTCCAAAATGATCCCATGCCTGTCATTTTCCCAGCTGCCCACTATTAAATCACTACAGGCGGTTTGACCAGAAACTCCACATTTTGACTACATTGCGTTGCATCATCATATACTCCTTCCTTTCCTCCTGGCACTGACCCATCCTAAAAGAATTATCAGGCACCCTGCAATGTCACTGTGAAATAAAATAAATACTGCCCATGCGTGCTGCATTCATTGTGTGGCTGGCAGCTAGGGCAGAGCCCAAAAAACAGCTCCCACCTGTACCCACCCTGGCAGCAGCCTTGATTAGCAGAGGCCTGAACCTGATGCAGTGGGACATGCTGCCAGTAAAAATGAAGTATGCTGGCATGGGTTCGTGTGCAGGGACCCTGAAGCACATCAGCAGCGAGCACTGCCAGTCACGCTGGAGGTGTGATGGTGGCTGGTTTCCCATCGTTTGCCTGATCCTGTCAATGTCTCACAACTATCATACAAACTTTACAAAAAAATATGATAGTAAAAATTCAAGTCAATATATCCTTTTAATTTGCACCAGATTATAGTTTTTTTTTAATGCAATTACTGTAATTTCATTAAATGACATAATTACCATTAATGCAGAGGAAAACTGTCAATAGAAGGTGTAATTATGTTGTATAAAATCACAAGCACAATGTGCAATGATGCATAATTCCTCATGAAAATCACTCTGACTAAAATTAACTTTTAAAATATTTTTAAAATACTTATTGTGCAGTAGGAATGATTCAGTTCTTATTATGGACTTAACTGGCACAACCAACTTGGTGAGAGAGGGAGCAGAGCGCATAGGGAGTGTGTACATGTGGAAGCAAGAGGCAGGAATTCAGCTTAAAAGTGCATTGGAAAGGTAACACAAGTTTGCATATGCACAAGTGGGAAAAACAAACAGCTTATTATCACACAGACATATAAGATGACTTGTAAGCACACGTTCCAGTAGGCACACTTCACCACACAGCTCCAGCTTTTTGGACACCGTTAACACATGCGGAAGAGATGTCTCAAGAAAGGTATTACAAAAGGAAGGAGTGATGAGGACGAGGCTAAAATCACAATATTTGCTCTGGAAACTGGGAGCAAATTGTCCAGGGTAGGATATGGAGATTGCCAGGCACACAAGAACAACCATAAAGAGACATACTACAGTATGCTTTTGGGCACATTCAAAATAAAGGCCCTTTTGAGGGGTATGTTCCATAGACTAGATGGAGGAAAACACATGGACAAAGACTTTTAAGACCTCTCCCAGTATAAGAACTCTATAAGCAATATTTTCCACACATGCTAATATTCCCAGGTACACACAATGTGTATCCATGTATCTATTTTTTTGGACCAGAGCATCAACGAAGTTTACACTATAAACAATCCAGAAAGCCTACGACTCTTTCCTGTGACCCACGATGTTTCTTCTAACACTTGTGTAACACAAATTGCACTAACCCCTTTGTGCACAGGGCAAGCCTCACTGAAAGTGAATTTTAACTTTTCTTCTCATCTCATTCAACCCTATTTCCAAAACCTCTAAACCTGAAAATGCTGATGAAAAATATTATTTCATTTCTATACTGAAAAAACAAACAAACAACAAAAAAAACAAATCTACTCAAGTTCTTGGACTGCCTCCTCCCACAATTACAAACTAATAAAGCAGTTTAGCTTGGGATGATGCATTTTATAAATAAGAACATGATGATAGCATTTTTCTCATTCACTTGTGTCCTGCTTGTGCTGTCCTGTTTCCTCTGTCTTTTTTCTCTTGTGCACTAAGAAGTAGCAGCAATATCCTTGTCACACTTGCAAGCTGTCAGCACTAATGGGGAGGGAGGTGCACTGTAATAAAGACTAAAACAGGAAGGTGTAAGAGTCTGCATCCTCACCTATTTCAATGCTCTGATGATCTCAAAAATATTTTCTTTTCCATCTGGTGGTGTTTTTACTCTGATAGCTTAAGAAAGGTTCACATGGGTGAGGAGCTTTGTGCATTTTCCCTGTCCCCGGTTTTGAGTGTCAAACACAAGTGGGATGTTAGCAAGGACAAATATGGTACAGGTTAAGCTTTTTCAAAGCAAGGTACTGATGGTATATAGATGTTACTTGCTGGGGAATGATGACTTTAAAACAGACCTATTTTAATACACCTTGTATTTAAACTCTTAAGAGTGATTATATGTACCGGTCAGGGCAGTGGGGATGCTGCACCTATTGTGCTGTGTACATATTTTCACAACTATGAACGCACATGCTGGAAACAGTGAGATAGAGAATTAGCACTTCATTATAAATGCCTGAGTGGAATTATTTCTATGTGAAAAAAAATCAAATACACTAAACTTTTGGTTTGTAGAAGAAATCTGCTCTTATTATTCTTAGTCATGCATTTTTATTCCTGTCCCACTACCAACTTTCTGTAGGAAACCAGGAGCATTATGTCATCCGGTAAAGATGTTAACATCTGTAACTTGTAACCTTCCATCTTTTTGTTCATCTTCCTTTTCACCTGGAATCATTTCTTTTTTCTGTGGACCCACTTGCCCACCTTCTTATTTTTATGCCTCTCTACCACTTACAAACTTTTCTCAAGTCTAGAAAACTGAACTTCACAGTTATAACTTCACAAGTATTTTGTCTCCTAATTGAGGAAATCTCTTAAGCATGCGCTTAGATTCCTGCTTAATGGTGACGGTAGGATGTTGACACTGAGATTTTACATACATCCCTCTTTCCATCCGCAGTGTGCATAACCATACAATTCCCTTGTGTGCAACCATGCAGCTCCCTTGAACAGCTGTACCTGCTTTAGTGAGTTACCAGCTACTCCACTCTCCTACATGCCATACAAAGAGAGGGATATGAGAGCTGCCAATATCGCAAACAAACATGCATGCTCAGCCACTCCACCTCTTCCAAGAAAACCATCACCTTAAGGCCCAAAGGGCAAGGCGAAGTTGATTTAGGTTTCTTCCTCTTAGCGCTTTCAATATATCTATGTACATCCAACAGACTATCAGTTAGCTGTTCTTCAATGGAGAAGACTCGTTAAGGTACTAGTCAGCAGCTCTTGAACCATTAAAGCTAGATATGATCTAAATAAGCTTTGAACAAAAGCAGACAAATATGCAGAAAAGACCTTCTCATCCTACCCACTCTTACATGCACATCATCCTTCTAATCTGCAGGGTGAAAGACAGCTTCTCTGTCTTTGCTCTGATTTTCTTTCAATCAGTTTACTTATCTGTAGCAAATACACTGTAAAGTGTTTTCTTCAAAAGAGCCTTTAAGTGACTTGTAATTCACAGACAGTAGAAAGAGGAGAAATCTTGAAGATGTGGCTGTTATTTTGTTTAATCAACACTCAAAAAAACCTTTTTGCATGCTGGACCACCCCAAAATGATTTTGCAACCTCTACTGGCATGCCAAACATTTCAAGCATGAAGAAAGTGTCACACCACAGAATAAAAACCAGACAAAACCTTTTTGTGCCTGAGTGGATTATGAGAAAACTGCAAATGGGGTGTTTATTACCAAGGAGAAAAAGGAGAAGGCTGAAGAGTGGGACAGGCAGGTGAAGAACTTGGTTATTTTTTTTGCAGAGGGGAGGACTCACTGACCAGCTTTTTTTTTTTTTTTTTTTTTTTTTTTTAAGCAATGTATTATGATGGTCAGGGGAATAAATTTGCAACTGACAATGTCAGCAGAGCTTCTCATGTGCCCTAGGGACACGTAGCATGCTCTGTGGTGGCAGCGTGCAGAGCAGACATAGATAACCTGTAGCTAAGTGCCTCCTTATTGCAATGGAAGATGGATGGGAAAAGACCCATCAGCTCAGTGCATCATGCAAATCAAAGATATCTCCCTGAAGCTGGTATCCACCCTCTTGGCCACCACCTCTCTCCTTTTCTACCATCTAATTTCCATGCTCTAAAAAGGGCCAGAACAATCATATGGTCAAAGCCTTTACAGGGTGGTGTCACCAACCACACTGACACAGGCATCCCAGGTGCAGGTCAGCAAGAGCCTCAGCACCAAGCAAAAAAAAAAAAAAGGCTATTTCTGAAGGTCTAATTTCTATGTCCAGCAGGCCAAACACTGGCCTGGCTGCCATTGAAATCTGTACACCCTGCAGCCGTGTAGCTACAAAATACCAATAACAACAATAAATGTCTTTATGCTGGTGGAGAGGAAGGCACGGTAACACTCGAGATCTTATATCACTTAGCCTCATGCAATAAAAGAAGAAATCCACTTACCACAAATGCTATCATGCTCTTTACTGTGGACTCCCAGAGAAAGCAGCTCTGAAGGAATTGTATTGTATTCCATATTGCCATGGTGATTTTTTTCACACGATCAACATTTCTTGATAAGATCTGATAAATATTGAGTGGGAGGAGGGGAGGAGAAGAGTTTAATCAAACACTCTAATATCCTACTATTGCTTCAGAAACAGGATAATTTCAGCTACAAATGCATGCCAGGGCACATATTACAAATAAAGCTTCTATTTCAGAGACACTTTCCAGCTCCTGTCTGCTTTCTGATTACACCCATACCTTCCAGATTTTCCCTATCCCTCAGGGGAAAAAAAAAAGGGGGGGGGGGGGGGGGAGGGCAAAGCACTCTCGATGCCAAAACTAAATAGGACAGTAACAGAAACCTACCTTAGTTCCCTTTCAGGAGAAAGCTAGAAAGAATTTAATACAAACACAGAACCTCTTCTCTATATGTTTTGGATTAGTCCGCAGAAATAAATATGAGAATTTTAGCCTTAATAAAGGACATCTTTATTTTAAAAAGTATAATAGCCATCATTCTAGAATCCTATGGACTTTTTAAACTAACTAATTTAGACCTGGTTTCTTCCTTCCCAAAGGAAGGAATATGGCTTATGTTTTACTTTAGGTGCTGTGAACAGTGCAACATCCACACATATCGTTTTCCCTATTCTAAAGCATGAAGCAAAACTACTGATGCAAACTAGATCAGAAAGCAATTTCGTGTTAACACAAACAAGCCCTTAAACATATACAGAAATACACAGAATTTACATGTGTTCAGTGTTTTATGCATAAATAGTTTTTGTTCTTGCAACCATGCTAGAGCAACTCAAATCTTTTCAAAACAAACACAAGAGCTTAGCCCAGAGACAATCTTTACCTTCTTAGAAAATTTGCGGTTCTCCTCAGTGAAGCGCTTTTCTCGGGGCTTGAATGTTCTAATACTTGCTTTTACCTTAAAAAAAAAAAAAAAACCATGTACTTTGAAATACATTATTTCAGGATCTCTTTTCAGCCTCTACATGACTTACAAGGAGCTTCTAGGTATACACAGCAATACCCTCCACAACCCTGGCACATGCCTCTCCAGCATCAATTAACAGCCTGAAGAGCAGCGACAGCACAGACCCCCCCCCAAACCTGTGACACCCCCTGATCCAGGGGTCCACCCCATCACACACATATAATCCTCAACCCACGGGATTCTGCAAGAGTTAAATTGGGCAAGGCTGAACTCACTTAAGGGTCATTCAGGAGCAGAGTGAAAGAAACCAAGGGGACATTACAGAGGAATTGAAATAAATATTTAGCCTCCTGCACATTCACTATAGGTGGAAGAACCTGGACCATCTCTGCCTGACACCTGGCAACAGCACTGCTCCCTGGATTTTGGTTGACCAGCCTCACCATACCACAAGGCCAGCAAAAGCAAGAGCTGCGGTACAGCCCACAATGGCCTTAATAAATAGGATTCAATTCACTAAAGGCTGGAGGGCAAAAGCAATTGAGACTGACTCAGCCACCTAAAAACTAAGTGCAGCATGTACATGCCTCGTTAATTTTCCTGTCAACACCCTGGGAAGAGAACATCGTGGGTCAGCTTTTTGGGGAGGAAGTAGGTGTTAAAAGTAATGTATAATAATCTAAACATTAAGCCCTTTTCTGGCTGCTGCAAATGAAGCCCTTGTGTACAGTAATTGACACCTCCTTCCTAAGATGCCTGTGGTCACGGTAAGTCCTAAAGTGCCTCTGAATTGTCCCATCCACCTAGATGTGCTGTCACATTACGATGTGCCAATACCTCCTCATCTACTGTATGAAACAGACCCCCGCGACCAGATGCAGTTAGGTCAGAACTTTTCCTGCTTACCTCCTGGTTTTAAAGGATCAACTACCCCCCTTCCAGGTCCACACATTTCCCCATTCCTTACAGAAATGATATGCAAAGAGAAAATACTTTAACTTACGGGATTAAACAGGACATCCAGCTCCAAGTAAATTACTCCTTTTGAAGCATGTTCCAAGTCTTTATTCTTCAGCGTGTAACAACTTTGTTTACCATTTCTAATCTATAGTTTGGGGGGAGAAAAAGCATCAATATTTTCCCAGCTGTAATTCACAATTTTAAAAGACACTACCAAAAAAAAAATCACAAGCACAAAAATCCTCCCCAAACCCTGATAATATACTCAGAGCCTGAAATACAAAATGACCATTGGATTAGAGACCTATAAAATTGCAGATTAAATCTCTTATGGTCCAACTTTAATTTACAGACCTTGTACTTTATAGTAGAGCAGAGTACGCAATAACCAGTTTGAAAATTCTGCCCTGGAAGCCAGTGAGTTGAAGGGAAGTAATCAGCCTCCGTTATTACAGGTTGAAAATGGAATTTTTCTTCCAAAGTTCAGAAAGAGCCACAACAACAACTTACCTACCTACTGCACACTCCAGTACACGAACCCACTTCTTAATGCTTAGTTTACTGCAAAGTTGTCAAATTACTACCCAGGAAATGACCATAATCCCAAAGAAATTAATCAGCTTAAGTGGAGTGAATGTTAATGTAGCAAATGTTCAAAATTAACTAATTCATGTAAAAGACTTCTCCCCCCACACCCCCCTCCCAAATTTCAATACAATTTCTATGCTCTAATCTGCTCGTTGGCCCTATCGCATTAAATGTCTATAAAAAACAACAACAACGACAAACTCCCTAACCATTTTGTAAACTATTTGGCTCAAATAAAAAACATTCTCTCTTCAAAAAGTGATGGCAGAAATGTATTTATTATACACAGTAGGATATGTATTGATTAAACATTTGGCTTTTTAGGAAGCAGACCAGTTAATTCTAAACAGCAGTAACATAAAAAACTGCAGCTTACCAAAAAGCTACATTCAGGGACTGTAATGATCAAAGATTAAAGATAAGGGAGGAAATTTGGGGGCATGAAATTGCAACCATATTTAAAACGGCTATTGCTGCTTTGGCATTTAGAAGAGGTACTCATATAAACCATGGCAGAAATGAGGAAGGAAAAAAAAAGGTATAATGGGAACCAAGTGATTTCACATGACAAGGGAAAGGTCACCTTCCTTCCCAACATTGCTCCACCCTTTCTGTACCAAATAGCTTGTCAAAGGGTAGATGGCTTTCCTGGCTAATGGTTAAAAGGGAAGAGGGCTCTCATAAAGACCAAGTTTGCATCCTCAGTGGTGTCCAAACAGGAACTCCAGCTTCTACTATGTTCTCATCCAAAACTTTGCTTATGCAGGCATTTGTAGGGTCTATTTAATAATAACAATAACAACAGGCATCGTACTAAACTGATCATGAACCTGCTCTGCTTTCACTGCAAGAGAAAACACAAAGAGTTGGAGGCAAAGGATGCTGCCAAGAAAGTGGCAGGCAAAACGCTATTTCAAAGACCCGCAGGTTCAGATAACCTGGAGCCCCAAAGCAGCAAATCTGCTGAAGTGCCTAGCCCCATTTCTAGGATCACATAGACTGACATCAGAGGGTCCTCAAGTTGACTACCACGTAAAATATTGTCTGCCCATCAGAAAGGATTCTGCTTCTTCAACAGTTTCCCCCCATCCCCACCCCCAGCAAGGGCAGCAATAGTTTTAGAAGAGATGTAAGCGAGCAGGCGCATATCATAACAACATAATTCATAAATATGGAGAATCCAGAATTTGGTGGCTGAATTTCTGTGTATTTCAGTTACAAACATCTCAACTTTTCATCCTTTGGATGAAATCCTTTCATACCTTAGGAATAAGAACAAGTGGAAATCTGTCTGGATATACTTTTTACCTACATCTTTTAAGAGCATAGCCAACCAGGAAAGACATCTCACATGCTGCTAAATTCACTGCAAAAAAAAAAAAAAAAAAAAAGGAAAAGGAATGCTGTCACTACTGAGAAGTTCTGACTACGTGGCATTCTGCACTCAAAAAATACTTCTGACTTCGGAGTAAATATTCTTCATTTGCACAACTGGAGCTGAATCAAACATTTTGAGTTTGTCCCTAGGTGTGTTTGTACAGTAACTTTCAAATCAGCAACAAAACTTCCATCTCCATCATTCTTTGGAAATGGGAGTTTGTTGCTTGGAAAATTTTTTAAAATGGTGTTGTTGTTGCTGCTATTTTGAAATTGGACAGGGCAGAAACGATTGCAGTGCAGATCCAGTTTTACAGTCAGCTCCATTTGGCATCCTTAATTCTAAATGTTTGACTTGCTAGTAAAAGATGTACAATTATAACTCAGCCTAAGACTAAACATTCATAAAGATTTCCTGACTTTTGACCTTCTTCAGGGTAAAAAAAAAAAAAGGCACAAGAAAAAACATTTCTTTCTTTCTCATGGCATTTCTCCGCTGCATTTTCATTTGGATAAAAAGAAAAAAACCTTGGAAAAAAAAACGTCAAACAAAAGTCTCTCTTACAGTTTTGGCAACGTGCTAAGCCAATGTGGTTCAGCAAAAGGTGTAGGGTAATTCTAACATCCATGACTGCATGGAGATTAGATCAGTGGCATGTTTCAACTGTGCCCAGAAGAAAACATCCAAAATAGCTTTTAATACGCTACATTTTCATTGTATTCTGTTCTTGGTCTAGAGTTCAGATTCTGTTCAACATTTCCCTCTATCTCAAGAGACGGACAGTCATATTAATTTCATTTTGGATCCATTTCTTTCTCCTCTCTGGGTACTTTTCCCCTCTCTCTGCTATTTGCAAAGACTGCTTAAATGTTCTCTCCAGCTGTGGAAAAGGTGAGCAAATGTTGCAGCTTGGGCTGCGGTCCTAGAACGAACATAAATTCAGAAAGATCAAATTTCTTCTGTCACCCAAACGTCTTTCACTACATACCTGATCTCATTCAGTGAATAGTCCTGATATCTCTGTCTAAAATAAGTTACCTTTCCCATAAATATTTACCTATACTTACGTAAAAGGAGAAAGAATGGAATGGAAAGGAATATTGAAATTAAAAGTGAAAATACCTGCAGGTTAGATCCTTGAAGAGACATTATCAATATTATTCCTTTATTAGTGATTTATATATATAAAACCTCATGGAATACTAATAACTGCATTTTTTGAAAGCTTGTTAATAGCATACAACATACTGGGGCTCAGTCAACAACCAAGACTGACCATAATCACATGATTACCATGAGTAGTGCCCACCCCACTGACATGCTTCATTGTGCAAGGTTACCATCAGAAAAAAAAAAATCGAAAAAAGTCACCATTTTCATCCCATGGGAATTTCTGATATTTGAGGCATTTCCATGTTCTGAAACAACTCAGAAAGACAAAATATCACTATTGGTATTTTAACAGAACAATTCACACCTTCTGCAATCACAGTCCCTCCATACAGGACCATGCAAAGGAAAACATCAGCTGGAAGACAAGCTAAAATTCTTTGTGCATTCAGTATTCAGATCTACAAGAGCACTTCAGACAGAGGCAACCTCTGGCAGTGCTTCAACTTGCCTTGCCTTCTTCCAGCTGGAAGGAAACATTCAGGTGCATGAGACCACAGCACAGTCAAGGCCCAAAGTGCACCAGGTTCCCTTCAAATGAATGAATATGTTTGCTAAACTCTTCTCACAGATGTCCCCAGTAAAACAAATGTGACTAAACACAGTATTGATGCAGCCAGCCAATGCTAAATCTATTAAGCAACAACCTTCTGACCGCTTGGGAATTTTAATGAAATAGCGAAAGCTGAGATTGATATGACACAAAACACTGAGAAGACAGGACCCTTACGCAGCAAAGGGTGTTTTTTCATTGCTCTTGTCTCAAAGAAATATGGTTTAGTGGCTTTTTTTTTTTACATTGATTTTAAGAAAACTTCACTCTGTATCCAGCTTTGATGCAGATTCAGTGTCATATATTGATGACCTGACAGAACAATGCTGGGTTAAACCTCTGTACATCAACACCCGTGACGTGCAGAAAGGGTAATGGCTACTCTCCAAGGGTAATTCATCTAAAGCATTTGGGACCCCTGATATTCCTGCTTGAGCTCATTGCTGATGCACAATGTCATACCATTTGCCCTGAATAACATAAAGCTGTCTCGTAATAGACACACACCTAGTCTTATCAAAAGACATTTCCCCAGGAAAAGATGAAAGCAAGGCACATATTTGATCCACCTGGACAAGAAGAAAGTTTTTTTTTTTGTTTCTCCTCAGCCTGGTAATATATGTTTAGATTTTAAAAGAAATGCCCATTCATTCATCCCAAACACTTTGCCCCAAACATTTCACTTCTAATAACCTTCTGTGGGATCCAAAGTAAAATGGAAATGTGGATTCTTGGCAGAGGGTTGATGACCAAAGACTAAATGTGTATGGAGCTGATTGTTTGAAAGCCGGCAGACACTGTCTTTCAGGCAGTGTGAGGAGATGCTGAAAGCCCCAGGAGCACAAGCCACTGAGGCCAGGATCTCAAGTGGCACTCAAAGACATTCCCCTGTCAATAAAATTTTCAATGAGTAGTGCATGGTCAAAGCACAATATTTCATTCCAGAAATAAGGTGTCCTCTTTTCTGGAAGAGATGTTTTTTACCTTCATTCCAAGATTTCTGGTTCATGAGAGGAGTAAAAATCAGAACAGACGATCCCCTCCACAGCTACTTCTGTGACATAAGTGCAGCATTTTCACTGTTCTCTCAAACTCTAAAGCTTTCTCCTACAAAAGGGTGTACACTTATGGTCAAGTGCTAAGTAATCGCAATTGGCAGGTGCCTGTTCTCTGAATCCAGGCCATGTTTTAGATAATTAAGCTTGCAGAAGTCGTGCTAGTTGTTTTCACTGTATTGTTGGCTACCAACCTTGCTTGGCACTTGAAAACAATTCAGAGACCTCTTCCTGTTTGCTGAAAAAAGGGCGCAGCTGAAGTCTACTCTGAGCTGATAATTCAGCAGATAAAAACATTCCAGTCTGCAATACAACTCTTCACTCAAAGGTCTCTCTACATAAGGATATTTGATATACCCTGCTTTCAGATTTCTTGAAGCACATGATAAGCTTCTATGCATCTAACTTGCAGCCTCCTAGGAGATAGGAGTCTCCTGAAGCAAAACAAAAGAGACAGAGCCTTATAAAGGGAAACATAGTTGCTTTCAGTAAGATCTAGGACACAAATGGACAAAGAGCTGGAAAGGACTTGGATAATTAGCTCGAGTCCCTTAAAACCTACCAAATCTCTAAACCTATCAAACTCCTTTCTTGAAGCAATGAAGTTTTTGCCTTACTTCTCCATTTCCCAGTATCATTTTCAGCTCCTAACACATAAGCCTGCTCTGTTCAGTGGTGTACATGGTCTTCCCTCTCCTCGCCCAGTTTCTGAGAAAGCAATCTCTCTTGCAGCCCAAAGCTTAGACAAGCCGGACTCTACAGGTCACCTTTGGCAAGACAGTGCTCCATTTTGTTGAATATCCTGGTAGCAGTAATTTGTGTCTTTTCCGGTGTAAATGCCACTTCTGTGAATGTGGCTATCTGGAGCTGTGAACAGTGTTTGAAATAAGGTCTCTTCTACATGCTGTAGAGGAAGAGAGTAGTTTGACAAAGAATGGCAGGAGAAAAAAAATACAATAGGTTGATTAACGTGGAAAAGCTAGAAGTAAAATGCAAGCCCTGCATTTGGATATCATCTTCCTGAAATAGCAAAAGGCAAATCACTACTTCTTTCCCTCTGTCCTCCACCTACCTGCAAATAAATTCCAAATTCAGTGTAATGCTATCAATGTGTCTGCAGTACATATTAATAGAGCTGTATGAGAAAAAAGCAAATCATGTAGTCATCCAATATTGCTTCATCGAGCCTATCAAAAGAATGTGAAGTTTTATTCATCACCTGACTCTTTAAAGCTCTTCCTGTGTTGCCTAGTCTTTTTATGTTTATTTGGGTGCATGCTATAAGCCTAGATCAAGGGTGACAGTCAAGGGTGAATGGAAAGCATGAACCTAATTTCACTGTCTGTGAATATTTGTGCATTAATATTATCTGTGTGTTAATGTTAATATAATGATTATGTGTGCATGTTTGCAAAATGCCAGTGCAAGACTTCCGGAAACTTTTAAACCAAAGTTCTCCGTCAAATTAAACATTTCATATTCCTCCAACATATACTCTATTCAAGGCAATTTTTCATTAAGAAAATGTAGTCACCCATGAACAACTCCTGAAGTAAACTTATTTCATGTGCTGACAGCTCCCAACTCAAACTGGTGCATTTTTAACTATATGGGTGGGGGGTAGGGGGGTGCAAATGCACTTCTATTTTCAAAAGGGAATTTAATGCAAGACAAATATTTGGCCTGACTACCTACGAGAAATTAAATGTGTATGATTTGTGAGGCTTCATTGAGTCTTTGACTATTGTTCTCTTTCAGCATATTTATCTAAATGTTTCAAGGGATACATTCAAATTTATAGTGAAAATCACAACATACATCGAAATATCCATTTCAAGAAAAAGAGCTTAGAAAATTGCAGTTCTGTCTGAGCAGAGTAAGTTAATAGGTGCAAAATGTTTTTAATCAGAAACAGAAATGAATATATTTACACTAGATTTGACTGAAATAGGAGGCAGAGAAGTTTGGATGGGAAGGAAGAAAATCAGTTGGCAAGGGAAAGCAAACAATTTTTATTTTATTTTTGTGTCTCAAACTTTGGACAAAAAGCCTATGCTGAATAGAGTTTGGACACTACCACACACATGCACTCCCCTCCTCTGCCTTGTTACATGCTTCCTAAGGGATACTTGACAAATGCCTATAAAATCAACAGAAAATCCAAATCTAACATCTTCTCACTGTGAGCCCACACAGCCTGCTGCCGATCATGCAGACCATTTGGCAAACACTGGATCTGCAGGAGAGCAGCTGCTCCAGCCACTCTCTTCCAGTAACATCAGAGAGATGAGGACTTTGGGAAAAATTAACAAAGTGATCAAAAATGGAATAAAAGATGTTAAGAGTTTTTCCTCCCTGTAAACATCAAATCATCCTTCATGCCAAACTGACTTTAATATTGTTCTAAAACTGGAGATATTGACAACTTAAGCCACTAAAATAGACAACCTAAAATATCCCCAGCCTCAGAAAGAACTTGCAGCATGAGCAACGGAGGGAAGCACTGCAGGACACTCAGCAGCTCGAACGCAGGTATGTTCATATCAAATGCACACGTATGCACCCCACTGAATAGGCTTTTCCCCCCGTTGGAGACTCAGACTGTTCTACCAAGTCCCAAAACAGAAGTTTTATTGTTATTTTACCTACAGTGACTCCAGTCAGGCCGGTACCCGGGTCTCTGGGTGTACTGGTGGGGTACAACAGCTCTGGCTAGCATTGCTTCTTGAGTGCAGCATTGTGGCAATGAAAGCCCAGTATTTACCCCGCAGCCTCTCCTGCAGTTTATACATATCTTATCCCCAAATCCCAGGTCACCCATGTTCTGGACTCCAGAACAGCTTAGAAAGAGCACATGGTGGATGAAAATAAACACACTTTCCTGAAGAGATTCAGAAGCCACATTGCTTTTAACTTGCATGCACAAGAAATATACATATTTAAACAAAATAATAACAAAACTGGAGCACATTATCCTATTTCTTTACCACTATAAAGCATTCTTTAAGCTGGGATCATATTCTCTAAAACGGTTCAAGAGCTTTCCGGGCAGTTCATTATTTATTTGGAAACATCAAATATTTGTAGTTCAACTTCCCCTCTCTGATCTTGATTGGTCCCTTTCCTAAGATGTGCCCATATATTTCTCAGCTAACCCTGAGGGGCTTGTATGGCCCGCTTTGATTTAATGGGATTTTTGCTTTCCCTCTAGAAACCTCCCATTACTCCAGACTCTGCAAGGATGGACCCCCACTAACCCATTACCACAACAGAGCCTTTCCTGCACCTGCCCACCTTTAAGACTCAAACTCGTCTTAAATATGAGAGATGTATGCCAGCCTTTCTGCAGAGGTGAATATACTTTCACAGGGATGGTTCAAAACAATACTGCAATTTTGTACTCTATAATTTCAATCAGGATTCACCGGCTGCCTATTCAAGAGAGCTATTACCCACAGCATCACACTATGCATTACCAAAAGGTTCACACTACTACATGCATCACTTGCTTCATGTTATACGTTGCAAGCATGTTTGTACAGGGTTCGACACAGTACTCACTGCATGAATACCTGTCACATCGTCTCCTCCCC
Source organism: Anseranas semipalmata (assembly GCA_013399115.1). NCBI lineage: Eukaryota > Metazoa > Chordata > Aves > Anseriformes > Anseranatidae > Anseranas > Anseranas semipalmata. The sequence continues at coordinate 852,543 of VXAA01000606.1, forward strand.
ATAGCAAATAGACAGCAAAATGCTGATGCCTCAGAACTCAAGGAAAACCCCATGCTTGAGGTTAAATCTGCTTACACAACAGCTGGAGTGATATGAACACAAGGGTCCCACGAGGCCTTTAGCCCCAGCTACTAATTGATTTAACAAAAGCCAGAGTCTAGAAAGTTACTCCCAAACTTTACTGCAAAATTTACCAGAATCTTCTGTGATACTGCAAATACACACACAGACCTGTTTACATCCTCTTGATCTGGTTTACGTTACTATTACCAGCCTTGTTCTAAATTAAATCAGTCTTACCAAATACAAAGCTGCTTTTCCCCATTTCTCTATTAATGTCTTTTAATGACCCTTTCATGTTCCCTTCTCTTTAGCTTGGCCTTTTCTGGCCATTTTTGAAAAAGCTTTAACTCTCCTTAATCTCCAGAGCAACCACTTTCCCCTGAGCTTGCTTTGTTTCCAGTTTTGATTTTATACTCCCATGGTAGCATTCGCTCTTCACATATTTGTTTACAGAACAAAAGCCACCAGTCTTTAAAAGCACTGTGGAGTAGAAAACACCCCTTTTAGGTAATTTTATTCAGCTGTGCCAATAACAACAGCTATCTCTAGTCAATCCTACTGTGATGTGCAATTACTTTCTTGGAGTAAAAAGAAGCAAGACAGAACAAAGACATGCATAAAATGTTACCTTCGGAAGATGATGTGGAAACATACAGAACTCAGTTATGTTTTCAGACCTACACGGCATATAGTACTGATGAAGTACAGACACTTCAGCAATTTTCTTTCCAATCAACCAACTTTCTACTAAAATGGGTTGGCAATGATTGTTACACTAAGGAGGACTATAAACACTGCCAGCTAAGGCACATATAGATCACAAAACCTGTTTATCTCCAAATCTGTGTTGCTTTGTACTAAGGCAAAAAGAAATGCAACTTGCTCCCAAAGTTTGAATGATATACGTGGCAAAGGTAACTTACAGACAGCAAAGGGATGGCAACTTTTCCAAGAAAATCAGGGGGTTTATCTCCATCTTCATCAAACACTGTCACTTCCAGAACGTCATGAATATCTTTAATAGGACTGTAATGAAAAATGCAGACAAAAAATGATATTCAATACATATGCACAGTCTTCTCCACAAAGATCTGAGAACACTGTTTTACTAATTAAGTCTGTATTACCTTGGAGTATAAAACTAGCATTTAATTAAATTCCAAAAAATTGAATCAAATGATGGGTATTCCCCAAGCTTTCCCCTCATGTTGTAGTCACATAACTAGGTGAAGAAAATAACTACCAGACAGTGACATTTTTTGTGCATTGTTGTAGATTTTAACAGTGTAGAACTCCACTCTCAAACAGAGAAAGCTGGTGACTGAGAGGTCCAGGGCTGAATTCAAAACCAGGCTTCAGGACAGTAAGTATACATGAAAAAAAATCCAGGAAACAAAACTTATGTAATTTCATTTGACTTGGGCTGTTATCTTCCTTTTAATGTACTAACAAAGCCAATTACTTAAAAATAAATCTAACAACCCTAATTATAGGCCAATGTACGATATTTTTGTTCCGTTCACTACAAATGCTTGACCAATGTGGTAGCAGGCACTCAATCCTGAGTATTTATCAGATCATAAACAAATCAGAGTCTCATTTGAGAAAAGTTATGTGTGCCTGCAAAAGCCTGGGTAACCGGAGATGACTTAAGAGTTGCATTCATTATCTCCTCTCTTCCTTTTTCCACATGCTAGAATTAAAGAAAGAGGCACATAGCGTTTTTGTTATTTAACTGAGTGCAGCCGTTCTACCCAGCAGACTGTTTCAGAGCAGTCCTGCTCCTGGGACCTGTGCTTGCGACACCATGGAGTCACTCCTCACCAAGCCATGTCAGGACCTAAAAGCCACCTGGGTATCCCTCCAGCTAGCAGCCGCAGCATCTTCTTCAAAGTGACCCAGGCACTAGTGGCAGCCAAACTACCATGATACTCACTGTTTACAAGACACTGTCTTTAACATACATCAAAATGTCTCAGTTCAACAACTGTCCATATTGTCATATACAAGCCACTACAATTTTCCATACAATATAGATACCAGTGGTATACAATACTAAAAAAACAGTGTCATACAGATAAGTGTGTTGCAGTAAATCTGAATATGATGGCAAAGGCTCTCTGGTGGTATTGAATGCTCCAGCTGAAATGGATTCACTCAGAACAATCCACTATGGTCCAAAAGAAATCTAAACATCAATAGCTTTTAAGGAGTTTGATCTCAATTAAAAGAAAAAGAAAAAAGCCAGAATTCTGAAGGGAGTTGTGAGAGCCTGTTTGGCTCTGTGCATTTGGTGCTTAGAGTAGCCATGCAACAGCAATAAGAAAGTTAGTGATAATCCACAACTGACATTTCTGAGACCCTTAGGAAGAATAGAAACAAACCATTTTTAAAAAAATATTTTGGATTCTTATTAGGTTTATTTTGTTGGCTGAACATCCAAAAAGACTCATCCGTTGGCACAATCTCAGAATAAACAATGATGAGTGGAATCTTCTGGAGAACAAAGTAAGAGAAAGGAAAGGACTCCAAGAGACATGCATTCAGCTGCATCCATGAATTAAACAGAAATCCAGCAAAGTACTTCTAGGTACTTTTTATAGTGTCTGCGTTCAGCTAAGTGTTTTGGAATGTTGTTTTTGCAAGAATTCTCAAACTGTTCTTTCAGTGGACAGGTGTAAATGTCATAAATGCTCAATTGCCAGTCCTCACAGTTGCCTTCTTTACCACAGACTACTACAGTCTTGGAGACATTTATCTTGCCCAGTTATTCACAAAGATCTTTGTCAGCATAAAGGAAGATAAAAATTTTGCTGCCAATAACTAAACTATCATTTTTTGTTACTAAGTCACCCCAAAAATGCATACTTCAGTTTTCATTAAAATCTATACTTCTAATTTGGGTTAAGCAATCTTTGACTAGTTTAAATTCATAAGATATAACAGGAACAATGTGAGCTCTAATTTTCTGCTTGCTTACAAATTAAATGAGGTATCCTACCATGGTTCAATGAAACATTTTAAATTATGGAAAATGTAGGCGTATCTGGTCTCCACTTTGTTATATTATCTCTTGGATCCAGATATGACTCCATTATGTCTAGTCGTGATTCTTCCTATAAATATCACAGTAATTCTTCTTTTAATGACTTCTATTAATAAACTCCATGCAAGAACTAGTAAAAGGCAAAAGGCTTTAATTGAGTTATATTTGATATTTCTCCAACATCCTCTTCTGACTATGAAAAAATGACATATCTTAAACTTGACCTTTGTATTTTTCCAAAGTCAATAGCTTTTATAGATAAGCTGCTAACTGTTTGGCATTTCAGCATGTTTTCAAAAGCAATCCACTTACAATGTGAAAACTTTGTTCCACTCTGGGTTGAGGTTCTTGTAAACAGTGTGCGTTTGAAGACTGTCATTTCCCAGCTCCAATACACAGAAAGGATCACTTTTACCTAAGGAAAGAAATTTAAAAAAAGTGGACCAGTTATTGTAGTGAGCATGCACACTCTTTCTTTGCAGTACTGCTGTGGAAGTGACTGACCAGATAAAAATAAGATCCATTAAGACAATTGGGAATTGGCTCCCACTGTTAGAATGACTTGCTAAACAATATCACCAATGCATCTTCAGTTCTGGAAACAATAATATTTACTTTATAATTCATTCAGGTGGCTTCACTCTAATACCTGAAACCTGAGATTTACAGTGAATAATATCTAAATCTTTATAGCAAGAAAAATCTGCTCACGTTGACAACTATTCAGACGACATTGTGAAAGCAGTACTGTCATTCTGACCCAGGTAAGCATCAGGGTTTCAGTTACAGCTCTGTTTTATCCTCTGCTTGGAGTGTGCGGTCTTCTCCAGTTGATTAAGTACCCACACCACGAGAAGAGAAGCACAGCATTGTGTCTGTATCAGCAGCATTTCTTCAGTCAGTTCAACGTGAGCAAGTCTTTGAAGCTATGCAGACCCTACATAGCATCACAACTTAAACAAAACACAACATGAACTGAAGATCCAACTGGAGAATCCAGGTGTGAACCAGGTAGAGTATTTAAAACAAACAAAACAAAAAAATTCCTCTCAAAGGGAGGATGCTAGTGTGTAGCCTATTATGGTGAAAATGTGCTTGCTAATGTATTTTTATATATATATATATATAACTCACATTACATGAATTTGTAGCTTTCACAACTTAATGCAGCTCAGCAGTTTCCACCATGACCAGAGTTCCCTTTATCAGTGTGTCTGGCTCAGTATCTGATTTAATTTCATCTTCAGTGTTCATGCATAACTCAGACACAGACACTCCAGCCTAACTTTTATGTATGCAACTAAGTATGTCAGCAAAGCAGGGATTTAGATAGCAGACAAAAAAAAGATATTTAAGCAAAAGCTTTCTTTGTATTAATCTTTATTTTTGGTATTACTAATGCAGAACTCTTAATGTTCTTACCCTGAGAAATTTATAAAATGAAATATTTTCAGTGTGTAAACAGTGGGTATTAACTAGTCAATATTTGTAAAATTTGAAAACCATGTATATTACTAGAACCTATTTGTCTTCTCCTTTTCAGCTTACATGCCCATTCCCCAATAAGCAGCCCTTCAGAGAAACTGCTTGAAATGCAAACTGGTATATGCCAAAAACAATCCCACTGTATAATTTGGTATTCTGAATGCTATTTTTTGGTCAGTGAGCAAATGCAGTGTTTGAGAAGAACTCTCATGCGTATACAGGGAACATCCAACAAAGCAGAAAAAGTCATTTTCTCATCAACAAAACTATTATCTAGGAATATAAAAGTATGGAAGGCTCAAACTGGGCTAGCTGTGGCTGAAGAGCTTCTACATATCTGATACATCTGCATGGAAAGTTGCCTAAAATTTACGTCAAATGGTAAAGTATGGATTTTCAAAACACTGTTCAAAATCAAAGCAGAAACTATGCTGTTTTCTGATAGCTATTATAATAGTAGGATAAGAACTTGCAATTAAAATCTGCAATGCCAATATGTATCAACTGACAACAGAAATCACCAAAAACACCAAAATCCAATCTTTATTATGGAAGTAACAATGTATAAGGTGGCGTAACACTTCTCATGAGATGACTAGTCTGTAGTTTAAGTACCCAGACTTGTGACTGCTGTGGGACAGGACAGGGTGGGAACAAGCCACGTGCTCAAATGGCTCCTCTATTAACCCTTGGAAATCTTCACACCTCTTATTGTCTCCACAGTTATTCCTTTATCAGATTTTTAGCTGGTCTTTGAATTTACTTTTATCAATAACAATAAATCTGAGCAGTCTCTCTGGCAAAGCAGGAAATATGGCACTGCTCTAGGAGGGCTCTATTATGGAAGCCCATAATTGCTGCACTAATCATTTATGAACGGCTCAGAACAGATAATTAATCTTTATGTCTCTCATTTCACGATCAGAAATTATGCTATTTTTACCTAAAATGGCTGCATCCTTTTGCAATTTGGTGGGTCTATTACAGCATAATACTAGGATATTTTCAGCACTGCCATTGAAAAACAATTTGTCATTTGCTTCATGAATCAGGCTCAAAGCCTGGGTTATTTTGAATATAATGACAGACTGAGTAACCTTTTACTTAAGCAGAATTTCATTCTCTGCTATGCACCAGGAATGTGTGTCACATACTCCGTATGAAAAGTCTTTGAATTGCAGAATCAAGAACCTGTGTGTGTCTTCCAATGTTCATTATCCACCCACATGCTCCTGTTTAAGTACTGAGGGAAAGGGGGCCAAACCCATCTCTGATGCAACTGCATTAGCATCAGTGAAGTTTTCCAAAGGGTACATAACCTCCCAGGCTCAGTGCTTTCCCTCAACACTGCCTGTATTGAAACCACACATTTCTAGACATCCCTAGCCTTGCCATTCGACAAAGGTTCTGCTTTGCTGTGGTACAACGTCTGCACAAGCTACCTTTCCTTATTGGCAGGGTTTTTTGTTTTCAAATCAAGTTCTACAGTTTTTGAAAGTACTGGTATCTTCAGTAACCTTTTCTTCCAATGTAGGGCTAAGCAGTGAATTGAAACTGAAATAGTATCATGATTAATGTTGGGTTTTATCCTTTGGTCCTTATTTTAGGAACAATGTTCTCATGTTACGCTGTCTGCATGAATATCAGAGAACAGGGCAAGAGCATTTTCTCTCTATCATCTTTCTTGCCTTTATCAACAAGTTATCTTTAAAAAAAAAAAGGCTATGTCAGGAAATACACAACACACAATGCTGTGCCTCTGAATTATGAGCTGCTGCAAAATACAGAGGGGAATTAAAAGGTCTCCAGAATCCTGGAGAAGATGATAATAAAAATAATAATAACCAGGCAGTCGCTACAGAGAAATATCAATTCTCTAGCTCTTCCCTGGAGAAACAATATAAAATTGTATTTTTAAAAAGTGTTAGTGTCCATTGCTGTCAGGACTAGGCACAAAAGCTGAGTGGAAAAGTAAAGCTGAGTGGAAAATCTATCCTTTTCTTGGAGTAAAAACCACAAAGATGATTCTAAATTGAAGCCTCAAAGAAGCTCTAGGAGAAACCATCACACTCTCTTCCCCATCAGTAGGGATCTTTCTTTTTCTAGTGACAACCTGCAATGCCACCCAAACCCACACACTCAGCATTGTGTCAGATAACCCCAAAATCCGTCCTCTTATTCACAACCTTGCAAGGCACCCAACAAAATGTGGAGAGGCTCCCATGAAGGCACTACTTTATATAGTCGCTTATTTTACATATTCCTGTAAAATAACACAAATTTGATTAGGGCATCCTAAGTTACTGTCCATGCTGCTCAGATCCAAAGTGGAATCAGATCTCCAAACAGTGGACCTTTCCCACATTCTTTGGGATTGAAAGTCAAAACCATTTGGTAACCCAGTCTCTTGGGGTGGGTTTCACACTGCAGAGAAGTGATGAGAAGATTTACTTTCCCTTGTTCAACTGACAGTACTGCACAAAGTGTAAATAACAGAATACATTATTGCAACATATGCTGGAAAATAGAAATGGAATACCTGCAAAATCTGCTGCCAACAGGTCAACTGCCTTTAAAACTTTAACTTGTAAGAAGCCAACATCCTTTATGTCCCGAAATGAATTCTTTAAACACTGCTAAGAGGAAAGCATTTAGTTTAGGATGCATTTAGTTTTAATCCAGTAAGAAACAAATTGATGAACTACTAAATAACTTACATTTTTATATTCATCGCTATTTCTACAGCATTTCAGCAGCTGATACCCATATATACACTTTCACTATTCCAGTCTCACTGCATAGTAACCCTGCATTTCATGATATCCCAAGCGAGCTGCTTCTAAGGAGATTCTCCGTTCACATAAGTTACACATTAATTTTATAATGGAGATTGGAAGGAGCCCTGCTTGTTTATGGAAGTATTATCTGTCCATTAAAACAAAAATTTGGAAATAGGTAGATCTGGAGAAGCAGTGGGTCAGGAAGGTAGCACACTCGATAAGGAGTTCTCAAAAGTATTATCAACTTATTTAAATTCATCATAATTCAATCTCACACCCCATTTTATAGAGAGACAGCCTTATTCCTTCTTGCTTAACTTTATAGGACTGAAGTATGGAAGCCATCATATGGCTTAATCCTCCAAAAGTTGGAAGTTCAGCATTTATCCTCGCAAAGGAGAAAAGAAAGCTAACTATTCTCTCTTCATGATATTCATAGTCTCTCATTCTCCATGTTAATCTCTTACACAATTCAAGTTTTCAAAGGAAAGCTTTAGCTTAAAACTCAACAAATACAAGCAGCCAAATTGCTTGAGTCTATCTGCCCTGCCAATCTCCTTGTCATTCTAAACATAATGACTATTCCATGTAATAGTTTTCTCTGGTAGGAGACATGTTATTATGACTGGACAAATCCCCACCCCCACCCCCCCTTTTTTTTTTGGCTGCACTTTTGACTACTTTCAAATATAAAGGAGAAAAAAGGAAAAAGATGCAAACTCACATAACGCTGTGAAATCTGTTTCCTTTCACTGGGGTCTCCCAAAGGGCAGACACACAGATCAGAGATGGACACTCCTGTACATGGGGCAACAGCAACCAGCATTAGCAGGGATCCTGGATGTTTTTCCAGAGGCAGCTCTAAACAATTGGTCTGCTTCGCTGGCAGGGCAGTAATGTCAACTTTGCACCTAGAACAACATTCCCAAGGGTTAATGAGGGAACCTCTAAGTAAGAGGAGCTGGGAAAAAAAATAAACCAACATTTAACATTGATTTCAGTAGCAAGCAGGCACCAAAATCTTTGCGGAGCTAAGCTGCATTTTAAATATATATACACATGTGTGTGCACGCGCACATATATACAATTTGAATTGCTTGTTCAAGAGAATGCAAAGAAAAACCTCAAAATTAAAGATGGGAAGCAAATCAGCCAGTTTCCACTGTACTTACCATCACTTTTGCTTTCTGGTTCACCTAGTGGTAAAGCAGAGGTAAAAGGTTTGGGCTGCGAGCTGTACAGTAGAAAAACTTAACTCTGGCCTGCCTCACTTCCCCTCTAAAATACCCTAGTGCTTTGTGATGGATTTAAAATGCAATTTTATTTCACCTGGGGGAAAAGAAAAGGGGCAAAGACAAAATTTAAAACATTAGCCTAAAATAGATTAGTTTCTTTAAAGTCACATACTCCATTTTATGCTACATTATACTGTATGCCCCAATCTCCTTTACAAGCCTTACTAGAGCTACGTATTCAGTGTACTGTTATATTTCCCAAAGGGAAGAACTGTCTTAAAAGTCCCCCCCACCCCCAGCACATAGTATGCATCATTAACCTGATACAAAAAAAAAAAAA
>VXAA01000606.1:861520-871635 GCA_013399115.1 Anseranas semipalmata
AAAGGAAAAAGAAACACTTATAAACAGACAATAATAAAAGATAAGGATGGGCTAAAGGAGAGATCACTAGACAACCGGTTATATGTGAAGGGAACGGTTAAATGCCACAGAAAGTCTAATCACTTTGCTCGGCTAAATGCCTTCTATTTAGAAGTCCAGTAAATGGAGTGGAACTTTTTTGAACCTCTGTGGGGCTTGGCTTTTAAGAACAAGCTGAACAAAAGTTACAGATGAAAAAAAAAAAAGAAGGAAGGAGAAGCTTTGTTGCCACAGTGCAAACAGAGTCACATTTCTCAAAGGGACGGCAAACGGATGATGGAGAGAGAGAGTTTTCGCTTCGCTTAATGCCTGCCGACAAGTTTTTATTTAAACTAAACTTGTTAAGGTGTTGTCTTAATAGGCTAAAATTCCACAGGGTTCCCCCAGGTGGGTTTCTTCTGGGTAAATGGTGCATGTAGTGTTCTTGATTGATCCCATTCCAGTAGTAGAGCTGGAGCAGTTTATACGCATCTGCTATAAATTGCATGCTTTCCGCTTCTTAACAGCCTATTTTCTGTGAATGCTAAGGGGGGTGAAAAAAAAATCCCAGAACATTTCAGCCTTAAAACCCAACAAGCTATGTTATGAAGCAAAAGTCATTGCTCTGATGAGTTTGCAAGTCATCCAGCAACTCTGTATTTAAACACGGCTCTTCGTGTAAGCTTCTTCTGACCAGAATCAATGGGGATGGCTTTGCCTTAAGTGTGCTCTTTCCTATTCCCCGTGCTGTGCGTACAACAGGTTGCAAGTTTACTCTTACTAACTGCTTTCAAGTGCTTTGAAAGAGGAAGAAAATAAACCAGGAAGAGTACCAACACTGTTCGGCACGTAGGCTGCTGATCACAGTTTCCAAGTATGAGAGGTTGCATTTAAAGCTCATTGCAATGCCTAGACTCTTCAGAAAGATATGACAAGAAACACCAGAAAGGAAAACAAAAAACAAAACAAACAAAACAAAAACAAAAAAGGCAAGCATTTGAGAAAGACCTTATCACTTTCACAACACAGATCAACATCACCTTGGCTACATTAACACAGTTGCTCCTCATACTGCAGCAGTTTTACTGATACTTTAAGTAGCAGTACAAAAGGGGGACTGTATCAGTATCTCTTTTTTTTTATTATTATTTTTACAGATGAAGACATTGAATCAAGGAGAGAGGAAAACTCAGGGTCACCCAGCTGGTCTGCGGTTCAGCTGGCAACACAGGCCACGTCTCCCACATCAGCATTTCATACACCACCCACTCAACAAAGCGCAGAACTGGGAAAAGCTGCATTTGCTTTTTATGTTAAGAACTTTCCATGGGGGAAAGAGAGAGAATAGACAACTTTTTTAGACAATAGTGCATCTCTCACCAGAAGATAACCTCAGAAATTTCTTGTATCTCAAAGGCAAAGTTAAATATGATTCTAGTTTCCTTTGGCAAATTGGAATTGTTTCACTTATTCAAAGAATTTCATTAGCCAAAGGTCAAAGAAAAGATCGACTATAAGGGTACGGGGGTAGGAGGGATGCACATGTGGAGGGGAAAGCAGCAGGAGATTGAGTATAAGCATTTTTTCCTCAAATCATGTCTGATTTCCGTGCAAACTAACTTCCTTAAAACATCTGTGTTCACTCAAGGTGATGGTATGCCTCTATTTTCTTTTGAGGAACTCAAAAGAAAATCCACATTTGCACTTGCAAATGGCAAAAAAGACTTAAGAAAAAAGACATTCTGTTTCATTTAGGTTATACAAGGTAATTGATCAGACTGTAAAGGATGCATCTTGGTAAAACAATTACACATTCAATTTACTATATAAATTCAGCAATTTCCACACAAGCACTTCCACACTACTAAACAGTGTCTAATGATTCCTAAACTATCTCCCCCATCCTCCTGAAAGGGAAACTCTTCCTTTCCCTCTTTCTCAGCTTTATAACTGAAAAACCTTATTATGGATAATTATTTCACAGGAAAGTGGTAAGAGATTATGGTGATGGGCACAGCATAAAAAGTAGAGACAATCCACTATTTTTGCTCAAAACTGATTATTTGCACCTGAGGTGATGCAAATGATCTCCTGAGTTAAATTCTCAACATGGCAATCCTAACTCAGAATAGGATAGCTCTGCTTGTTGACATCTTTCCCTCAATTATATATTAAATTCAATAATCTTTCACACACAGCCATATGCATGATCTACAGGGGATACAGGTCTGTAAGCTATGAGTGAATTGTGAACACATTTACCACCTTTCTTACCACAATTAATTAAATGCTTTCCTTCCTTTTCTTGATCAATATAGAGGTCTATGTCTCTATGTTGGCCTCTAGTCCTGTAGAGAATTACACCACTGCAGTAGTGTTCATTTTTGATTGTTCTTTTGCATTTTTCTTACAGCCCTCATCTTTATCTGCTCCCCCCCACACACCCCTTTTTGGAATTCATTTTGCAGAGATGCAAATTTTACTTGAAAACGGTATATAATAAATATAGAATTATTTGTTTAATTTTATCAGGGAAACAAATGTTAAAATTTCACTAAAAGGTGCTGGGCTTAGCCACTTAATCAGTAGTCATGGAGTTGTATTTCATTACTAAATCTACAGTGCCTCAAATTATATGAGCAAACATCTTTAAATATGTACACAAGTGTATATTATAACACCTACACAAAACATTGCCTTTCTTTTCCTCCAGAATTCTTGGAAACCCTTCACAAAAGAGGTCAGAATCACTACCACAGCATCCAGTAAGACGTGTCTAAGATTAATATTTGGAAAGGGATTTCAAATGGCATAGGTGTCAGGGAGACAATTAATATGGTCCTATTCTGACTTATTCTAGACATCAATTTGGTGAAATTTAAATGAAAGCTTTGGGCCTAGCCATCATAGATTTTACTGCTCAATCCCAACTGCATGGCTTTTAGCACTGATTGTTCCTGGTTGCAAAGACACCATTTCCCAGAGGCATTCCTCAAAGATATTAGATGCACTCCCTCCTCATAGCTCATGGTCTTAAGTCTTGTGATTTTTGTAAAATCTCTTGATGTAAATTTGTGGAGAAAAGAACCAACACTCTGCAGTATCACTTTTTCAAAACGTATTTCTTAATGCAGAAACACTACCAACTTGGCATAAACAATTTAACTCAGCCTGGACAAATTCTGCACATGTTAACACCTTTGTTTATTAATATACATTAACATCATCTCCTGTTTATTGCATGCCTCTTATCCCAGAGGACACAAAAAACACTCAGTAAATGTTACTAGTAGTTCTGTGCAGACTAAATAGAAGGATTATTTCATCCAGCATCAAAATACAGCCACCCCTCAGTGTCACACTGGCAGCTGAACCACTCAGTGCTGCAGTATATTAAGTGAGGAAGAGAAATTGGATCCTGCTGGAAATATAAGGACAACGTAGGTAGGCTGAATGTAATAATTTAGATTGCACTGCGCTCTGACAATGAGGGTTCATTTCATGATCAGAGAAGGGCAACATGAAATCACACTGAATGCTTCTTCACTAATTCAGAAGCAGGCAAATGCCACAGGTGTTAGTGTTTAGTACCAAAGGTCCAATACATTTCTTATTCTATATATTCCATAGGCTTCAGGTCCTATTACAAGAATATTTTACCTTAAAAACAAATTATGCCTCTGAAAAGAGACATGTTCCAGGGGGTTTAAAGCATCCATCCTACATGAAATCCCAGGTCTAATGGAATTAACAGAAGTCTTTATTCCATAGAAGTTCAGCAATGTGGATCAGACAACTCCACCTTGTGCATCTCTTCAACTTCATTTTAATGTTAATGTTAAAATATATATGGTTTTTTTTTTTAAATAAAAGGTCTACCCAACACAGTTCAACTTACACGGCCCTGGGAGAACATAATGAATTTTACTTTATCCACAAGTTAACCACAGAAGTATTAAGACCCAGCAAATTTTGCCTTTTCCTTAAAAACATGGCAATATTTGAAGGCACTTGGGGCATACTGCTATATGTAACAACTGAACATAATCCACAGACATTTTACTAAAGAATCTTTCTTGTAGGAAAGTTGTGAAAACCAGAAATTTCAAAACTCAGTGGAAGTCATGAAGACAAACACAGCAATGCTGTTTTTCCTACAGAATCCTTTTCCAGATTAGACTGCACTTGAACTACTCGAAAAATATATGTTTACTGGGTATCAAAAGTTTCTACACTGTGCAAACATGGCTGGTTATGATACATTTGGTATTTGCCTATGTTTGCAATCACTCTTAAAATCTAGCATATTTTTCTCCTGTTTTGATGCTACCATGCAGTCACTGTGCTTAAGGCAACAACAGCAATATTTTCTCTCCACTGACAGCAAAAATAACTTTAAGGTACATCTAACACACACAGGCTTTCCCATTGCTGAAACCTTTAATAATGCCATTTCTTATAGAATAAGCAGTTTGCTGATCATTTTTTGCCACACTGAACACCACCTGCCTGAAACCAGTAGGAAAAGAAGGGGGAAAAATGAAGGAAGAATTCCTCCGGTGTCAGGGAGACTGAACAGAGGCAAGCCACAAATGCTGCTACATTTCTCAACTCCATACAGAAAATATCAGAAGTAATAAAAGTAACTGTGAGAATGGAAGGAACAGATTCATCTTCAGCCACTTCTCCATGTGATGAACAACAGCATTCAACCAGAAAGCATTTCCTGCTCTGCAAAACCACAAACATTTGTAGAGCCAAAGGGCATTGTTCTTTTCAGTGAATAGTTTCAAACTATTTGAATACTTAAAGCAAGAGAGCGTTCTTAATAGTTGCTGCTATTTAGTCAGCAAGTTGCGAAATACTCGCCAGGTGAGAATGCAAACAACTGCAGACAGCATCCCTACCCCTAAGAATGTAGAGTTTGGGGCACTGATCTTGCGAGTGGATAAGCAACAAATAGACCCTAGCAGGGCTCTGGTAAACTAAATCGTTCTCGGTGCTGCTGCATGTAGCCAGCTGTGCAGACAGTTTGGGGAGATGGGTCTAGATGCCTACACTGCAAGCCAAAAGAAGGGAGGAGGGCAATAGGAGGAAAGATAGTTACCTCTAGGAAACCAAGACTGTACTAATACTGTACAAAATTGGATGGAGTTAGAGTGGACAAGAAAGATCATGACTTAACACTAAGAACCATATTCTATTTCCATTAAGAAATTAAAATAAAAGGCTCAACTACAAGCTGCTAATATGGCACAAGATTAAGAATTGGAAGTTATAATGGAATAATGCACTGGGACAAAATCCGGTATCAGTCAGAGATCACCCATGAGGTCACCCCCGAGAGCGATGCTTTAAACAGTCGGAGCTTGCTCAATACTGCGAGGCACCAGCCCCACAGAGGTCACACTTTTGTGGCAATGGGAAGAGATTATCCAAACAAAGCAGACCCAGGTAATAAGACCCATATGCAAAACAAGGCTACACTACCAAGGTGCAAACAGAAGAGACACCAGTGCTACTCAAAAGGAGCACAAAAGATCCCTGAGCTGGCACCAACCTGAAGCAGCAAAGCAGCCCTGCAGAGCACAAGAGTTGCTGCAGCAATATCACCATATACATGCAGATAAATACTGCCTCCTTGCTGCCACCAGCTCTCCCAGAAACAGCTGCCACTGAACTCCCGCAGTATTTTGGATTTTGCAGTCTGCATATACAGAGTCAGCTTAGGCATCTGTGCATTCAGGTCATGGTTAATCAATTAGCCAGTAGGAGGTTTTAATAAACATACCTTCACAGAGGCATATGCATATGACCAGAACAAGGAGAGAAACATACAGTATGATGCTAATGAAAATTAAATAGTTAATAATTAAAATAAGAAAAATCACATTGCCTTTTACTTGTAAACCCCCCCCCCAAGAAAAAACTTACGTTCCCAAAAGCTCCTCATGCTTTTTGTTATCCTTTCTCCAGACCTCAATGTCCAACATATCCTTCCTGTCAGAGAAGTAGTGAAAATCAAACTGTTCCCTCCACTGAGGATTTGCACTCTTACACAGTGTCTAGAAAACATGCAGTTATAATATTTACTTTTCTTAAATGGTACTTATTTCCACAGTAAAGCACATATCAATTCTTCTACAACAACAAGGCCAGAAGTTAGGGCACCAAATACTAAGAAGGTCATTCAAACAAAAGCTCCGTTGCCCATCACACAAAACTTTGTTTTAAAAGCTCTCTTTCCTCTCTCCCAGTAATGATAAATATTCAAATGTGATGTTAACAAATGGCTGGAGAAATGCTGGAATGCAAGGTGGATCCCGCTAGCACCACTTTCAGTGGACCATGGTCATTATTCAATGTCACTCGTGTTGGAAGAAATCAAGAATAAAGCTTTTGAAGGCTATCATCTTAAAACAGGTTTGAATGACTTCAGGAATTCAAACCAGTATTATTCCTCTTTGGTGTTAAGATATAGGCAAAGAAGGAACAGCCTTGAAAATATTAACATCCAGTTAATTTGATATCTGTATATTGTCTGTCTGAGTTTAGTGAGATCTTTCATGTGTTTAGGTTATTCTGAGAACACAAGTATTCACCAGATTAGGACTTAAATCACTTGTAATTCATATCACACTACACTAACCACCATCAGCGTGGCCACTGCAAGAACAGGAGACAGGATTAGCTGGACCATGACAGATTTCCCCCACCTTGTCCGCTTTTCTGGACCATGAGATCGTACTTCATAAGTTAAATAAACTCCAGGAAAGAACATGAAGTACTGCCAATTTGAAGTCTTACTACAGTGCTAAAGCTGCAGTCCCCCACTTTTTCTGGACCCCAGACAGAAATACTAAGCAATTAACTCACTGCAGGCAACATTGTCTTGGACTCCCTCTCTTAAAGTTTTTAATTTTCTGCAACTGCAAACAATGCAGAGTCTTGCAGATTCATGACACAGGCTACGGACCATAAAGAGAAACATAAAAAGGGATCTTAACTGCAATAACGTATATTTATTCTAAAATAACTAACCCATTTGTTATTTTTCAAAGCTGCTTTTCCAAATAAAAAACATTAGCTCGTGACCTTGGTTTGAGGTCTTCTGTGGCGGACAAAGTGCAGATTTCAGATGAGTCTACATCTGAATGTTATGTTCTGTGAACTTGCTCTGCACATTTTGTACAGGAGGGGTTTTGTTTGTTTCCTCCTCCTCCCTCCACACTTCCAGTTCATGACATGCAGAGCTTTTGCTTTCTCAAAAGAATACTATTTTAATTATAGCTTCTCTCCTTATTAGACTTCAGAGATGAAACATATCTTTGGGAACACCACTCAGTTCTTAGGTTCCTATGAAGTGGTACTGGATATAAGTGGAAGAATAAAATTTAAAATCAAAACTCTGGAATATTCCAGGTGTTTTGTTTGGTGGTGGACTTTTTTTTTTTTTCTCTCTCAAGAAAAATGCTTTAAATGCACCAGGAACCACTTCTGGTCTGCTTTTCCAACATACCTAACATTGCAAACCTGACTTCTGTACTGGCAGAGAACAAAAACACATGTGATGCATGTTGCCTTGTTTCGTTTCATATTAATGTCAAACATCCATCAATATAAGTATGTTAAATGCACAAAAACAGATACACAATTCCTAACTTCCTATTTCTATATTGCCATGTATAACATATTAGTAAAATTTTAGTGTCCCTGATCTGGTCGCCTGTTTTGAACTCACTGATATAAAAGAATCAAGAATATTTCCAAACTTAAGGAAATTCTTAGTACTTACCTTACTCTTGTATCTTTGATCTCCCAGTTTCAGGAGAATAAAAACCTCTGCCAAGCCCCCCCCGGGGATGTTCTTCCCTTCCAAGAGTGTGATGGTGACTAGCCCATTCCACAACTGGTTTTTGCGCAAAGAGTCAGAGAGTCGCATACTCCGCATGAAACTCGACTGAAAAGCAAGTCAGGGACACAAAACATTTATACGCACAAACCCACATTTTTCTACATGCACTGACAGTAATATAAAGTCATCAGAAGTGAGAGAGTTATCACCATTCCCTAGTAGTAAGCAGGGAACTGATGGCACAAAAATGCTAAGAATTTTCTGCCCATTCCACACTACAACTGGCCCCACGAAGGGACTGTGTTCAGCATCAGAGCAACATCAGCACGGTTAGCTTGAGCCAGCAGAGAAGTCAGCTTCAGTTAACCTGACTGAGCTTTGGTAAGAGCAGAGCTCAAGCATTCAGAGCAAACTGTTACCTTGGCTCAGGGAAAGACACAGGAGAATGCTAGGGAGGAGAGGTGGAAGAAGGGATGAAGTAAACTCTTAAATGTCTCCAGCTACGTCCATAAAACTTGGGTCTGTTCTTTCCTGTGAGACAGCCCACAGTCATACAAAAGTCTATGGCCAGGTGAAAGACTCAAGTGATGTCTTCCACCACTCAACTGTCTGTATTCCACGTTAGTTCTCTGCCTGCAGACCTCTGGAGCTGCTGCTTCCAGAAACTGAGCTCACGAATCAAAAGTACTGATGCCTGCCGAAAAACCCTGACATGACTGGGATCTTTATTGGGAGTTATGGTTACCTGGTAGCCACATTTGTTACCTTCACGATTTCCTCCAACATAGCATGGCTGTGCTAACAGTTTGCTAACTGGCAGTATTTTATTGGACAGAGGATGATTAAATAGGCCTTTATTTGGGGGGAGTGAGAGCTGGAAACATTAAAACCCAAGGCTATACTTTTCTTCTCGCAGTAAAAACCCTGCCATATTTTATTCTTGTGAAGCAACTTTTAACTCGCCACACTTCGGAGCTTCAATCATGTCATATACAGGTGGGAGCAAGACGGAGGAGAAGATTTCACAAGTCACTTTAAAACAGGACGTGTTAGCTTTAAAGCAAGTAAGAAATGTTGTTGCTAAATAAAATGATCGCAAAAGCACCTGATGTCTGAAGATTACTTTTTATGGATCAATTACCCAGCAACAAAATTCTTAAATCATGGGTGGTGAACTCACAAATTTTTACTCGCTTTTTACTGGTTAAAATACCCAACTCTTTGAATCCCACAAGCATATTAATATACTTCTATTTAAACACCCCGTTTGGCTTTCCTGGCACACTGGAGAAAAATTCCTACCTTTAAAAAGAAAATGAGATTTTGATTCATAAATCCAGCTGCAATGTAATTTTTTTTTTTTTTTAAGTTCGTCTTTTAGGCCAAAAAGCTAAAGCATGACTGTTCCCATGGACATACTTCAAAGTCCCGGCAGATATATTCCTCCCTAAACACTACAACTATTTCAAAATCCTTTTTATAAAAAAGGGAGTAATGTCCACATGGGATCAAAGGGCATTCTGCAGTCTGGCAATCGCCTTAGAAAAATGGCAGTGCTTCCATGAAATATGCCCTAAAATAATTTTGCAGCTTGGTATGTCCTAATTTCGAATTGGATGTTTATCTTGGAAAGGCTTCTATCTAACTTGTCCATAAAACAGCTCCACTTAGCTCTATGAGCCCTGTGAAAATGGAATCCAAAGCTGGCTATTAAAGGGGCCTGGAGATTGCTTCCATATGGCATAACAGCATGGGAGTGGAGGGCTAAGGCCTACAGCAGGCGCTGCTTGGCTTGAGCTCCCGATCTATCCATGGACACTCGTTGCATTACACTGTAACATCTGGATTATTGCTTGTAATGTCCCTGGGAAATATCCACTTCCCATCAAAGCCTTTATCTATCTCAGTTGTACTTTGAACATTTTAGTATTTAACATAGTCATGTTTGATGTGATGTACTTGCTGCTTTAGGACCAAGGATTTTCCCTCCCCCACCCTTCCTCAGAGGAGGAAGAGGTATTTGATGTTAGTTCACAAAAAAACACAAAGTTTATAATCCGCATTACAATTTCTTTTAAAAACAAAACATCCAGTTCTCCTCAAAGCTTCCAGACTGAACACGAAAGACAGTTCTTATCACTCAGTTTTCAGATCAAATTTGGATCCTTTTCATTTTATACCCAGCCCAGTATTTTAGGGAGTCACTCAGAGTTGGGGGGGGGGGGGGGGGGGGGGTTTCCTC
>VXAA01000606.1:871641-996112 GCA_013399115.1 Anseranas semipalmata
GGGGGGGGTTCCTATCCAACTTTTGTTGGATACATAACCTCACCCTATTAGCCAATAACTTCACAGTTCAAAGGAGTGTTGGGAGGTACCCAAACCATTCCCGGGAAACATCAGCACCTGCAGATCGGTATTGCTAAAGCACATTGCAATGCATCAACTCTGACCTCCCAAAACAGGTGGCCCTGAGCAAACAGCCTTGTGCACCCCCCACTTCTAGATGGCTGCGCAGCTGCAAAAGCACCGTGCTGGGGTACTGAGTCCATCTCAGAAGAGGCGTGCGATGGCTTCCAGCACAAGCTATGCTAACAGGAACTGGCTACTTTCTGGACAAGATCTACAACTGCTTTAGAACAATCACACTGGGTAGAGGAGCCAAAATGTTTTCAACTGTTTTAGGGCATGGTGCTGATCTGTACCACCCCGGCACAGGCTCGATGATGCATCCTGCTCCCAGCCTCCCCCAGCCCAGCTCTCTCCTGCCTCCGCAATCCTCTCTTCAAAAGGAGCAGCACAAAGCCCCAGGAAGGCTGTTTCCCCTGTGCCCCTGCAAGACAGCCCATCACATTAGGAACATTTTGGCTTTCCTTGATATGCCCAGGTTGCATGTGCTCAGCAGGTCTGGCACATCTCCTGTGCCTCGTATTGTCTATGTGCACATGAAAGACCTGATCTGTGCGTGCTCTGCAGCCACCTCCCTGGCGTTCCTACATATTTTGCAGGCTATTCCTCTGACCACCGTGATGGAAATCCCAGCCAAACAGGCACTGTCTCAGTTTCCACTCAGTTTCTGGAAGGAAGCATGTCTGGGGAAACCCAGGTGTGTTGTAGGCCCATGGACCTGGACCATCAATGAGTCAACTTTAGTGTTGCCTGGGGAAGTCTGCACTACAGAAAATGCCTCCCAGGTGAAAAGAAATTAATACTGCATTATTTATTTCAGAAGTCTCAACTCCTCTCTGATATCCCACACATACTTGTTTCAAACAGATTTACAGAGTTAATTGATTAAACTTCACAGCCTCCCTCTGAGTTTGCAAAACTATTAGAGAGCAGAGCACAGAGTAGTGCAGTCATTAGTCTGACAAAGTCAGTGGCAAGACAAGCACTAAAAAAATTCCTCCAGCTATCACTATACTAATCTGCCTTCACACCAGAAAAGTCAAAACCCCTCTCTACGCCAGAGAGAAAAGGAGGGTGTTATCTCTTAATCAGCAATAATTTTACAATATTTTTATCTATTCAGCTCTTCCCTTCCCCTGTCACCTCCCAAGCTACAGACAGCTCTGTGCTTGTGTGCTTCAGCTCCTCCCATCTCTGAACCCTAGCTCTTTCCAGCTGTGCTCCTGAACTAGATGCCAGGTCCTTCGGGCCTCTCTTGCTGTATTTTCCTGCAAACTCTCTGCAGTCAGCCAGCTCACACTCTGGCTGCATCCCAGACAAAGGTGCCTTGCAGAGGTACAGAAAAGTTGGCTGAAGCTAGGATCAGGCTATAAGGCTAGAAATTAGGAAAAGCATGCTTTATGATGGAAGTTGGCACATGTCCTGAGCACAAGACCACAAGACATTGGACAAGTTTAATTACTAGCCCCCCCCAATCACTTTGGAAATTAAGCTTCTGGCCCTGAGACCAGAATTTGAGGGGTTGTTTCCAGGCAGAGCTCTAACTTCAGCTGGGCTCTGCGTGCACTGAAAATTTTTCACACATGCATTTGGTGTGGGTGTTACGTTGCAAATAACCAGCAATACCATAAAGGTCATCCTTATGAGCAGTTCAATGCTGTAAAATGGATAACAACTTGAACAAAAAGCATGCCTCACACAAGCCAGACAGAAAGAAAATAATGAGCACAAGAATATCCAGAAAGCTTTATTCTGAAAAACAACTAGATGCTTTTAAAGTCTAAGAGCCCACGTTTACTGCAGATTTAGGGATTGCAAAACATCAGGTAAGTAGTGAGTAATCTTCTCTGAAGCAAAAGAATAGCCCTGTCATGGAGCAGGACCCTGTCACAAGATGAACAGAAGGTGGTTCTTCTCCACAATACTCAGAAAGGACATTTCCCTGGAAAATAGCACACATCTCTGAACAGGAAAAAAATCAGTGCTGACAATACCATTTTCAGAATCTGTTTCTGGTTTCACAAATGAGTATAAAAGCTTCTCACACAAATTTTCAGTTTTCCACTACTTTCTGGTTTTGGTTTAAAGAAGAAAGCTGGACAAGAGTGAGCAGGTGGGCCATATTCTGCCTTCACAGAGACAAATACAAAAGATGAGCAAGAATGTTTGAGCTTTGGAGGGGAAAGAACCGGCTCATTGACCTAGCTTCACAAAAATCCTTTAGGAGCTGAAGTCTCCCTGATAACACCATTTGGATATAATCTTCCTCCATAGGCACCCAGTGAATCCCCTCTGGTGCATCAGCACTGCTTGCAAATCTGTCTCTTTTCCTGCTACACACATACATGCCCCAAGTTCAAACTTGTTTTTGAAGCAATAAAGAGATGCAGAAAAATTGTACATTTAAATGACGCAGCGAGGTGGCCAAGTGTGAAGCGAGCCCATCTCTCACATCTTTCATTTAAAAGGATGAGACAGGACATCAGAAAGCCTGCTGCAATCCCTGTGAAGAGGTCAACGTAGAAACTGGGCCACATAATTTGCCATTTGAGAAAACAACAACAAGCAAATATGAAGACTCTTTGGACCTCTCCTCATTAGGCAGGGAAACCATTTTGCAGAGGCAGTCTCCCCCTGGGAAAGAGGAGAGGGCAGCGAGAAAGGCAAGTGAACCAACACGAGATTGCCGCCACGATGCGTGACCCCGTGGCAACCGAGTCCCTGCGCTCTGTGAAGCGCTTCGAGCACGCCGCTGCCCACGGGTATTGTGGGAGAAAGCCAAATACAAAGAGGCAGGCAAAAATGAAACATAACAGCCCACGCAGAAAAAGGAGAGTGAGGGATTTTCCCCTGTGATGAGACACCAAGGAGCACTTCGGTCCGGTCAGCCTTTCAGCCAATTTATTCAATCAGCTTAGGCTATCAAGGTGGCAATTGCGTCGCTTTTGTTTCAGGACTGAACTGCTGCAGGTCAATCCACCCCAAGCAAACCTGCTTATTTGCTTCGTAGATGTTCAACACTTAAAGGTTACTCAGCTGTACAAATGCTGGAAATAGCATGAGGGGCACTCGGGGCGAGATTCAAGCCACCCGGGACAAACAAGGCTACTGAGCATCAGGACATTGGGTTCCAGCAGATATAGTTACCAACTCCTTCTGTGCCCCAGATAGCTCCAGAAAAAAAAAAAAAGAAATAATAATAAAAAAAATACAGAAAAGAGGGGAGAGCTTGCCAATACAGAGATATGAGCTCACATATTAATACTACTTAACAGTATCCCCTTCCCTTTTCTCATGGAGAGTGGCATTGCAAAGAAGAAAGCTGTGCTCTTGGAGACAGCTCCTGCAGAGGACAATGCTGTTCTCAGCTCCCATGAAAAATGAGGGCTCTGGATGTGCTGCCCATGTCTTGGGATGCTGCCCAAATGTGAGATGATTCCCTTCTAGCAGCAGTGAAAGATATAAACTGTGTAATCAACAGATAGCTAAATCATCCAGTTCAACAGCCATAGCACCAAAATGATTTAAAAGACAATATTCAGTCACTGAAATCCTTCCTGCATAATATTTGTAACAACTGAGACAACCGTAGCTAGACTGGATGATCTTGTACTGCTGCTGTTTCCATTGTTGTCTGAAACAAAGCTTTTCCTCCAAAAAGCAAAGGAGCTTGGAAAACACACATGCAAAGTATGTGGTATCCACAACAGCCCACGTGAATCCCTTCGCCAATCTGACACATGGTTGCATCGGGCATTAATAACCAGAGGTACTAACCATTTGGGGTGAATTTCAGAATCCAGCAAGAATCCTGTGACTAGTGTGACAGAACTCATTTAGGACACTGATATTCCAAAATCTGCTAACTGCACTAGTATAACATAAAATGGTCAAATTAGAGTATAACTGGATTTCTTTTATACAGGCAAGAAACAAAAAAGCTGTGAAAGTCATGTTCATTTTGTCCATCCTTAGAGTAAGTCTTTTTCCCTGTATTTTTAAGGAAAAGCTAAATATTACAATATAGGTTAGCTATGGTTCAGTGAAAAAAATCAGGAAAACCATTCCTAATAGAAAACTTTTATTTACTTAAACCTAAAGAGATGAAATTTGGATCTGTCTCAGTTCAGCTGCTCAGATAGAAAGTACATGGCTTTTTTTCCTACAACTAGCAACCACAGTCAGCTCAGAAGCAAGAAAGGATATGAGTTTGTGCATCCATTACAGAGCTCTTCCCATTTCCCCTGCCCCTCTTATTCCTATATCTTTATCTCGTCCAGCAACACTGTTTTCTACCCCATCATACTCTCTGGCCATTCTTCCATAACCTCTCGTGCCTTCCCTAGACACCTATATTCCCCATGCACACAATTTTTCTTTCTAGCCTTTATGTTCTGCCACAAACTGCTAGTACTGCTTCCACAGACCAGAGTTTCCTAACTAAAGATGGTTATTGATGTACAGTACTAGTGTTTTAGTGCAGTAGCAGAATCAATAAACTAGGAAATACTGCTTTGTCAGATTTTTCCAGCGCATGCTGGGAAATACTTTTACTGCCTTTGGATGGTCACAGAGCTTTTCTTTAGAGATCACATTGGAGCATGAACTATGTCTTCCCTAGGAAGAACTGAAGCTCTCCTACCCTCTAGTGACTGTAACAGAATAGAGCACAGGGTTGGAGCTCTGTCTTTTTTTTTCCCTCCTCTTTTAAACAATACTTTCATTTCTCCTAACTCAGAACCATGCTTTAGCATCTCAATTTTATTTAAAAAGATGCGAAGGCACAAGCCAGAGTCTTGAGAACTGAGAGACGTGCCAATATGGCTTATAGCTAAAGGTCTAAAAAAATGTATAAAAATGTATTTAAAATGCAATGAGATATAGTGTACAGCTGAAAAAAATCCAGTGACAGCAACCAAGACAGAAGTTTGGCTATTCTGGACAAAAAGGACCAGAGTTTAAAAACCTGGCTCCCTTTTCTGGGACCCAAAGCCAACCAGCATCAAGAGACAGCTGTGTGTGCTTGCGTGAGAAAGCGGGGGATCAAGCTACACTGATTGAGTGAGGGCACAGTAATTTCCAGAGCTTTAGTTAAAAACTAAAGCGCTGAGCTCTTCAATTATTCCATCACTTTCTGTCATACTGCATTCAGGGATGTCTGGCGGCTCTTTGCAAGCGCAGCGGTAAGGGTCTGTGTTATCTCCCTGGAACCAGGGCTCGCCAAGCAGCCAGCCAGCTCCAAGGGCTGTACTTTGCACTTCTTCTATTTACAAAAATATACTTGCTGGCACAATACCTGAGAGGGTTGGCTCCTTTACATACCACACCACAGTTATGATGAATAAAACAAGAGGAGGTTAATTATTCAATTTATTTAGGCACAAACCGATAGTTATATAGGGAAAATATCAAGATGCATATGTGTTCTCGTAAGAGCCAAATTTCGCTTTTCAGAAAGTTAGACTGTATGGCTCTCAAGCTGGGTACTGGGCCTTGCAGTTTCTATATCATTGTTATTTACTCAATAGCAAATTAAAGCTTTACAGAACAAATAAAAAGCCACAGTCTGTTTCCCGAACAAGTTAAAATCTAATGCAAAAATGGGACAATACAGGAATATAAAAGTAATGGCAGCCTGCAGGGCTACTATAGAAGACCAAGGAAAGCAAGTTCTGTAGATATGTAGCAACACACAAATCTTTGAAATTGTGTTACATTGCTGGTAATGAAAACTGCCTACTTGTTCTCCATCCCAAGAACAAAAGGAATTTCAAAACCCACAGGAGCAAACAGAAAAAATACAGTCTCACAAATTTCTCCAGTGGCAAGAGAGAGCCCAAATGATTCAACTGGGAACCAGGAGACCCATTTTTAACACCAGTACCTAGTACTGGCCACCTTTTGGGTATCCTTAAGCAATTCAAATCCTTCCGATTTTTTTTTTTTTCGCTGTTGTTGTTGAATTTAAATCCATTTTTCCTTAGCCCAAACTGTGTCTTTCCACAACTCCTTGCTGAATGAGGTTTTACTCTCAATTGTCAATAGATGTTACGACAGGACATACAATAAGAAAACAGCATCAATTTCTCATCACATTGAAAAATCAAAAAAGCAAAGGGAATCACAAACTCTGCACTTAGGTTGCATCTGGACTTCAAAGTTTTTATACTTTCACAGTTTGTGTCAGAGGAGGGCACAAAGATTTGGGAGGGGACTTTCTTTGAAGAGAAAAAACATGAATTACCTTGGATGAAGGTCGTTTCTTCCGATTTGACCATCTCTATTCAGGAGTCCCCACCATTGTACCATGGAGAACCCACAGAGGGAAAACAGAGGAATAAAATGGAGGAAAGTTGTTTAGTAAGATAATTCAAACATCAGCTTATAAAATGTGTTAGAAAAGCTAAGTAAGGCACTGGATCTACTACTGCACTCATTTACCTCCCTCCCTCATGGCACATAATCAACAAAACTCGAAATACCTGCACTGCACCAAAAATAAGAGGAAATAAAAAAACAAGAATAATAATCAGAGGGACCCAGAGCCATGAGTAAGAAACATGGCTTATACTTCCAGTGCCATCTGGTTCTACAGTAAGCTAGTTTAAAAAGAAAAAAAAAATCATCTTGCTGTTAAGTGCTAATGTGGACAGAGCCATTTCACTATTCTGATTCCACTGGAAATGGCTGAGCAATTTGCATTTGAAATACAAGGGCTTAAAACATCATCTTTAAAAAAAATTACAGTGTGCACCAACTCTTCTATCATCTGCACTCTGAATGTCAAGTAAGCACCCAAGAGTACCAAAAGCCGCTACTTTAAACCAATGTATTTTCTGTCTCACTGGCTAAGTCCACTTTAGCCCATGCCTTCCTAAAAATTCCAGAATTCCTGAGGTTCTTTTGGCTAAACTGCTTTTTTCCATAAAGATACTGTATGTCTTTGCTTCACCCCTTCCTGCAATCCAGTGACATTTGCCAACAGCATTGTCTTGTAAAAGTTAGTTGGGGAGTTCACATCCCAGATCGAAGCCATTTCAAAATATAGCTATATAAATACAACAACAGTGTTTTGATGTCATTAAGTGTTTAAATAATCACATACTAGGGTAGAAGTAGCTTTACAATTATCTTAAAATTTATGTAATGGATGATTTTAGTTTTCCAAAAAGGCATCAATTTGAAAAATAAATACTGAACAGCAACCATCCAATGTTAACATTTTCTTATTTTGCTTTCAACCCCCTTGAAACAGTTACATTTCTAGAAATAATCCCATTCAGACTGGAGTCCCATACCTATAATTCAATAATGTGCCGTAAACAGAAACTTTCATTCTAGACTATACAGAAGCTTGTAAGAAAGATTTTCTCTTTACATATTTATGTCACATATTTAAAGTTGGGCTGGCTTGAGAACCAGAGCTAAGAAAGCGCCTAATCTTGGCTTTTCACCACGCCTTGCAAAGCTGCTCCCTGGACAGCAGCAGGATGAGTTGACCAGTGTAAGCACGCTCCACACTGTAAAACACTAGTAGGAATCCTAGAAGATTATAAAAAAAACAAAACAACAAAAACCAAAACGTGCACAACTTGAAGTTTAAAAACTATCAGTCTTAGTTGTGTTGTTCAGAGTCTCTGCCCAGTTTTTCATTTGTTTATTGGTTTGTTTGCTTTTTGGTGTTTCTAGCATCACCAAAAGTTGCACCATATTTCTGCATCAGGAGTGAAGTTCAGTGGAACTCAGTTTTTACAAGAAATCTCTTCCTCGGCCAGTGTGCTTCTCTGCAGGACTGGTGCAGTTTAAGTCTCAACATTAAATCCTTGCT
This sequence comes from Anseranas semipalmata, assembly GCA_013399115.1. Classification (NCBI taxonomy): domain Eukaryota; kingdom Metazoa; phylum Chordata; class Aves; order Anseriformes; family Anseranatidae; genus Anseranas; species Anseranas semipalmata. The sequence continues at coordinate 879,590 of VXAA01000606.1, forward strand.
TTTAGATTTCATGAGATGTATTTTTTCATTGGCATGAGAAAAAAAAAGAATCGCATTCAAATTGCTGTGTTCTTTCTAGGTGTTAAAATCTAAGGTCTTGGGTGGAAATCAGAAAACAGTACGCTCTGCAATGGCAATTAAAGCAGGTACAGTTCACACATTCACTTTAGCAACTTGCCTGTTACAGTGGAAGATAACATGCACATGTTACATGGAGAGCATTGCCACAGTGCACTTTGCAACTGCAAGACAAAAGCATTCAGCTACAGATGTCTAAGCACCTTTTACCCAGTTAAATATGGGGCTTTTTTTTTTTTTTTCCTTTTTTTAAAAAAAGCTATGATCCATCTCGATTTCAGTATAGAGTCTCTGAAGATGAAAATAAAGGTGGCATTTCCCAGTAAATCAGATTAGGCCAGCTCTTTTTTTTTTCCACCTCAACACATTTCAGCTATAAATTTGATTTCCTAAGCCACTTACATTTCTCTTGAAGTCTCCTTGCTTGACTGCTAGACTCAAGTTTAATACAATCACTCCCATGTCATCTTCTAAACTGTTGGGATCCTCCAATTTTAAAACCTGTTCAGTAGTTCTGCAAGGAAAAAAAGTGCATTTGTTGACTTCAGTTAACTCGAGTTCATTACTAAAGGTCACGCTGAGCTGTGCAAATTTCAGCCTCTTGTCTGAAATTCCCAACACTGAGTTTAAATATTAAAGGGGGAAGCCTGGACGGTTCCCCCTTAGTTCTGATAAAATACACAACCCTTTTAATAGCACAGACTATCATGTTATTATGTTATTATCTGCATTTTTCCAGATGCGGATACATGCTGAATTAAGTTACTGCTGCCTCTACTTCACAGGGAAGAAGAATGACAGAGAAACTCATCCAAGTGAATTTTCTAACATTAACGTCTGGGATTTGACTCACAAGGTCTGTATTCTGCCTTACCGCCGCATGCATTTAATCTCCCTCCGTGACTCAGTTCCCTCTCTAAAAACAGTAATGCTGGTATTTACCTGGTGGCACTATCTCACAGACAAATTCATTAACGTTTCTGGAAACTCAGATACAACAGCCAAGGGAGGTATAATATACCCGCACAGGGAGAACTCATTTTCCCAAAAAAGTCACACAGCGAGTGAGTATAAAAGAGAAATAAAACTTGAATTCCTGGCTTCCAGCTCCACATTCAGACCATGCAGCAATAGACAAAAGGCGAAGGGCTTGCCTCCACACTAAATCAGGGCCAGATGCAGCTGCAGCAGGGATGGATGGCTGAGGGGGGTGGTGGAAATGGGGGAGCTCACAGGCAGCAAGGCAAACCACTCCCCAGTTGAATTATCTGCAGAAAAACACACCTCATTCTACATGGGGCTAATAGGGGGTCTCAACTTTCTTCCCCCTTTCTTCTGCCATAAATCCACCTCCATAAATTATTCTAGTGCAGCTTCCCATAAACAATACTGTATATACAAACTCTTGTCCTTATTCCTAGATATGAAAAGAAAAGGGTGCCTTCTTCTGAACTGGGCTCCATCCAGGTTGGATTGGAATCCAGTACATAATGCCAAATAAATGCATGCCTATATGGGATTTATCTGAAGCTATTTCCCATTTTTTAAGTGTGCTCCCCACCCTTCAATCTGAATAAGTTTTCATGAATAGATGAATTCCAAGCTATAGCGAAAGCATTTCATTTTTTTACTATGTTCTCAGTTAAATTGCAATAATATTCAACTAAATAAACATATTACCTATTGAGTTCAAGTTCAGTGAGTGCTACAAATGCTGAACCCATGAAGTCAGAAGAGGTTAAGTCTCGATCATACACCTGGTGGCAAAATAAAATAAATATTTATAATTTTCACATCACAAGCCAGTTTTATCCTGGTGATAAAAGAACAGATATTTTAAGGCCGTTACGATCAAAGCTTAAATATAATTCAGGGATAATTTTCCATCTCTCTGCTTTAATTTGTATTTTTAACTAAATATTTAAACAGTGTTTTGAAAGCATCTTCTTAATATTATGTAAACAGAGACGTGTGCTGCTACAGATTGTGCCTGTTCTTTATGCTTTCTGTGATAGTATGATGAAATGCTGCACAAAATCAGGTACTTCTCGCTACAGATGTTTTAGCAATTAGTGCTCACAACTGGTAGCTTGCAGTTCTGGTAACTGTAACATTACTCATAATGAGAAAAGGCTTTGCTACTTGTCACAGCTGCATCCCAGGTAATAATTCTGTTCAACCCTGCCAAATTACACTCTTAAAACACGCTTATGAAACCACTATCGATTCCACTGAGTTTGCACAAGCACGGTAAGTTAGAGCAGAATTTAGCTCCATAGTCTTAAACATATCCAGTCAAGGAATTTTATTTCAACTTGGGTTTTCACAGAATGAAAGCAAAACATGCAAGTAAAATCTGGAAAAGACATATGTGCATTTTAATTTGAAATTGCTGAAACTCTTAAATTGGATCGTGTTTTATGTTATGCTACTACAGTGAATAAAAAAAATCATTGTGTTTTTAAAGTAGAAAACAAGTGCTTAAGAAAATACCCATCTTTCAAAAATTTAAAGCCCAAACTTACCTTGATCCAGAGTTTTTGATCGAGGGTCTGTACGGGCAGCACTACGGTCTCATCCCAAACAGGGTTTAGGTTCTTGTAGACTACCTTACTTTTGTATAGAGTTTTCCCATTCAGTTTAAACTTCACATATGGGTCACTTGTACCTGTGATAATTAATAAGAAATAGATTAGCACTGCCCCCATGTAAACCCACAATCTTAAAATATAGTTTAATAAAACCATAACTAAGCATGTTATGACGACTTTCTTTTTTTAATGTACATGCTTATGCATAATTAACTATATAAAAACTCCTAGTTCATACAGGAAATCAATTGAACATAACCAGAAAGCTGAGAGCAGGCAACAAAATCTTCATAGTTTGCTTGACCTATGTTGTGTTATTCTTAAACAATCTTAATTAATCTTCAGTAACTTAGTTTTTAGTTTGGGTATTTCAGTATTTTGATTTGGGTAAAACACAAACAAGGATGAAGAAATATTTACAGGCTAACTAGCAAAACAAACAGTAAAAGAGAAAATGTGATCCTGATATATAAATAGATATGACATATCAACAGACCAAAACTAAAAAGCATCATAACTTTGGAAAGGAGCTCCAATGAAATCAGTAACAATAGCTAAAATACTCATCAGGATTTCATCTCTGGTCTCATTTGCCAATTTACTTAAATCCAAATTCAAAGTTTTACTGAAAAAAATACTGTCATCATTCACCAGCTCAGGATAAAACCACACACAGAACAGACTCCATAAAGAAAATAAACAACATTCAGGTAACACATTTTTAAACCCAAATGGCACATTTTGCCATGGCAATAATGTCCCATATTTTTATGGAGCAGATGTCCATAGACAGACCATGAGGCTCATGCCACTCTGCAGCGACAGACTTGCAGCTGTCAAAGGAAAACAGAAGAGGGAATCAACTTTTTATTATTATTAAACCAATGGCATCTGCACTACCACCAATCACCATATAGGATACCAAAAAAAGGGGGAAATAAGGTACACAAAGCATTTAACAAGATGGTAGATTTAGTAAGGCATACAGACTTTGCAAAAATCTCACAGACTGCCAGTAAGTGAAGGAATAAAATTGAGGTGTAGCAGCACATCCAATTAACTGATCCCAGGTGCTGCTTATCTGTCACTTTCAATATTGCCTGTACTGTACCTTATATTTAGAATTCTACTTCCCTGTTAACAGTTCAATTTCATTAGAAGAATAACAGCTAACCCAACAGACATATCCAGACCAGGCACAGCATGCTTACAGCGTAGCCATCACCACAAGCACCATGTATCAAGGTGCTGACAGCAGGAGAAGACAACTCCTACACCGGACTTCACAACTTGAGAAATAAACTGAATGTGTCCCCCCAGGTTCCCACAGAGCTACTGGTGACAAATGAGCAGCAGTTCAGGATGACCCAGCATAAGACCAATGCTCAGGCTTGTCAGTAATTTGGTGAAACAGTGACAACATGAAAACTCCGTATTTGAATATTCAAAGCTCTGATCAGTGCTATGTGAAGAAAGAGACTCGAGAAAAAAATAGCTATATGTTAGCATTTATTTGGAATTGAATAGTACTGTGAAGAATTGTGCGCCTGGGACATAATGGAGTTATTTTTAAGAATTATAGAAAGTTTTTATTCTACTTTATTTTCAAAAGTATTTCACTCATAGAAGGAAAATATCAACTAGATTTCAACTACTACCTGCAAATGGTCCTTTTTTAAATAGTAATTGCTGAAATCAACCCCTTTTTTTTTTGTGAAAAATGCTGCAAACTTAAAAGAAATTTCTTTTCCTTTTCCTCTTAGAGAGGAAAATAAGGGCCTGATCCAAAGGTCAGGGAAGTCAGCTTCTCATTGGTTTTAATGGGTTAAAACTAGGCCTTTCACTAAAATACTTATCAAAACTATGACTACACTTTTGCACAAAACACACAGCTTAAAAACAGCACACTTCACACAATGAACAGGAATAGAAAGATAAAACATAGCTCCACTATAGGGGCTGTAGCCCCCCGAGGATATGGAAGTTGAGAAATGATGGCATCAAGCTCTTTGGTGTCCTCCCAGCTCCCTTCTCCTTTAAAAGGAAAGAACTGGCTTTTATTTACAGGATGAGCAGGAGCAAGCTGCATCTTCAAAAACAACAATAATAGTAATAATGTCCAGAACCTATTCTGTGCATGAAATAGTAACCAGCCCAGATAAGGAAAGCAGCTGATGAAACTAAAGCATCAAGAAGGTGATGGAGGCAGGCGGTCTATGGCCATAACTCATTTGTTTTTGGCACAGAAAACCCATAAGCAAGAGCAAAACCTGAAAAGATAGAGAGGAGACAGAGAAAGCAAACAACCAGCAACTTCAATATCTGCAAGTACAAAACTTTGAGCCCTTTCTCCGAGGATGGGAAGCAAGAGGACCATATCTAAGTAAGCATCCCAATCGCATTATTGCTCTGAAAGCTTTCCAGGTTGTTAATAAAGGGAAATAAAAAGAGAGGGAAAGGCTGCCTAGCACTGTTCATGTGAATCAGGCTTTAGCAATTATTCTTTTTTATAAATATATATATAAAAGGAAAAGAATATATATATATATATATATATATATATATATAAACAGAGGGGGAAAAAGCTATAATAAAAAGAGGCCTTTAATTAAATAAGATTGCCACTCTGGGATCAGGCCTTCATGCTTGTCAGCTTACTCTCAAAATAAACATCTCAAACCCAGGCCTCAGTGGTGTCACTTACTTCGGCAAGGCACACTGGGTAATCCCTCGCTATCTTGACAGCTACATAATGTTCAAACTGTTTCACGGGTGAATGGCGGCACTCGCGTGAAAGAAAATATTAATGCCTGGAATTAATAGAAAAAGGGATGATGGTTTACAAAAGCCAAACAAGGAAAAAGTGTCAAGTTAGTACCACGTTAATTGTTAGGGAAAATAATTGCGAGCGGGCGCGGGTTTCGGCAGCGCTTGGCTGTCGGGCTGTCAGAGGGGTAACATCTCAACTAGGCGGGCGGGGGAACGGGGCCAGTGGCACGGGAGTGCAGCTCCAACATCCTACAAATGATGGGCTGACACCTCCGCGCTGGCAGACAGATGGACTTTAACCTCTAAGGCAGCAGCTGGGTGCACACCAGGGCTCGGTGGCATTTGCTTGGGTGGACCCAGAGGGTGAGGAGAGAAAAACCAACCTGGTCGATGGGGCTGGATGAAGAAGGGGCACGGTGCTGCAGCCCCTTTTGAGGCTTTCAAGGTTTCCCCCACATTGCCTTGACAAAGCTCCTGTACCTCCCTGGGTCACTGCACCCACTTCTGTTTTTTCTTTAAGATGCCCCAAATTGCTTTCAGGTGATCAGAATAGGTTAAAAGGAGACAGGGAATGAAAAATAAGGCAGAAGGACCAGCCCCACCTGGCAGGATGAACAGCACAGGCTGCAAATTATTAACTGAATTTGAGTTCAAGGCTTGAAGCCTTCTGGATTCAAGATCAGAAAAACATTTGCATCTTTTAAATGGTATTTATTAGGAACAATCTACAGTCTAGCCAAAACAGCATAGCTTTTCAAAAGTGACTAGTGAATTTAAATATGAGCTGGTTTAAAAAAGGATGTTTAATTTTCTTTTAGACACACCAGGTGATTGAGAATTTTGAGAAGCCAGACCATTAGAAAAAAAAAAAAAAACTTTTCAGCACCAACTTCCTAGCAAAGGCAACCAAGTCAAATTTTAAGCACAAACATGCAGTTCTGCAATGCAAGTTCTGAACCTGCTCATCTCAGCCACATGTCAATGGGGTAATGTGAGACCAATTCTGCTCGAGAGCAGTTGACAATTTAGCCTAAGGAAAACATTCTTCTGGTGTATAAAGCAAGGTACGATGTTTTGAGGTTAATTTAAACAGTATGCAATGACAAGGTTCTCACACAGTAAAGTATATATGTTAGATAACCTACTTCTCAACCTAAAAGCCAGTAAGAGTAAAAAGAAAGGATGACTTCTAAAAAATCATTTCATCAGCTGGATCTGTTTTCTCACTAGAGAAAGAACATGCATCTCAACAGTGATGCTCCCCTGAATTCCTTTCCATAATATCTATTTTGCCTCTATTTTCTTCCACTAACACCAAAAAGCCACAAGTGCAGGCAGACCAAGCTTCGTCTAAAATCTGAGCAAGCTTCAGGGAGCAAAAATAGCTGGGACACAGCATCAGGACAGGGTTTAGTAGCCCAAGAAACTGTTAATGGTGTTTTTAAATGGATACTGCTGCCCTCTAGCAGCTACCAAGAGATGTACCACATCAGCCGTGTTTAATAATACTACACACTTGCTTCATAATTAGAAAAAAATAACACCAGACCCGATATGATTTCAAACCACACTCCATTTTATAGGAGTAAACTTACTGGAAATACAGCATATGAAACATGTCTTGTTACATAAATAAAAAAATTACCACCTAGTTGCCTTAAAATCCTGAAAGCTCAAAGCAAGAGCAGTATGAAACATAACCTAGACCATCTTAAGTTCTGGTTAAAATCCCATATTTGAACCTCAAGAAGGAAATGAAGGATTTATTTTATGTGCACATAAAGAATACATTTCTTAAAATCTTCCTAGAAATAGAATTACTGGAGTTATTTACAATAAGGAGTAAAAGACATTTTATAATGGAACACACACTTTTCTTTTTAAATGGAAAAACCACTATCCTTGTAGTGAAATAGCAGAGATCAAGGCTTAAAGGGGAAATCAGGGAAAAAAAAAAAGTAATCTGACAGCAGGAAATCCAGGTAATTTTGGAAAGTTTTGTGCACAGCAAGTTTATGTGACCAGATGGAAATGAAACATTTCTTGGAAACAAGCATCACCAATAGGCTCCTAGGGAAAATTAACAAAAAAAAACTTGACCAGAGACATGTGAAGAACGTGCACAAACCCACAGTTGAAGGGAAAAAACATAAGGAAAAGTGCAAGACATTTCAGAAATGGTGGTTAAAAAAATAAACCACCAAAAAAAGATCCCATCAAAATGCCATGTGACACACACTGGGGACACAATGACAGCAAGAATAGACAGCTTACGACAAAGGTTGGTTAGATCAAACATGGAGCACAGAAGGGCACAAGGACACAGCAGAAGCCACTTTTACATTACTAGTGAGCACTGAGGGCCTTTGGCATAAGTAGTTGCATCTTCTTGTATTCGCACTTTATAAGGCTCCTTGTAGGGGCCCCAAAAATACCCAGCATGAGCTGTCATCGAAGGCAGCCACCCCTGAGAGCCATCTTTGATGACTGATAGAGCTTGATCCATTTAAGAAACCTGTTATCTAAATGACATACCTACAAAATAAGAGACCTTGTCTCTGGGCCCTACATATTCTTTTGCAGTGTTACCATCCCTATATTTCTTAATCTAACATTCATTTTACCAAAGGTGACTTAGCATATTTTGGATTCATTGCTTTTGCTTTAATTTAATCCGTTTTCCTGAGGTTCCCATCTTTGTGCTTTCATTTCCCACAGCCAGTTGAGGAGGGAGGCTTGCAGGGATCACTGTGTGCAGGAGCAAAGCCTCAGTCACACGCGCTGTACTCGCAGGAACTAGATTCAGCACATACCAACAAATGCAGCACACTGTTGCACACAGAGCTATGCAGAATCCAGAAAACATCAAAATAAGTACCCGAAGCCATCCAAATTCTTAGCATTTGTAAATTAGTCATGATTACGCCTTTCAAAAAGACGCGCAAAAAGTTGCCTAACAGATCTGAATAATTAATAAATCTGAAGAGCTAATGATCTAATTGCAGATACCCTGAAAATAGAGAAAGTCTAAATTAATCAGCATGTTTGCAGGGAGCGATTCAGCCTAATTGCTCTGAGCATTTGCTTTCCAAACAATGGATTTATTCTGTGTAAGCTGACAAACGCCCAGTCCAGCGCAAACCCATCCTTGCCTCCGGCACTCTGCTATCACAGTGGGCCTGGACAGGAGACAGCCCAGAGGTATGGCAGGTTTGCTCGTGCTTAAAGTATTTGCTATTCTGTCCCATTTTTTTCCATTTATTTTGCCCTAGGGAGACTGAGCTTTTGCACAGCTCCCACTGGTGTTAGAAGCTGCCCATGTGGCAGAGCAGCACGGCCTCTCCACTGGCTCGGGGAGCCCAGCAGGACCAGCAGCAGCTGGTGTTGGAAGTGAGAGCAGCTGATGATGTGCTCTGACCGGGGATTACAGGATGCACCCAGCAAGGAGACAGCCCCTTCTGTACTCCCACAACCCGCCCCGCTCCTTGCACACATACTTCCCATGTTCTGCTGCCTAGATCATGACAGGAAAGAAATGAGAGCAAAACCAAAGCATAGCAGCAGCAGGAAGCAACAAGGGAAATCTGATAGGAAGAAATAGAAAAGGACAGAGACAGGGTACAAAGAACTTATAAAGACCTAGAAAATGCAAGAGTGTGGAAAAAAAGAAAATCAGGTTGGAGCAATGCAGCTGAAGAAAAAAATAAAGAGAACCACAGGCACTCACAAGCTGACATCACATCCAAGAAATCTATTTCTCATAACCACAGCAGCTAACAGAGGAAAACATATACTCAGACTTTGGAAGTACGGGATTTAGAAACATGAGGGGCTTCTCACCCTTAAAGGCACTCAAAACAGTTTGTTTTCTTATAGTGGTATAGCTGGGTTTGTCAACTCAAGGAACGTAACTCCTCCTTGCAACTGTGGCATCACATTGCTGCTCAGTGTCAGTGTCACTGCTCTGCGAAGGTGATTCATACAGGCAGCAGCAGGCACAATTGGAGCATCTCAGGGCCATAAGGGACCAGGGCATTTCAGATGTCATTAGACTGACTCAAACATCAGGCATCACTCTGCCCAAGGAAAGTGAAACAGCAAGTAGAAATGGGCTCCATCCTCTCCAAGTTCAAAGCACATAGAGCTGGAAGTTGTGAGCTTCGTAAGAAAGGCTCAAAGCAACCATAAAACCACCAAGGGCACAACAAAATGGCAACGCTTAGAACCGGTGACTAAGAACGTTTAATATTTTCTCTCTTCTGCAGAACTGCTAGTGTTCCAGATGCATGTTTCATTAATAAAACAAGTTTCCGTCTTCTTACTATTTACAGAACTAAAACTACATAGGTCACAAACTCCTCACAATTGCTGTGACATTATCATGTTATCTAATAACAGTAACACCATACAAAGTACACAAAAAGCTAAATGTTGGTAGTGGGTTGGTACACAGAACCACAGCCTTCAGTGTTTTGTTCATCAATTACAACCATAAATATGGGAGGACCCATGCACCACTTACCAAGTGCATCTGTCTGCTTAGGCAGTTTCTAATGTATGACTGAGTTGGACCATATCCCAAGAAGCATCAGTAAAAAGCAAATAAACCAGACTCCAAGCAAGCTAATGACCTCTGGGTAACACCTATGCCATCCTGTTCCCCCAGGAGGGGACACTGCAATATTGACCTGGAGAGGGATTTTTTGGAACCTCCTCCATTTCCACAAGAACTGAGATCCTGCTCTACAGCACTCTGTGTCCTTGGCTTGGGTACAGAGAGACACAGACAGCCAAAAAACAGTGGAAGAAGCAAAAGGTGAAGAAAAAAAGCAGCAAAGAGTAGAGGTTAACAGATAATATTATAAAGGTAAATAAAGGGTAAGAATAATCTGGTAAAGCAATGGAGAAATTTAAACCACAAAGGGAACACTTCCCAGAAAGAGCAGTACGTAGTGAGTGGAAGTTCAGAAGAATACCTGGAAAGTTTGGGAAAAGTCACGGGCTAGTCTTACAGCCTGGGGTTATCAGCAGAACTACTCACCTTTACACAGCCAAATGTAATTAATGCCTGCTTAGTAACTGTTAAGTGTATAATGAGTAAATGCAGGGAGAACCATGTGAATTTGCTGAGTAGAACCAGGACTTTCCAGCAACAGCTGTTTCCAATTGCAGAAATATTTCTCCACTGTTAAGCACCATATATTTATTTATATATTTACATATATAAATTTATTTATATACACACACATACGTATACACACAGAAAAATGCACAATGCAACTAAAGCCGCTGCTTCCTCACCCTGTCCTGAAGCTGCAGTGAGCATGTCACAGGCTGCGGGACAAGGCTGGGAATTGCCGCCAGAGGGCAGCAAGGACACGCTGTGCGGGGCTCTTCCCTTTGCGCTCTCCTGCATCCCCCCAGACCCCTCAGCCAGAGACATTTAAAGAGCTGTCAGTAAATTAAAATTAAGGGAAAAAGTGCATGCGTAAGAAGTGGGTAGGGCACCACACAAGTGGTATTTTCTTTGAGTAAATACAGAGCTTCCCCCAAAATGTAAACTGATGGGTTTGATGACTGCTTTGATACTTTTATTTCAGAGCAATTGCTGTTATTATAATTACTAAATATTAAAATTTAGGAAATTTCAAAACCTTATGGTAAACCTGATTTAAGCCAAGGATGCTAGCATACACCTTTCACTCAGGCTCCGGGATTTTCATGTAAACTTTTTGTGATTTAGCGTACAACATACTCCACAGAGACAGAAGATTTAGAGTTAGCTTCCATCAGTGACCAGGCAAGCAGTTACCACTAGGTATGACCACCATTTGTGGATAAAAGCAGTATAGTGCTACTGTACTCCTACATACGAACTCCGAAATGCTGCCACCACTGCTACCTACCTGAGCATTTTTGCAGTTGCTTACACAAGACTGACCAGAGGATGTTTAGACCTCCAATACACACAATAAAACACAGGATCAGCAACTCAGCATTTACCCACTGCAGAGTTCCAGAGTACCTCATTACACAAAAAAAAACATGGGGAAGAGGGTTTGAAACCCGCTCCCAGCTGTGTCAGACAGCATTGCTTGGTTAGCTCTGGGGGTTTCCTGTTCCCAAAACATGAATGAGCATGACTTGGCCTCCAGCCCTAGCCACAGCCAGACTCATGGGATCCAGTGGCTGCAGGCAACATGTTCCTGTATTCAAATTATTTGGAGTAGGTTGGTACACCCCAGAGCAGCGGCTGTTTCCGGCGTCACAGGGGATGAGAGGAGGGAAGTTGCATCTGTCTGGCCCACAAGTTTTCTCTGAGGTTCTCATACTGGCTTTGCTCATCTCTACAACTTCCCACTTCTAAAAGCACAATGCAAAAGCCACAGTAGCTGGAGCTCAGGCCTAAGTGTCTCGCAAAGATCCTATGTAATCAGTAGGACAAAGACCTATAAGGATGTGCATCAGGACATCACCAGTATGCTTTTCTGAAGGTGCCACCACCGCAACACGACTGTGCCTGAAGAATAATCAAGTCACTATTTTCCCCCCTCAGCCTAGTGTCTGTGCAAAGGGAAAAAAAAAGAAAGCAGGAATTTTATTGAATGATTTACCACCTCACATACTCAGTCTTCTAAATGAACAGTCATTTGCCACAGAAAGTGACAGACCCATCAAATTGATTTTTTTCCCTTATGTTGTTTCACTGTGTTGCACAATGCTTCATTAAGACAAGCATTTGCTTTCTTATGCAAGAAAACACAGCCTAGAGCAAACTGTGTTCTGTCCTCTATAGAAATACTGCTCTGCTGGAATTGCTCATTTATAGCATCTTTTCCATAGAAGCAGCTGGATGTGTCCTGGCTTGTGCAGCTTGCTAGTATATCTGATGAACTGCTATGCTGTCAGGAAGTACATGCTTCTGTTTAAAGAGTGATGATCTTAATCTAAGCATTCATTCACTACTTCCAAAAGCTGGAAGCTAGGAAGAAAAAGTAGCATATGCTTGGCCAAGAGTTACTGTTTCGTGAAGACATGAAAAAACAACATGGAAAAAGTTAACTGAGATAATAGAAGATGGAAATCCCAAAAACAAGCACCCCATGTGAAGGTTTATAAATCCATACAGGTCCCTCCAGATGCAAGCCTTCAATGCAAGTCTAATTTAAACTGATTTTCTTTAAACCTGTATAAAAAGATAGTTTATTCTCTGATCTGGTGCACAAAAAACTCGACATGAGCCAGCAGTGAGCACTTGCAACCCAGAAGGCCAACTGCATCCTGGGCTGCATCACCAGAGGCATGGCCAGCAGGTGGAAGGAGGTGATCGCCCCCCTCTCCTCTATCCTTGTGAGGCATCCACCTGGAGTACTGTGTCCAGGTCTGGGGTGCTCAGCACAAGAAAGATGTGGACCTGTTAGAGCGGGTCCACAGGAGGTCCCCGAAGATGATCAGAGGGCTGGAGCACCTCTCCTATGAAGAAAGGCCAAGAGAGTTGCAGTTGTTCAGCCTGGAGAAGGCTCCAGGGAGACCTCACTGCAGCCTTTCAACACTTAAAGGGGGCTTGTAAAAAAGATGGAGGCTATTTTTTACACACGCAGATAGTGATAGGAGAAGGGGGAACAATTTTAAAAGCAGGGAGATTTAGATTAGATGTTAGGAAGAAACTCTTCACTGTGAGGGTGGTGAGGCACTGGAACAGGCTGCCCAGAGAAGCTGTGGATGCCCCATCCCTGGAGGTGTTCAAGGCCAGGCTGGATGGGGCCCTGGGGAACCTGATCTAGTGGGTGGCATCCCTGCCCACAGCAGGTGGGTTGGAACTAGGTGATCTTCAAGGTCCCTTTCCAACCCAAACCATTCTATGATCTCAAAAGGAGACAAACTGTTCATACATTTTGCAATGCAGAAGTATCAGATTTTTTTCCACATGCAGAAAGAAATATGAAAAAGAATAAATATAAAATGCAGAAAGCTTGGGCATATGGAAGAGCGTTCTGATAGACTCAGACTGAAGGTCTTGAAGCAGCTGCTGCTGCAGAGACATGCAAGCCTTCACAGAGCCACCAGCAGGACAGCTCTGCCCTCCGCAGCAGAGAAACCACCAACCAGCTGTTACAAGCACTTTTACTCCCTGCCTGTGGCAGCCTGAAGAACAGCCAAGCTATCACAGCATGCAACCTCAGTTTTTCCAGGAATTTCCCAAATCTTTTTTTTTTTTTGGATACAGCACTTGTAATTTTTTTCTTTTGAATTCTGTCCTCTTAAGTTGTATTTGGGATTACAGAAAGGGGTCTTGGCTTACACCCCTCTACTCCCCCAGTTTCCTTTTCATCAAAATCTTTATGGATAACCTGAAAAGCACTACTAGAACAGTTACTTTATCACATTTCAAATTATTTCCTTTTTTTTTTTTAAAAGTTAAATAGAATTTCTCAAGATTAATGACTGTAGTTCTTGAATAGATACAGATGCTGAGTACAACAAGGGAGGGATTTTGCAGCTGCGCAATCAGGCAGGAGGAGCAGCAAACACAGGGCAGCTCCCTCCCCTGTGTATCTAAGGCGGATAAACCCAGGTGTTGAGTGCTCCGACCTGGACACAAGTCAATGACTTACTGCATCAGAGATAAGAAAAGATGCTGATGGCGCAAAGTGCTGCCAAACTCAAGTCAGTGAAAGCAGAGTCGTGCAACTCAAAGGGAAGCAGCTGAAAGGTGCAGCTCACCGCAGCGATCTCTGATAACCAGGTTCCGGCCTTCTTTCAGGTGGATGGTCAGCAGGTAAGCAAAGGGGCTGGGCAGGTCGCTCAAGCAATCGCTTCCTTCCTCTACAGCCTAAGGAGAACAAAGAAATCAGTCACCACTACGTGTCTCCCCAAGCAGACACATGAACAAAGCAGGTGTTTTCTCACAGTTGCAGAGGCAAAGTTCACAGACCCTCCTTCTTGGGGCAATCTGTTACAGTGCACTTGCCAGAAAAAGGAAAAAAGATGCCTGAGACTTTGTTTCCTTATGCAAATAACTAATCAGCATTGTCAGATATACTCACAAAGCCAGGGGTAACACAAGGAGGGTTACACCTGAAAATGAGTTGTAATAATAAAGATCAAAAATGCATGGACAGGCTAAATCCTAGCATTTTTTTCTTTCTAGCTGCCTGTTCCTTGTTCATTCGCATTCATCTGCTGAACTCTTGAGGAAATACACATTTCATAAAGCTACTGCATGCAGTATTTCTTTACACAGTTCTAGAAGAATGAAAGCAGCAGTGGGCAATGCTGGTTATGAAGTTTTGCCATAGCAAACTCTAGCATTCTTGTTCACTGGAGTTGTTGCCAGGGTCACATCCCACATCACCACCATCCAGCTGGCACATTTGGGGAGGGCAAAAGTAGAGAAGTTCATCCAGAATGAGTAAATATATTTTACGTGAGGAACGCGTGTCAAAACTGCCAATGCCTTTTTGCACTGTTGTAAAACTGGATTTTTGTCATCTGTTTGTTAAACCCTACACCCATGTTAAGGTATTTGCACAGTCTTTATTTTAATCCAGTTTATTCCCAAGCCACTAGTTGAGTATTTAAAGCTGATGCTTTCAGTTATCACTGCAACACAGAAATCACAGAATACTTTATAAAAAACAGAACACGCTGATCTATTTAAAATATTCACAACTGCCTCGCACTACTGCAAAAAAAAAAAAGCCCCCAAAATACCACACTGGAAAAATCTATAGAAAGGTTCACCTGCCTTTTTTTTTTTTTTTAAACCTGTAAGAAGCAAAGCAGCAAAGAACTTAAACCTAAAATTAATTGTGCTTCCCCCAAACAGTCTGACCAAGTTTCAAAATGCTTTAAAGTGAAAGGACTTACCATCTGATCATCAAAAAATTGAGATGATATGGAAGAGTCTAAATCTATTCCTCCACACGGGTCCTATCAAAAGAAAATAGAAATAATTAGATAACAGTAACATAGGAATCAAGAAAATACTCCTAACATCAGCCAAGTCATAATATCAGTCATGAAAATACTCGTATAACCGGTTAAATTCTTTGTTAAAAGATAATTATAGTTCTGCTTATAGAATAACCCCCCCCCCAAATAATATAAATTGGAACTTCTTTTTCCTGTTTTACAGTGACTGCAGTTAGTCCGATCTAACCATTAAGTGCCTGCTTGCAGTGACTGGAATAAATTCTCCTCCTCCACAGTAGAGACCTATGCTTTCAGTGCGGAAGGTCCTTACCACAAACTCTCCTGATGCCTGAGGGTTATTCCATCTGGTGACTTACCAGTTGGACTTGCAATGCTGACCCCTATTCCTGGGCAAAATTATATTTGTTGAATCTCCAAGTTTCCTCACCAAGATGAAATAAAAAAATCCAAAAGTGGTGGCAGCCGCAGCAGTATCCTAGGGTTGGAGAGTGGGTGGCACTCGCACGTCACTACAATTTCTCCTTCATCACCCAAAAGTTAAGGTCCAAGAGAAATTTTCTGCAAAACCCCATTGTGTATTTTAATTCCGAACCCTCTAAACTTTCGGTGGGGGAAGAAGATTTCACGCTAATATTTTAGAATAAGTTATGCTCCAGTAACTCAGCTATGCATACACACAATGCATATAACTGCATGGGGCAGAAGCCACCTTTGGAAAGTTCAGGAAAAAAATTTAGAAACAAATGGTCAAAAGGAAAAAGGAGGAAAAAAAGATGCTGGACATGTACTTCCCCGCATTCTGTAGTAACTGGAAGGCCCAAACGATTGTTATCAAGTCCCTAGCACATCAGAGAAAGTCAAACTTTTCTTTCTAAAGACTGACTCATACCAAAACTTGAGGCTATGGTGGCACGGCATCTGGACTGTCTGGATGCACAGAAGGGATTCATTCAATGGTCAGGACACTGCTAACGCTATTTTGACTACCGGGACAGTCTATGATGATCACTTACACTGAAGAGGACCTACATGCATGGGCAACTCTTTTGGTCTAATGTATGGCAATCACAGCCTATTCAAATACAAAGATTTACTTCAAGAATAACAACCTCACTCTACAGAAATGCACACAAGGTGGGATTTGATCCCCATGTGAAAATGCTATTACGTGCAGTGCGGTAACATCCAAATCTCTCAGATGAGAGCTGCATTGCGTTGAGCACAATATAAACAAAAAAAGAACCAGCTTCTGCATCACAGATCATAAATGTTAGACATTGATATGCTGAAATAAATATAAATAAGTTTCTGTGTAACTATTCTTCTCCTCTCCCCATATACATATATTACATATCAGGAAATACAGTAATCCAGCACTACGAGTAAAATTTTACTTGCATGACAGACAAAATTTAACATTATGGTTCCCACAGTAATCATAACTTGGCCACCTCGCAAAAACACATTAAAAGTAGAAATATTATTATCATAAAGAGCAGCAGAAGAGTTTCCTTGCACAACAGAGCTGAGTTATAGCTGCTAGGGGAACCCTAACTTCAAATTTCCTGACTAGCATACATAAAATCGCACTTGTGTGCATTAAACCTAGTATTTCTATAGTAGTCTCAGGCTTCACAGGAATGTCCTTCAGGCACCATCATTGGCACTGATAATAATTTCTCTTCGCAGCTTGTTTTGCATGGCATAAACACAGAATCAAAGAACCGTACTGAAAAGCACAATTAGAATAATAAAAAAGTACTCAACTACCTTAATATTATTTAAAATTAAAAATCTATCCTCAAAGTTATGCTTTCATATTTATTGTTTTTTTTCTTTACTTGTATTATATGGATAGAGTTTGAATAAAAACTAATAAAAATAGCTTTTTTTTTTTCTTCATTTTATCTCCATATAACACAAAGCACTATTATTCTAGGTAGCAGATTGTAATGAGATCACTGAATATAGATAAAAGTTTAGCTGAAAATACTGCCCTGAAATCTTGCTTTTATCTAACTACAATGATATTTCTGAACTTAAATATAAGCAAATGGGGCCACATTCACCAAGTGGGTCATAGTTGAAAATATATGTGTACCAAAAAAAAAAGTGACAGCATATACATGAATATATATAAATGAATCAACCTTTCCTCCTGACAGGGTTTACAACCTCTACCTTCTATTATCTGTGGAAAAATGATTCAAAATACAAGTGCACTGAGTGCATCAGCAAACGGACGGGGCTTTGGGTTGCTTGTGACTCACAAGGTGTTGGAAGATGAAGAAATGGTGTTAGTGCATTTCAGCAACATGTGACCACAGACAAAGAGCAACAGCAAAAAGTGGCATTAAGCTTCGTTTGCAACCTGAACAAATCGGGTAGGGGTCCACACAACTTCAGTCACTCCTTCACCCTTCCAATTTGCCTAGCTTGATTACAACAAAGGACAAAAAGTAAATCTCTTAGCAAATGGAAACATGGTGTGTGCGGTGAGAACCTTTACTGGAGACAAAATTCTCCCAGCACCAACAGCTCTGTGTTGAACATTTAGAAGAGTAAAAACCACAACCCCACACTGAGCCCATGTACGAGGCTCAGAAAGTATCTCATGATATTGGGTGACCAAAGAAAACCAGGAAATGAGTAGGTGGCATGCAACAAGCAATTCAGGAGGAAAAAAGCTCAACCTACATCTTTTCTTTTTTTAGTTTGTTTTGTTCCAGGTATCTGTCTTCCTTCTGATTTACCTCACTAATCAGTGAATGATGCTCACAAAAGAATGATGCAAGTAATTGTCGTGCTCTCTACAGCAACCCCACTTAGTGTTAGAACAATAACCTGCGCAACAAGCTGTCCCCACCACAGGCACACAGAATAAAAATTTTGTGGCTGTTCAATGAAGTATGAGAACTAAACTTTGAAAATAATTGAGTGTAATAATCCTTATCTATTTCTACTTTCATTTGCTTCATCCTGCTGCATGTTCTTTAGAAAAATCTTTCTACATTTAAAAGTTATTGGAGGCAGATTACAGGAATGATGGGTAGAATATTCACACAGAGAGGGTTTGGTATGAAAGTAAATATTAAATGATTTAGATGCACAAACACACAAATACACACTGGGAATGACATAAATGTTACAGAGAATAAGCCAGATTGCAATGCATCTGGAGGAATCTTGTGTTGAAGTTAATCTATTCCATCACTATACAGTTACCACCTTCTGCTGAAGTACTTAGCTTGCCCAAAATCAAGCAGGATTTGGGATTAATTTTGGTGCTGCTGAAAATATACTTGCTGAATTTTAGGTTAGAATTTCTTGGTC
Source organism: Anseranas semipalmata (assembly GCA_013399115.1). Taxonomy (NCBI): domain Eukaryota; kingdom Metazoa; phylum Chordata; class Aves; order Anseriformes; family Anseranatidae; genus Anseranas; species Anseranas semipalmata. Next base: position 898,297 of record VXAA01000606.1, read on the forward strand.
TATAACAGCAGAAAAGAACTGTTGATATCATTAAAACAGCCTGGAAAAAAGCTCCTAAAATGAGGAGTCTCCAACATACTGTATGCTGATTAAACTGAGTTGCTACAATTTTTAAGCAAAATTTCACCACAGAAATTATGTGATATTATTTTAGCTGTTTTTAACGTAGCCATCTGAAAGCCAGCAAGCCAATGTGTTTAAAATTTAGCAACCAAAGTGATGGTCGCTGGCTATCAGTGTGACATGTTGCACCACAGAGTAGGAGCTAACACTGTTTTGATAAGAATACACAGACCTTTCAGATGCAGAACAAGGATTTTTGTACCAGAAAAGACCATTTTCCCTATAGTAGCACTGACCATAATTTTGAACATTGAGTTAAAAATGTTAATTCACCTGTGAAATCACCACTCCCAAAGGAGGGTTTTGAACCAAAATGTCTGTTTTCCATTTTTGCATCTCAGACAACTAAGGAAAGTAGCTGCCATACCTGTAACGCTTAATTTATGGGAAAACAGCCTCAAAACTTAGCTAAAAATCTAACCTTCCTAGTGAAAACTTAACAGGAGGAAATACATTTCCACAAAACAATACATATTTTGCCTAAAATGTGTCAGGCAGCCACAGTCTTCACCTGCTGTCTGTACTAGAAAGCCATCATGCAACTCCACAGATTCCCCACTTTGCTCTGGCCATGCAGGATTTACTGTTTCATGTTAGATTCGAAACACATTGGACTGGGATCCTCCTGTTCCTTGGACATTGTGTCCAGCCACAGAAGTGCTGACTGCAAAGGTGGTGGGAAAGGAAAAAGGGGGACAAGATGGGGAATGCAGAGGAAACATTTTGGTTTTACACATCCTCTAATCATAAACCAAACCCAAAGGATAGCCCTGAGCGTGATGCTACACATTCACTGCACTCCATCACGTGCTCGTTTTGATTAATTCCAGGTGTAGGCAGAGTTCACTTCATCCCTTCATCTTACAATCCAGTCAAACAAAGCCCCAAAGGGCCGCTCAGCATGGCTATCACCCAAGCCCCTCACCTCCATCATCTCGTCTGCCAGCTCAGTGCTCAGCCGGGCTCTCTGCAGCAGCTCAAGGAGGTCATCACAGGACGGCTGCTTCCCCTCAGGCACAGGGCCGCCTGCCACACGTGCATCTGAGCAGGCCGCGTCCGCCTCCACGCGCGCAGTCGACCGCCGTGGCCACGGCCAGTCCTCTCCCGTGGGCCTCACCGACGCGCTTCTGCTTTTCAGAGACACCACAGGCCTGGGGTGGCTGCTGGGGGAACCACTTGACAACACCTGAGTGCTTGAATACGTCGTTTCTTCCTCCGTGATAGTCTCCACCTCCAGCATGTCAGGCACTGACACGCTGAGGCGTCGGTCCAGGGAACGGACCTTGCTCACCACCATCTTGCTAGATCTCTTCTTCGTCTTCCTCACACTTAAGTTTTGCAGGAACGGCTTTGTTCTCTGCTTCAGGGATCCCCAGACAGATGGTTTATCCAAGTCCATTGCTGCACACGGGACCTCAGCAATGCCTCTGGTACAAAACAGCATCAGCGATTCCCGGAGTGACTAAAAGGAATGTAGGAAGAAAGCAAGTCAATCATGAAAACTAACAGCAGCTGAAGGTTATGATTCACTTTGCCTCATCTTGAAACTTTCAGTCATTTTTCTAAACAGTAAAAACAAAGCTTTAGTAAGTGCTTCCCAATACAATCTGGTAGGTAGGTTTGATTGTTTACAAGGAAAACAGCCAGAACAAGTATTTAATCCTACACTAAAATGCAATGTCTGTCCACTGCTTTATGACTGCTATGAGGAGACTTTATATCACTTCTGCCAAGTCCCAATTTAAAAAAAATAAAGTGATTTATCCCATTTGAAACTGCTTCTGTACAAAATTTACTGATGGGAGTTAAGTCACAATAATGCTAGCACACAAATAATGCTGGCAAAGCTGGCGCTGCGATTTCTGATGATGATTTTCCAGCCCATGTACATTTTATTTGCTCTTAGGCTGTGAGGATTTTTCCATGACTTACCAGAAGACATGCACAACATGAAAACCAGCTCCACAAACTAAGTGAATGAGGCAGAAGAGGACACCTATAGCATTAGAAAGCCCAACTAAGACCGCAAAATACTCCCTTGTGTTAACCCACTGTCAGCAAAAGTCACCTCTGCAGAATTAATTTTCCTCATAAAGAAGGCAGTTCAGAGAAAATGAGGACAAATACGGACAGAAGGAATCACAGATTTTGAAAACCTGCTGGTAGATTTTTATCAAGTTGATTCGTGCCGAACATTTATATAATAGTGAGGGCCAAGAAGAAAAGATCCAAACCAAGATCACCTACTGAATCTGCATGGTAAAGCAATTGTCGAATGGATGCCTCTATGCACAGGAATATCCTCACAGATGGGGTCTTTCGTGGTTAACAGCTGAGCAACCATCCTTATTCTGTGAAGCAAAGACAGTTAAACCATCATCCACACTCATTAAGAAAAAAGCTGATGAAACTTGTAGATTTACTCTTTTGCAGCCCCCAAAGACACGCACACAGCTTATAGCAGGTACCTATATTAGCAATGATACCTATTAGGTTCATGACTTCTGCTTCCAAAACTCATAGTGCATTTAAATACAAACAGTTGACCAAATTGCATGGCTGACCGAAAATAACTTATCCCACTATTATCCTAATTATGATGGAAAATACCAGAATAGGCAATAGAAATACAACTGTTGCATAAACCCAGATAGAGAAATCACTGTCTGCTCTCTAAGACATCTACTCTTACATTTCATTAACTTGAATGAGGTTGCACAGGCAGTCACTTAACTTATTTAAATAATTTTATGACTATCCCCACCATACTTGCAGTGTTAAGGCATTTACAAAAGTCTAACTGCATTGCTATGTAACTACAGCTGCACAATCCTCCCTGCCCCCATTTATATTGCTGTATAAATGCTTGCTGTCAGAACAGTTACATTCAATACAAAAAATAATAAGCTATTATGGCACTACATGCATTCAACACAGCAGTATCAAATTTTGCTCACATGGGAAAGTGTGCTAGTATAGATATATCAGCTAAACACAGTATTTTCATCTCTAGCTCCTGTAGGCAGACCCAGTATCAAAGTACACATGGACAAGCTAGAATTATTTTTTCCTCACAACAACATTGAGACGCAAAAGCAAATTTCTGATCATCCCAGAGGCACACAAAGAGATGTGGGACTGTCTTTTCTCACTGAACTCAGTGTGATGTGCAAAATGATCAGATTTACCAGGGGAGGAAAAGAAATGCAAACCCAAACACATTTGGCCAGATATTCAGGGATGCCCAGGCTGAAGGAGCACCTGATGCCCTGTGCAAGCTCAGACATGGCTCAATTTGCTCACCTTGGCTGATAGCTTTCACTTAGGCTCTTCCCTCTTTAAATAAGAATTTGACAAGGCAGCTGAAGGCCTTCTTGGTAGCATTATATCACAGAAGAAATTATTAGGCTAAACACATTTGCACAAAATGTTATGAAACACCACTGTTGGGACTCATTGAAACAACTCATCTACTGCCTATGGTCTCCACTTTGCTCGCCTACGCGCACAGAAACCTGCTGAAGTGAAGCTGTTGTCAATAAAGGCAGGAACCAGCTCACAACATTCGCCTCCCAAGGCTCTTACTGCTTCCTATTCCCTTCCTGTTATTCTCCACCCCTCTCATTTTGATGACCCACTGCTGTCGTTTTTACTTTGTTTGCTTTGAGATTTTGTTTCCTAGCAGCAGGCTAGTTCCTGTAGGCTTTGCAGCTACATTCCCCTAGTTATTTCTTCATACTAGAAATGCCCATTCAGCAAGGATGGTACAGGGACCACACAGTATTTGAGATCCACTTGTATTCAACGCAGCATGAACAGACCTCCTCAAGCCAGACAGAATCACAGTGGAAGGGAAAAAAATTAGGGGACAAGTTTCTGGGTTTTTGTCAGGACAGCAGGGATGGCTCCAGCAGCTCCCACGCTGGGGCAACACGGTGGCAATATTTGCTGTGTGAGAAGCACAAGGTTGCTTGAACTGAGGCTGGAGAAGCTGATTAGCTCAGTCCTGGATTGCCGCGGGGTTTGGCCATACTCCACCTCTGAACCTACACACCCACACTCCTGCTGTACCTGTAACTTTCATTTTATAAATATTGTAATGACAAGAAAATTAATCTAAATGATTGTCATAATACACAAATAAAAATACTTGCACAACAGCAAGTGTTCTGATTTCACACAAAAAGTGTAAATACAGTCTGAAGGGCAAATGCACTCTGACATCTGCCAGCCAGCCTGGCACTTTTTTCACTTCCCCAGTTGATGCAGAAAAAAACACACAAAACCACCCCCATAAGCAGAAATTTATGCCCCAGGGAGGTCAGTGGAAGATGAGGGATGGGAATGACCACACCCCCAGTGGGGTGCTGGAGCCTGGAGTGCCAGGCTTTCAGGGGTACCTCCATGCCCCAACAGCATGCATTCACATGTGCAACTGTCTCCCCTAACGAACACACAAGCTCTTGTGAACATTAAACCACGCTGCTAATAAAGCCAGTCTGTTCTTTCTTCTTACATCAGTTTTCCTCCGCTTTTCTTTTCCATACTGAGCAGCATCAACAAAAACACATCATTGTAAAGAGAGAAATTCTCCGTTGCTTGTAAAAAGCCTGTTCTCAATGTCAACATGTTGCTCACGTACTCCTTATCCGTCACAGGCCAGAAGTTTTTCCTTTTCCTTCCACTGCCTCATAAGTTTGGTGCCAAGCCTACTGCCAGATATTCCCTAAGCAACCATGGTGAAAGGCGTACTTTGCCAAATTGCTGGTCTGAGTATGGCCTCTTTATTCTTTCCTTGCATCAATGGCACATTGTACCAAAAAGCTGCAAACAATAATCAGAGAGAAACATTTCCTGTTATCAATTTTAACTTGGTTGTTTTTAATTGAATGGCTTCTTGTTCTTATGTAATAAGAAATAAATTTTAAAAAATCTTTTTAGCCTGTCTTCTTCACCTTACTCTGTAACATGCTGCTGAAGCTCAGAGCAATCCGTATATTTTAATCTCTTCCTTCAGAGAGACTTTTGGATTGCACCTGTCATTTTTATTATAACCTGTTCTTTTGCTTTGTCTCCTCCTTTTTAGGGGACAATAGGGGCTAGAAAAAAAAGATTAATGACAGAAAAACTGGTCACAGCTCACCGTCTGATACAACAAATTTCTAGCATTTTATCTTCCCTTAAGTATCTTCTAACTATGGTCCTTGGGATTACTTTTTTTTTTTTATGTGTTTTGGTCTCGCTCACTGTAACACTCTACTTACTCCCTTAAGTGGTTATAATATTCGGAGCTAAATGATTTTTTAGATGTTCTAACAGGTGGCTATAAAAGATATTTCAAAAGTTATTGGAAGTCTAGAGAAATCATCCTGTCATTCAACTTCACATACTGTCTCGTCAGGAAGCCAGAAGAGACACAAGTGAGAAATACCACACGACACAAAAAAACATAGAAGTGTACAATATACCAAATAAGCTGGGAAACAAAACCAAATTGATTTAAATACTGGAAATTACAGAATACATTTGTCTTTCTTCACTCTAAGTAATCATTCTCTGCACACCCAAAGTGCATAATACTCTCTGAAGCACCCCTGAAACGCTCCCTGCTAAAGCCCTAAGACGCTTCCTCATAGCCAGCAAAAAGATAAAAATGCAGCTGAGCACACCACCACGGCTATTACAACTTTCATAAATCTGGTAATCATTGTGCTCAATTTACTTCTCCAGTTAAAGTGAAAATGTTGGGTCGGTCAGCATGCCAACAATGTTCCTAATCTTTAATTCAGTCAAAATGTTTTCAGCTACAACTAAATGCTAGCCAACATTTAAACCCATAGTAGCTGAAAAGGGCAACATGCATCAGAGGCTGTTAGGAAGATGTCCTTCAGTTGCATGCATCTTAACATAGGTTCATACTGGACAACTAATGAAACTTTCTAATTACAAAACCTCCACTGATTCTGGCTGTTCTGGCGTAAAATGCTCACCCCAATCTCTGCCGACCCAGCAGGCACTGGCATAAAACCTAGCACAAGACATTACACAACTTAAAAGCAAAGCTAATTACACTTTTCATACAAATCCCTGCTATCAGCACTGGCAGCCACAAATTAAACCATTCCTCCCTAGGAGAAAAAAGGAAAATATCAGGAAAACAGCTCTCTGCTGGTTAAACAACTGTATGTACAGGCTGGTTATTTCTGTAGTATTGTAATAAAGTGTCTCAGGTTTTTCTCACCACTGTGTCTGAAACCTCAGTCCAGTATGAACCATTACAAATGAGAGCAGAATTACTTTAGAAAAATAAACCTGTGCTTCCTTCTTTGCAATGGTTTATTTCAGTAATTTATCTGGAAACACAGTACTTAATCATAAGCATCATCAACCATGGAGATAAGAAAACATCTGTACATCTAAACAAAGCCATGCTTTGTTCAGAGCTGCCAGTTTCTCCTGGAACATTCCAAACGCAGCACGAGTTACATTCATAGATGATACTTAAAATATTAAAAAGAAAACTGCATACTTCACCATGGGCAGGATGTCCCTTAGGTTATCAACACCTTCAAGCGCTTCCTTTGCAGAAACAAACAAGTCCAAAACGAAAGGCTGACCTAGGTGTGCCTGCGGCCATTCCTCTGGGTGTGAGCACACAAGCGAACAGGGGCCGCTGAATTAGATAGCTACATCATGATATAGAACAAGTGAGACAGACTTTTCTTCCTGCATCTATGTCCGACAGCACAGGGTAAATACCTGAGCTTAAATTTGCTAAGGCACCAGAAGAAGTCTAATCTCAGTCTGACTCTGCATGGGCTAATTACCCTGGGGAAATCAGTGCTAGAATTATTTTTAGTACTAACAAGCATCAAAGGGAGCACACTGCTGAAGTGTAGCTAACGTCTTCATTGCACAGGCGGCTTGCTGCAAAAGCAGGGTCATGTCCTGGCCAGCTTCCAAATCTCGGCACTGCAGTTGAGCTTAAGCTTCCCTTGCAGGGCTTCAAGTAATGAGAGTCCATTGGTACAGATTCTACTGTTCTACTGTTACAGATCCATTTGCAAAACATACTGGGATGCTAAATTTTAAAAACAAAAATGTGACTTGATGCTGACGAACAAGTTAGTACAAGTGCTTCATAAAAGACGATTTCGTACGCTTCAATGCTTGAATGGAAATAAGATGACCAAAAGAAACCAAACTTATTTTCTTGATGTAAGCTGGAAGAGATCTACAGTCTTTGCAGTACAAGGAAACAAATAATAGAGGTAAATATGAAGCTTACAAAAACTTGTTTATTCCATGCAGATAATACAGACATCTTGAATAAGACTTTTAGTTATGTTTTTTGTTGTACCTAAATCCTCCACAGGTCCCTGGGTTTTCTGGCTCTGGGCACTTGGATTCCATGCTTGGCTTTTCATTTTTTAATTAGCTCAAACATGAGCTCCAACTTTCACAAAAACATGAAATGAGCACACATCTTCCTCCACTTTTCACACCAGAGGGGAACAAGGATGTTCCAACTCCTTAGAGACTCTTTTGCACAATATGGAGAGCTTTCTTCTCAACATTTATGAGCAGACAGTAACTACAAGAAGTAACACAACGACCAGCTGCTACAAGCATCTTAAAATAGCATCTGATAGTGAAAGTTACTGAAAAAAACTGCACCTGACTCCAGCTTGTAAAAGTATTGCTTTCGGTTTGTTTCTGCGTTTTCTAAAACAGATGAAAAATGAGTATGCATGGGGGAAATGAAGGAGGAAGTGTTTGGGTGTATTTTTCTAAAAATATTTCGCAAGTTCCTTCCACTCTTTCAGCTTCCTTCAAAATGTTGTCACTTGTAATTGTACCTGTGCAAGCCAGAAGGCCTCTTTCAATCTAATTCATAGGACTGAACCAAGTGGTAGAAGCAGGTATGTTCTTCACAGTGCCATCACCTGCCAAGCATCAGACCTCCCCAGGGAGGCATGTGCATGAAGATCTGCCTCCTGCAGCCCTGTATCTCAGGAGGGCATGTGCACATCAAGCCAGGCTGAGAAAGATCCCTTGGAAGGCACTGTGCCATGTGCAGAGACCAAGCCAGCAAGCAGGATGTTTCTTTATCACGGAAAATATTTTCTAACTTGCCTCATTGCTCCCAGTTGCAGCAGGTGATTCCCTGGAAAGGTGGTACCTGGAGCAGGACACCTCAAGGAGCAGGGGAAGAGGGAAAGCTGACGAGCGCAAGGCGAAGGAGTGATGTGGGAAGTCAGTAGTTACTAAGAGTGAGATAAGGGGCAGTCTAAAATAACAAAAATGGAAGTTTTATAAGGGTCACATGAGGAGCAACACAAGATGAGGAATGAGGAGGAAGCCATGTGTTCAAGGAGCCACTGCCTGTCCGGAGGAGCTCCAGCAGGAATCCAGCCCTGCAGCCTCCTCACTCTCTCCTTCAAGCCCTCATTCACCTCTCTCATAACAAAAGGTATATTTTTATAACAAGAGGTGCACAGAAATAGCTTATGCCTTTTCATAACTTTCAGAGAAAACAAACCTAGGAAGGAAACTAGAGACTCATTTCCACTGGAGGCCAAGCAAGCCAGTGCCTTTTACTAGCACTGAAGTCACATATAAAAAGAAGCTTGTGTTTATATGCAAATTACTTGTGCATATTCCCACATTGCTCCCTAAATAACTACCATTACTGTCAAAGCACTCATCAAAACTCAGTGGCTATAGAAATCTATTAAAAGATCTGCATGACTCTTTAATGACAATTTGCCAAAGAGGCATAAACTGAACACCTTCGATCAGAAGAAATGGCCTGACGCTAACTGGGATTGAGCAGGACAAAAGCCCACTTTAATCCAGCTGTTACAACATGCCACCTTTCTTCTTTACAGCAACGTGTCCCTCTTCACAGCAGTGACGTGGCACATGCCAGGGCCAGAGCTCACGGTGAATGTCAGGTACGCAGGAGAGCTCAGATTACCCTGAAACCGTACTGACCTGTACGATGAAATGTCCTTTCACATTTAACATCTCCGCGTGGTTTGGGTATATCTGTAGATATAATAACCCAGTGTTTTTACAGTTTCTTAATTCACAAAGGCAGGAGGCCAAAGGCAACTAAAGAAAATAGAGGTTTATGTGTCACAGCATGTCACTGAATGAAGAAATCTCATTGGTAATAGCCCTCATTTTCTGTGAGAACCACCAGCCTCCTTACAGCAAATCACTGCATTTAAATACCTGGCATTGTGTTGCCATTGGGAAAGCTGAAACAGACTGGAAAAACTGCATAGAAATAACCCCCCTAGGAAGCTTTTGGTGAAACCTAATGTTTGAGGGTTTCAGTGCCATCTTTTGTGCTGTCACACAACCCACAGCACAACTTGTGACTAGCTAACAGCACAGAGGTGGGTGATGGACAGACACCACAAGTGAAACAGCCTGAGAAGCCCAGGGAAGTTTAAATGAAGAATAAAACAAATAATCAGCATTCAACAAAGCAGACATCAGATCCTCCACTCAGAGTGCACTTATTCATAGCCACGATAAGTAAGTTTCTGACCTCCAGGTTATAAATCTCATCAACAAGTGTTTATTTGGAGGGAGACAAAAAAACCCTCCTTCTTACTGATGCATTTTTCCAGGGCAGGATTTCTGGAAGACACAATGTTTTTCAAATATCCAAGAAATCAACTATGACTATGCAGAACTACTGCACACTTATGCCCGTGTTACAGTCATGATAATTTAAGCATAAAGCTAATACACGAACATTTTAGAGGGCTTCACGGTTTGGCTCAGTTACTCCAAAATTCAATTACAAAAGACCCTGAGATAAGAAACAAAGGAAAATAATAGGGCAGGAGCAGAAAATTATTAGGGAACAACTACTGAAAATAAAAATCTTTGAAAGCCTTGCTTTTGCATTCATTGGGTACATGGCAGTAAGGATACAATAGACCAGCAAGAGAAATGGCAATTTTAGGAGAAATTCTAATAATCAGCAAAAAGTTATGCTTTTCAAAACAACAGTAACTTAGATAAGTCTAAGCCATATCTTATATTGCTAACCTCATAAAGACAAGCAGAAAAACATCTAGTCTGGTTACAAACAACATAGAAAAGACATGCATATCAAGTAATGACTAATGCCAAGAAAACTTTTCTTGCTTACACCAGCCTGGCTTCTGAGTAAGAAGCAAGACTGTTATATGATGGAAAAGCAAGCACATGCATAAGTATACCTTTATCCTGGACTAAAGGAGCTCCATGTTACTTATTCATAGATGTGGCTCCAGCAAATGGGTTTCATCCTAGACAGACAATAACTTAGCACTTTAAATATGAAGACAAAGCATGCAACTAAAACCAGTCACATTGTTCCCCTAAAGTCACAACAGTAAAATGTTCAATACACAAATGGCAGCATAAACCTAATGACTCCTTCAAACTTTAAATTTTAAATTTTTATTTTTATTTATTTATTTTTTTTTTTAACCGTACAGACTAAATGCTTGCCAGCATAGGTCTCTCTAAATGCTAGGCATTTCTCACAGAAGTGAAACAGTTTTGAGGTTTATCTTTCCATACACCATTCGAGTTTAGAGCCTGCTGGCACAAGAAACATGCAACTTGTCTCTGGGTTCTGTTACAGCCTGATTTTCCTATGAAGAAGATCAGATAAAGTTGGTAAATTTAACTCGTATTTGTTAGCAATTACAAACTGACACTTCCCAAGTCTTCACACTGGGTTTTCTCTTTTCTAAAGCCAAAGCCCCTAAATACTGACATCATTCTCAAGAAAACCACATCCCAGTAACTACTAGAAGTTTGAATAAAAAGGTCAAAAATTAAAATATAAGAGTTGACTGCAATCCCCTGCAAGGATGAAGTGACCCGTTTAGGACTCTAGCTGCAGAAGTTCAGAAAGTCTCAACACTACAGTAAAGTCATATGGCATTATTAATTCTGGTGCATTCCAGTAAGTGATTTAATGAGAAAAGCTGCCCAAAACAGAAAGACTGGCATTGCTGAGTTAGGATGATGCCTCTTTTGCTTGTATCAGATGATTTAAAAACTCACTTTTAGCTGTTATATTTGGCTCATATGACACTCTCTGGAGTTTTGATTTTGCACATCTTTGCCCTCACGGCAGTTACAGGCAGCTTTTGTGCTTTTTGTGTTGGCTTACTGATGTTATGCCAGCATTCTGGTCACTCGATCTGATGTCATAGGTAATTTTCTTCAGTGCTTTCTGGTTTTAACCCAGAATTTTCCCAAATATTCTGTCCTCCCTGGGACCCAGTAAGGGCTTCTCTGATTTTATACTGTTCTGAATGCATGCCTTGCTGGTGCCTGTCAGAGAACCAGCTGCTAGAGCCATCCCAAAGTTGGGGCTAAGGTAGGTATCACACAGCAGCGCCCAGTAGCCCGATGCCTGCCTCACTTCAGCATCCTTAGCACAACAGTCCTCATTCATACCTCACCTTAAATGCCTTTTGGCAAAGGGGGACAAAGAAACGCCCCAAGCTTTGAGGAATGCTGATATGAACCAGCGATTCATGGCAGAACTGGAGAGCATCTTTAAAAACATTATTCATTCTTGCTGTGCACCATTAAGGGACAGGGGGATCACCTTGTCTTTTGGCATGAGACACCTAAACATCAACATAAAAGTATTTTAAATACTGTTATTCATGAGACAGTCTATTCAGAGCCAGAGTTTGCTGGATTTTATTCCATTTCAATTACATGAGACTGACTGAAGAACCCAAATCCTGAGTCCAAACAGCGAGCTCCTGCCAGCCACATGCTGTATCCAGGTGGTGGACCCATGAAGAAACTCCAAATCAAACTACTCTATCATGAAAAAATCACAAACATTACAAAGCACTTAAAAACATTTCAGCCTTGATTCATCCAGGGTAAGTTTGCCACGGGTAGGGTAAGCATATTTAAAGTTTAGCAGACTTCAGCATATCTGCAGCACCTTTCTCATGCTATCCAACTGCTCATTTGTACTCTGTTACCACTGTGGGACTTTCTTTATTCTCCTTTCATGTATATATGGCTCCAGGCAGGATATTTTAGAGCAGTTCAAACTGACCAGTCCACTTTTCATCACCATGCCCCATTCAGATGTTCTCAAGCTAAATTTTAAGTGCATAAATTAGGATAACTTACCCCATAATTAACAAACAAAAAGCAGAGTTGATGAATCATTGGTGTTTAGTTCTGGTGAATACCAACTAAAAGGAAGTTTAATTCAACTATCACGATTATACAGTCTCCTGTTTTAATCCCTGAACAAATACAACTTAGAGCTCATAAACAAAACTTTTGCAACATCTGTCAATAAAAACCTTTCAAGATGCAGTAATACTTTCAATGGATTTAAGAGCTATCCAGATTCCATTTACATGTGTCTAACAGATATGGGCAAGAGTCAGTAATTTGACAAGTGTCCTGAAGAGGGAACTGCCCGCAGTTAGCTAAACAGATTAGGAGGCTTTCTGGTTCAAACAAGCTTTGCACCTAAATAGATGAATGCTCGATCTTCCTCAGCTTTCATTGGATTAGTATCAAAGGCTAGATAGATTTTTTGCTAAACATTACTACGAGGCATCATTTGGTAGACTTTAGAAACCAGAATCTTTCCTGAATTAGAAGAAAAGCTCCAATTCAAAACCCAAATGTCTTCACCTAGCTTGTAATGAAGCTTTACATCTTAAAATTTTAGTTTAATAAAATTAAACATAATGCAGCCACTTACACACAAAAAAAAAAAATCACATCCCAACCACAGAGGTACTATCACAATTACCATTCAAATTATCAAATTTGAGTATGGAGTTCATATTCTAACATAAGTGCAATCAATTCAAAGCAGCAAGACTTCTAAGAAATCCACCAGAATATATAACAGAGATTAAATATTTGTATTTTTAAAAAAAAGACTAAACAAAACTCTACAGTTAATTGTTTTCAAGTACAATAAACCTGGAACAAAGCCTGCTATTGAATGAACATTAATGATTTGCCATTTGCTTCTGCAGATGTTTCCCATGAGGGAAGACGCCAGAAAACATTCCACTTGAAACCCAGGGAAGCAGCGACAAGGAGTTGAGTTATGTCACTTCATTCATTTGGATATTTTAATTTGAAATTGTCAAAAACATCAGGTTCAATAGGATTTTACCTTAAGGGGAATGTGTTTGCAATACAATTTCAAAGAACAGATCACCATAACCCCTTCCCAATCAAAAACTGAATAAGCCAGGTTTTTAAAAAAATTTCACAGCCATGTTATAAACTGAGAGCATCTGCCTCTGTTCCCACTGACAGCTCCAGATCATTACCACCTCCACATCAATGACATTAGAGGCAAATGCCTGCTTAAATAAGTTAGCATGGCCATCTCATTTTCATTCATCTCTATTAAGAGATTATCAAACAACCTAGATAACATATCATATCCTGGCCAAAATTTACTTCTAGATTAGCTCTAATCTGTTTAAGAGCAAAGAGGAATAAACGCACTTACCAGTAAATCCTGAAGGGAGCACAGAGATACTTCTGCATCTTAATATATAATGTTATATGGAGCTGGAACTCTTATTTCCAAATTAGATCTTATCTCTGATTTTAAGGCAGCAAAGCTATACAATTCCAAGAATTTCCAGAACAATGAAGTCTGTACTAACCTAAAGTTTCCACTGAAGCAGAATTTACTTTGCAAACTACAAATGGAGTTCTTAGGAGTGGGCAACAGGAAGAATAGTCAAGGGTACAAGTACTTCCCAGAAAGGAAGGATATAAATAAGATATCCCTTTTTTTTCTCTGGCCCAGAAGGCAAACAAAATAACAACAAAAAAAGATTTCAAAACCTATGTTACTATTTCACTGGCATTTTAGCAAATTGTTCTTGTGGGAAAGTGAAAACAAGCTAGCAAAGGGGCATCTGTGTAAATACACATGAAACGAGCACCCACCACAGCAGGCAGAAAAGCCACCCTCCAATGTCATTTAACTCCAACTCCCACCATACGCCAACCAAGAAACCAGAAGAAAGCATTCAAGCTAACTAGTTTTAGTTAAGGACCATCGGAAAGTATTACCAACAGGCAAACCAGTCACACCAAAGGTGGTCACACCATGCACCCCACCTACCCATGTGAGGTTCTCTCTGGTGACAGGGAGGCTGGAACCATGTACGACCAAGCTGGAAATGTTCCAGCACAGATTCCATACGCAGCCTTGAAGACTCCCAGCTCAAGGGTCTGTTTTCCTTAGACAGACAGCAGCTGAAGTCAACGGGAAAGCACAGGCACAATTTGTCACTATCAGCCCTGATGCAGGGCTTAACAGGAGGTGGCATAAGCTTCAGAAAGGAAGGCAAACAAAATGCCTACGGGTCAGCATACTGCTTATGTGAAGATAAACAAAAAATACGCCTCTTTCGAAAAAAACACAGCTGTATGCAGTCAGGGAAATAGGTATCAAAAACAAAATCACAGCACTCTTCTGATTTCCACACAATAATCTAATTGCTTCTTTAGTGATAAAAACAATGAAGATTTGCAGCTGCAGTATAGCACTGCAAAACATCAGATCAATTTGCATTCTTAACAGAAGGTTACGGGTAACCAATTGATCAAAATTGAAAGAAACATCATTAAGCACACTACTGTAGTTTTTCCCCTAAGCTTGAAAATTGAAGTTATATCCAATGTTCACCTGCCTGGAAATGTTTTGGACAAAGTAGTGGTAACCTGAGAATAACCTATCCAAACTTTTATCCCATATAGCTTGCACGTGGACTTCATCGCTCCAAATATTGATTTAACCCAATAAGCTGCCTCTAACTCTGACCAAAAGCAGATGCTCAGTGAAAAGAATATAAGGTCAGAAAATTATACAGTGATTCTGCCTGCAAAATAATCTCCCGGTTTCCAGGAATCTGTGGTTTAGGGGCTGCTTCAGCCAGAAGTCATATCGGCATCTTTGTGATTAATAATTCTAGCATACTTTTTCTCCATGAATTTGCTTTAAAACTTTCAAAATTCATTTACAACTTAAGCAACAGGAACAACCGAAAGCGATAAGTTCCACATATACATTACTCTTGTATGAACCAGTATCTCCTTTTATTGAAAAGGAACTAAAAAAAATCACTGAATTTTGCTCATTTATTCTCACCTAAGATCTTGGATCATGTGAAGTTATAAGCAATTGCTATTTACCTCATATCACTCAGATTTTACCCACTTCTGCCATATCCTTCCTAAAGATTCCTCTTAATTGAAAAGCACAGATCACAGTGGCTTGTTAATGATACACCATCAGGACAGCTTAAGTGGCACACACAGCAAGCATACAAAGTATGATTTTTTTTTTTCCCTGAGGTAACTGATTTGTCTGAATTTATAAAGTAGTTCAAGACAATCAAAGCCCAAAAACATTCTAGGAATGTTTCCAGAAAAGTTAATTACTTAACACCTTATTTTCCACAACCTTTCATTAGGTGTAACCAAACAAGTAATTTTTAAGTTAAAAGAACAGGTTAAAGCATTTTAAACTTGCCTCTGATTGGTTGTGTGAGGTTTTGTTCTAAGGACTGCATTTCTGATAAACAATAACGAAACTGTTAATTCCCAAACACTTTAAAAAATTAGACCAGGAACTTGTTTTACAGCAGCACAGAGTGGCTACCTGATGACTTAGCACAAATAAATGTACACACGTGCCCAGCACAGAGAGGCAAGCTGTAATGCGCATGGCAACAGCCGAGTTTGCTTTAGGATGTTGTGTTCTCAGCACTCTCGGGGCAGGACAGCCAGACTGCGCATCCACAGCACCTTACTATTTGCATGGTACCCAAGACCCAGGGAAGATGGAGCACATCTGACAAATGAAGTGTCCATGAACAAGGCCTCCTTATTATTGCTGCCTAAATTAGACCAAAACTGCCCACACAGCAATCACCACACTCAGGCAATCCTGGCAAACCTGTAGTTACACCCAACCTAATTTCTTCAAGTGAGAAGTTGCCAAGTGTTTAATAAGGCAGTCAATCATTCAACCAAACGCAGGAGACTCAGCCCAGTTTCTCTTAGCATTTTGCACATGATCCTGCAGTCTTCATTCAGGACCCTCATTTACGTGGGATACCAAAACAAAGACTAGGTTATTGGGACACAAATTGCCCAAACATGAATATCCCCTCTGCTTCTATCATTTGTTTTACAGCATAACAGGCACACTCAGGTGCAGCTGTTATACTGATACTCAATTTGAAATCAGCATTCAAGGTGCTTGTGCTTCTGACAGCCTCATAATACTGCAAAGACCAATTTCATTTTAAGACCTTCCCCTGGGACCCAGGGAACATTTAACTGCTTAACTCGGGTAGGAACAGATTTGGGAAAAGTGTTCCTGTCACTCAAAAGCAAGCTTCTACCACAAGTATGCTGTCTAATAAATACAACTGGAAGTAAAATGGGAACATGGGAAGGATGCCAACATAAATCCTCTGAATCTGAGGAAATCAGGAGCAATTTTCCACTCAAGGATGGAACCCATGCAGAGGAAATGCAGGGCATATTTAGAATTCTTCAGCCTTCTGTCCCAAGGTGAAGCCTTCTGCCCCATGACAGCGGGCTCTACCCCAGCAGCACAGAGCTAAGAGACCCCACATTTCCGTACGCAGTCCAGGGAGACCAAAATTCAAAGCCACCCACTAAAATTACTTCAGAGTATAGGCGCAAGTGACCAAAACTGATAAAACCGGAGGTTCTCCAGTCACGACAGCAGCTCAAGCTGCAACATACATCCTGCATTACATTTCACCACAGCTAGTGAGGGCCTTGTGTCAACCTTCAGCTATCAATACGAAATTATCTTTATAGATAAGAAGATGGGCAAATCGCTATGATTTAGACCCAACCAGCCAGAGCAGACATACGATATTGCCTGGAAATCTCGGAGGGGAGGGACCAAGAGGTCCTGGAACAAGGCTCGTTCCCCATCCACACACAGGCCCGATGCGGCTTCACCACAGGCCCCAAGCCCCAGACAGCTTCAGCTGTCAAGCTGTTCAAAGCACAGCCAAAGCCTCCTCAGGAGCATTTCTTGCCTGAGCAGGCATTTTGAATAATCATCTGTTCAAGTAAGAGGAATTTCATCAGCACAGTTAACTGGAAACCAGCTGCTTATATTACTAAATGCAAAAGCCATTGTGAAAAAAGCTTGCAGTGAAGTTGATCCAGTCTTGAAAGTAATTACCTCAAAAAACACGACAAGTAACGCTTGTAGCCCTCTGTGGCCATCCTGTGCTCTGGCCAAAGGGGACGACTGCAGGAATCCACACGCCATTTAGGTGCCCACCTCCACCAACTGTGACAGTACACAGGTGCCCCTCCTTGTGCCTTGTGGATTAATGAACACCTTAAATGCACAAATATTCAAGCAATTTGATAGTTTCTCTAATATAATCAAAGTTAAACATGCTTCTGACACCACCATTCCTATTAAAAATGAAGTATGAGGAAAAAAATAAAATGAAAATTTCCTCTCTGCACCATATTCTTCAAAATCTTCTTCCCACAGTTATTAAAAATTGGAACTACGCATACCAATTCCACCTTCAGACTCTGTCATATGAAAACTTCTTTGCCTGATAATCTATTTTATGATTGGTATTGAAAACAGCAAGAAATTAAACAAATAGGATTACTACTCAAATGCTCTCATTCATCCTGACAGCTAAAACTACCCACTCAACAGTATCATTCTCAGAGTGAACCAAAATCACTGCAACATATCTCACAAATTCTACAGCTTAATCACCAAAAATTAATGCAAAAATATCCAGGTGAGAATTTCTATTTCCTTAAAGCCACGTAGCAGTAATTCAGCTTCCAGCACGCTTTGAGTGACTGTCATAACATTAACTGCACCAACCAGCTCCCTGCCAGTTGCCATAGCTGTGCTATGCAAACATCACTGAAAAATTAGTTTTTTCTCATTACAAGCACATAAACAGTTTTTGTTTGTTTGTTTTTAAAAGAACAATAGCTTACTTCTTAAGTCTCCCTTCAAAGTACTCTTAGAACAACTTCACTATGTTGATATTCTTGTGTGAATGTTTTTTTCCTTTTTGTTTTTTGTTTCAGGTTGCAAGGTTTGTTTTAAGTGGTTTATTTCTTTAACTAAAGTCAATAATCAACTCCATTTCAGTAAGAAAATATAAACAGGGATGAATCAGTTCAGTGAAGGGGATTTAGAGGGATTTAGATTTCTTCAACATAACTTTCTCATGGAGATAAAAAAAACATTCACACAAGTCTGAACGTTTTGGTCCGAGTATCTCGCACGGCATCGCTACAGCCACACATCGCAAAGCAAAAGCAACGAGCAGAGTTAATCTCGAGCCTCCCAGTCCAAACTTACTTCTCTTGGATACCTAGGACAGTAAGAACAACGTCTGATAACAACGCGGCGGCCAAAAAACAGGCAAAAAAAAAAAAAAAAAACCAAAAACCAAACAAAAAAAAAAGTTTTTAAAGCNCCAAAAACACATAAACCCCCGCTCCTACAAGCAACTTAGATTTTTGTTTTCGAGAGAAGTCGCTCTGTGTTTAAACCAACGCGACAAGACGTGCTGAGTACCAAAGCGGACGGCACCAAGAAGCAGCTGCAGCCCCCCCAGAGCCCGAGCAGCCCAGCCACGGGACGCCGCGGACACCGGGGGCCGGGTTACCTGCCAGCCGGGCGCTGCCATCCCTCGCTGCTCAGCGACAGCGCTCCCTCCCCCGGTGGCGGGCACGTGTTGCTGTCACCACCGCCGCCGACTGCCCCCGCCCCCGGGCCGCCCGCCCCACGCCTCCCGGGGCGGTGCCGCCGCCGCCACCGCCTCCCTGTGCTCTTCCCGCCCGCCTCCGCAGCGGCCCCGGGGGGGCCCTGCCCGGAACGTGCTGGGTTTACCGCAACCGCCCCCACGAGCATCCCCCTTCGCAGCATCCCCGTGTCAGCCCGGAGCTCCTTCCCCGGAGCATCCTCCCCCGCCAGCCCCCACGCAGCATCCCCTCCAGCCCATTTCCCCAGAGCATCCCCCTCGCCACCAGGGTGGATTCCCCTTCTCGGAGCAGTCCCTGCCCCCAGGAGCATCCCCTCCCAGACCTCTGCCCCTCCATCACCAGTCCCTGGAGCATCATTTCCAAATCCCACCAGAGCAACCCCCGACCCCGAGGGTTTTGTCCCAAAGACCCAGGGGCAGAGGGGAAGGTGGTGGTGAGGGCAGGGAGCTGGCAGCCCTCCCCTTGGACAGCCTTGGGTAAGAGTGGAGTTGGAAAGGAAATTGCGTGTATGGCTACAGGCAAGGGAAAATAAAACCAACAGCAGCACTGCCACGTAACACATGTTCTTGGCTGCAACTTCAGGTGCCTAACGAGGGAGCCAACTATCACAGCTATGTTTTAAGCAAGGCAATCAAGGCAGGGCTAGACAAGATGACTTGCTTACCTGGCATACCTGCAGCTGGAGCAAGGT
Organism: Anseranas semipalmata; assembly: GCA_013399115.1. Taxonomy (NCBI): domain Eukaryota; kingdom Metazoa; phylum Chordata; class Aves; order Anseriformes; family Anseranatidae; genus Anseranas; species Anseranas semipalmata. The sequence goes on from VXAA01000606.1 coordinate 917,969, forward strand.
CCCACAAAGATTTCCCCATGAGTATGTCACAGCACAGAAAGGCACAAGCTACCTTGCCACCCCTGCAACACCAGCTTGAGGAACATTCTGTGGGTCTCGCCTTCTACCACACACCCTCCTGAAAGATCTCACACAAGTCAAACATCACCACTCTTGTCTGTGGTGTTTAACCTCCATTGACTGTGGTATCACTAAGTGACATGCAGAGCAATAAGGAAAAAAAAATAAAGCTTTGTAATGGAATTTACTTCCCCTATCTTCTGCTAAACAGGAATTGCACATTATTTAAGAGAATAGCTGACGTACTGACACCTCTTATCTAGTGAAGCCTGGTGATGCAATCATGTTATACCATTGCAAAATAGAAATTGTCATACACGTGGTAAAGGTTTGTCATAGTGCATAGAGTTCTTCCACTAACCACTGAAGGAAAACATGGGGAAAACATTGAGAATACCATTACCCTGATCCCTGCAACCAAACCAAGATGGGAGGAATTTGCATTTGCCAGTCCCAAATTCACAAGGTGAGGAGCAGGGAGCTACACAACAGTAAGACTGTTGCTCACATGTGCAAGATATTTATAGGACCGGGGAAAAAATCGGTATTGACAAAGTTTTATTTTGCCTCCTGACACAAAGACTGTTTGAATGGCCAGATCTTAATGTTCCAGCACTACCTCAATGAGAACAACAGTTACTGCCATCACTGTTTTATCAAGAAGCAGCAACTCCTAGAGTGCATATGGATTTCCAAAGTTTTGCTGAATACTGAATAGGGCACTTTTACTCAGATTGTGCAGTTAAAAATAAATAATTTAAGGTGAAGTTGGCTGAGAACAACAACAAAAAAAAACTAATCAACCACCTAAGCTGAAAACAGAGGAAAAGAATTGTGCCACTAATATTTTTGTCATCTTTTCATCTAAAACAAAAAAGGTATCAGATTCAGATAATTGAGTTTTGGAACAAGCACAATCTAGCCTTTAAAATACTTTTCTGTTAGTTTTTTAATCCCAGAAAATGCATACCAAAAGTAGTTCTGTGGATGTTTTGTCAAAGACTACAGCCAAGAGAGCAAAACTGAAAACATGCCGAAGGGCAATCTAATAGAACAGACTGTTGATTTTTGGAGTAGCCAAGGGAAAAGTAGTTTGCCAAAATAAAATGTTAAGTATTCCTTGGATGAAACAGGAAGAAAATATACAAAAATTAAATTCTTGCATCCAGTATCCACCAAAATGAGAAAAGTTTGCCATGAAAATTGACAAAAATCAACAAAAGTGACAAAAATTAAAGAAATATTCCAGGACCATCCAGATACAGACTCTTATAAAGATCAGATAAATTCTTCTCTTATACATCAAATAACTGATAACTGCTGCATCCACCTTGGTACATGCAAGTTACCAGGGCTATACATAGTCTTTGTTTTATCCCATCAGGACCGCCACTGCTTATGTTTTGCTCTCGGACAGTAGGAGTTTTGCTTGTTTACTGGAGACATCTCACTGCAAAGCAGATAGTGTGAAGCCATATCTGCTTCCTAGTTCCTGTGAACGCCAGTGGATGTGGTGACTCATTACTACTCTCTGGCCCCTGTAGATGCTTTCCATATTTGATCTAGTCATGCTCCTCTTTCCTCTTTTTGATAGTCATAGCAATTAAATTTATTTTCTAGAACACCTAGTTAGTTGACAAATAGTCAAGAAACCTGTACTATGAGAGCTTATTCTGTCTTTCTTATACTTGTAACAATATGCCTATTTACTAGTACTCATTTTTAACAAAAGCTAGTGCTTATTTTACAAATTCCAAAAAGTAGCTTTTAACAATTCCTGTAGCACAGTTTCACAGGGCCTACCTCACTATTTTTAATGTATCCACATGGAGTTGAAGAAAATTTTCACCATGCAAATGAAAGGGAACTGATAGGAGAAATCATCCCAAATTTGTTGAAAGCCACTGCAAGGATTGTGGTGGGATGTTATCTGATGCTGGTCATCACAGCACATTGAATGCCAAGGCTCTTCACAGTTGTGCTGGAAATGTCAAGGCTCTTTGCGGTTTCACTTCTGACCAAGAAAGGAAGGGCAGGATGACACCGGGCACATCCTCTGGGAAATAGCTTTCCATCATTAGCGGGAGGGAGAAGGGGACATGACACTTTGGAAGTATCACCAAAAACCAGTGAAGCCAGTGAAATATCCAGGTAAAAAACACGGGGAGCCAACCTAAAGATATCTTATGAATGTATCCAACGCCCCTTGAAGCCAGCAAGAGATAACATATCAGTTGTTACAAAAATAACTCATTTGCGTTTGGACTTTGAGAACCACCAGTTAAATCCCACTGTAAAAAAAAAAAAAAAAAACACTATTACGAATGAATGCACAGCTAAAAATATAGCCAACAAAATCATTTCAATTGGAAAAAAAAATGAAAGTACGCATATCTAAATAAGATTCTTCATTACCTTTCTAGGCAGCTATATAGAATACTTGCAAGGAGCCACTGTACACCTTCCCCTTCAAGCACGCAAATTATTTTCTTCTAGATGTTATTAAGGATGGCATTAACAATTCCTTTGGGGGAAGAAGAGAAAAATATATAATTGAAACCTACAGTTGGCATTATCAAATCCTACTTGTCTTTTGTGAGAATGTCTCATTTTCTCAAAGGAAAGAAAAGCTCTCCTCTCAGAAAAAATACAACTTTTCTCTCTTGCCCTGATTTTTTCCTTGTAGTCTGACTGCTGGAAAAAAAGACTTAATCGGCCTTTATCAAAACTTGGCCAGAGTGGACTAACATGAGGCTGCTTAAGATAACAGTTTTAGCTGCATTTCTAATCACAAATTCAGAGTTGCAACAAGTGAAGCATTAATATCCAGGCCATCTCTCTGCGTAGACTGTTTTTAGCAGCACATCTTCCAGGGTTCTGAGGAAGAGAAATGGAGGCTTGAGGGTACAGAAGCACAAGGAGATCTAGTCACAAGAAAAAAGGCCTTCCATTTCTGTTAAAACACCCTTTCCCTGACTTCCCAGGTACTGTATGTAGTAACACAAGTATACGGGGTTCAATCAAACAAAAAAGCATTTGATCAGTTACTCTCATCTCCTATTCCACCTATAAGTAGATGTTCACTATCATAACCACTGGGAACACTACCAGAAGCCCTAAAGATCTCCTTAACCTAATTCTAAGCAATTCTGTTTGCACCCAGCTATTCAGCACTGACTTCACTGACTTGTTTACAGAAGTTCAACAATTGCTTTGACATTTGTTAGCCTAGGGCAAGAACCCTCAGGTACCCAACTGATAAAAGCTTTTGAAAGAAAAAAAAAAGGCAAAATTTGTGCAAGAGTAAATGTTGGGTTTTATTTTTTATTTCACAGTTGGATCCAAGGAGTCCTGATGACCCCAACACAGAATTATCTCTAAAATGCAGCTCTTTTTGTGTGCAGCTGAGCACCTGGTTTACAGGCAGAATTTGGAGCAGGACCAAGGGTGTGCTTGCTCTCCATGTCCACGAGCAGTAAGCCATTCCCAGAATGCAAACCAAGCAGGCTGCAAGGTTTAAGTCACTCTGTGTAACTACACAAATGTACCCAAGACTTTAGGACACTTAAACATGTCAGTAGTGTGGGATTAAGGTAGGGATGATGACAATCAGTTATGACTTGTTTACTCATTTTCAACTCCAGCAAATTACTGTGGAAAACACATTTCTTCCACTCATTTTAATCACCTCATTGGCTAAAAACTGTTATAACACTTTACAGCTAGATTCTCTGCTCATTGTCTGAAACGTCACTGACCATTTTTCTGTCTGAACAGCGGAAGTGCTGCATGGTGAAACCTGAGCTTAAACTTCAAAGAAACGAAACCATTACAACCTCAAGTTTCCTCTTCTCTCTTTTTTAGTCATGTGCCCATATTTGTGTGCGACTCAACCATATCAAGCCATTCAGTGCTGACTACATTTTGATCAGCTGTCTCTGGTGAAAAAGAATGGAGACAGTTGTTTCAACTACTCAGGACTTATTAATAGCTTTTAAAAATTATTTAAGCATGCTGGATTTTGTGACAGATCTTATAATTTAGTATCTGTGCAGTCATTTTCCTGACAGTTCTTTGAGCAGCGACGCAGAGGACTTTCTTGTGCAAACAATGAACTTCAAGAACATTTGAAAATTCATCTTTTGATTCATCCAAAAAGTAGTGCAGAGCTGTGCAGCGGATCTGTGTGCTCCTGAGAGCAGCTGACAATTGCTAGAACAAAACCATACTTAGGGAACAGAATAGGGAATTGCATCCAAGAATCTCCAAAGCAATTTACCAACATCAATTCATCCTCATACATCTTAGAAGTAGTCATAAACTAGACTAGACTAATGAGCTGAGTTTTTGTTCTATGGTTGGCTTAAGGTTATGCAGGAATATATATACAGGAAACCAGTGACAGTCGGGAATATAACATTTTGATTCTTCCAGTGACACTGAAGTGTTTGGTAGGGAATGAAAAGTTAAGTGATTTATTTTGGTGCAGTTATTCTGCTGGTACTTCTTGCACTAGGAAAGTTGGGTCCCTGACATTTTCAGCTTCCAGTTCTGTGCTTTTACCAGAGTTGCAATGAGGCATTTGAAATCAGTGAGGTTGGTGACCTCACTGCTTCCCTGACCCTTTTTGTTACTTAGTAGGTGCTTCAGACAACAGTGAGATCTTGCCAGGGGAAGATGGAGGTCCCAGCTCCTGCTGAGCTCTGAATGAAACAGGAGCCCCCAGCCAGAAGTTTGCATCTCCCATATTCAACCCAATGTTGCTTTGACCCATGCTAAGCTGCTTTGATCATATTGCTAGTTCCTTTGTCAGTTTTAAACATTAAAACAAAAGGTAACTGCAGCTTAAATCTTACTACTGACACACTATTAATTGTACTGTGACAGCTAGAGAATACCAAGGGTTCTGGTCAGTGATGTATTAAGATTGCTTTACCCCACAGCAATCTCTTGCCTCGATAAACTTTAAATCACCAAATTGACTTCTACTGTAACCTTTGACACTCAGAAGCATCACCAGCACAATGGTTTCAACACATCTACTGAAGCCAGGGAATCTTGGCTCTTTGGAGCAATGCTTTTCTTCATATTTGTCCCTTTGGACTTCATCTTCAGACACCTAAAAAGAACACAACCACACAAAGCACAAGCTATCAAGACTCAGAACAATGCAAATAGGTTATAAAGAAATACAGGGCTGGAAAAATGAAGATCGGTCATTCAGTATTTTGTAAAATTTCTCCTGAAGAACCTCTCTCCCTCCCTGCATCTGCAGAGTTTAAACAACAGAGTATTAAAAACAGATTATTGGTGTACATTATCCCTCCTTTCCAATTGATCCTCATAGGAAGGGCATGCAAACAGACTAGAAGAGTAATACAGTGTGCTCTAGACAAGTCCTGGATCTAGAGAACAGAGAAATTAATTCAAAAGCTGTATTCTGTTCCAGACTCTACCAAGTGTAGTACTTTTCCTTTAGGTCTACTTTCAGAGAAGTGCACGTTCAGTACAGGATTCTCCTACCTTGCACTGCCTCTGTGGGAACAGGCATATGCTCATAAATTGTGAGTTGGGATAGCTGAATGAAGAAAGTTACACACAGTAAAAGTTTTAATGCAGGAGAGTCTTCTACTGTGTTTAATATTGGGTAGCTAGAAAGCAAGCTTTTCAATCCTCAATACTGACTTGAATTAATATCTCTTATTACAGCATTTATCACCATTTCATTATAGTACTACAAAATCTCATTAAGCCTAAATCCAAACTCTAAAACTGGAAGCACAGCAGATTCCAGCCTTGTTAATTAAACAATCTTCTGGAAATGCCTTATCAGACTCACTAGAATTGTTGACTGAGGGATATTAGTCTTGCACATACTTCTAGATGTTGAGTGAACTATGCAATATTAAGGGTCCTGAATGAGAACAAGTGTTTCCATGTAGACATAGCCACAAGTCTTCTTAGAGTACTTCTGAGTGAGGTACTCAAGTGTTTTCCCATGAGCAAAGACTTCCTTTTGAAAAGCACCAACCCATGGACTCTTTAGTCTTTTCATTTCAATTACTTTTTATTATCTAAAACCCAGAAATAAGTAAAGGTGAGCTGAGCACTACTGTAGCTAAGCTTAACAAAGTTTAATGATGACAAGCTAAAGGTGACCAGTCTGCAAAGCCAGTCCAACTGTCATATACACCTTTAGAGCTGTTAGTGCATAGATCCGTAAAGGTCTTTATGGTAGTATTAAAGGCTATCATGCTTCCTACACCAAAGACAGCTGTACTTGCCAAAGAGATAACCAACTCCATCTGCTCAGCACCACCCCATGCCAGACATTATCACTCACAGACCTATCAGCAGAGCTGCAGCTGCAATCTCATTAATCCACTTCTGTCAAAATAAACTGCACTAACAGAACCCTATTAAACTAGTTCACCTTCCTCCCTTGCCTGCCACAGACATGCCCAAACTAGCTGGTGTATGGAGCTGGAGGTGACTTATCTCTGTGGTCCGCATGTCCCTCTCCTGTTCTGAGCTGCTCCAAGAAGGCTGGAGATCACTAAATCTGTAGGAGGTACAATAAAACTTGTCAAGCAAAGAACATTTCCTATGCTTTACTGCGATATGATCAGAAACATTAAAAACCAGCAATGTCCACCCCAGGAATGAATTAGACACATGCCAAATGTGATCAAAGGCTGTTAACATCAGCTCAGCTTCTTACCCTGCTCCCAGTCATTGTTCTTCAACACAGTTATTTATATATTATTATTATTATTCAACACAGATCTCTTACTTTGCAGAGGGGTATAACCACCTTCAAAGTAGATCTGTCATTCAAGGCAATCTTCAGAACAATGTAGCGGCAGGACAAGAAATTGTGTCAGAACAAGGAAATAAGAATAAATGGCTATTTTTGCAACTATGGATTTGCTAGTACTGGATCATTCCACTGATCCATTAATTTCCCTTCCCTGCCTTCGGCAGGGACCAGTATTTGTCTGAGCTGAGGAAAGTGGAAACCCCAGAGAAGGCATATGGTCGATTGCACAATGCTGGAAGTTCAGGGAAATTGTCCTCGGCAGCTTCAGGAATGATTAAGTTTGCATCTACAATCACAATACCCAGGAGCAATTATTCTAGCTGCATTTTTCCTACTTCGTCAGTCTACGCACTTCAGAATATAAACAGTAACTCTGAATTACAGTAACTGGTGAATGCCTGTTTCCCAGCAAAGCTGGTGGGCTCTCTCATTCTCTTTGCTTATTGTAAAGCATATCTGACTATTTCCCAGCCTAGGAAAACCTACCAGTGATGCAGAGCAGGGAGTTCTCTGTAAAGGTGAAGATCGGAGCTTATTGCAGAGTGAGTTGATGGAAGAGGCACAGGGTGGAGCATGAAGTGCTGGGGTAAGGCCTCAGCTGCTATGATTTAAAACAGCCCCTGAGGCTTCTCTAATTTACTTTGGAGCCTTTCCTAGAACAAGGTTGAACATTTTGCAGACAGGACATGAAACAAAGGCCTCTTGCACAGGCAAAAGTAAATGAAATGATCCCTGAACACAAGATGTTAATCCCACCTCTAGAAAAGCCCAGGTGTTGTGACTGAAAGTTTAAACCCTCATTTAAGCAAGGTCAGGTGAGAACCCTACCTCTGTGTACACAGCTATGTTCTTCCTCTGGCTTTGACAGAATCCAGCTTGTGTAGATAATTAGAAATAAACACAGACCAGCCTCTGATATAACAACAACAAAAAAATCAGTGAATTTCAGGTGTAGAAGTGAGAGGTAGCACTTAGCTTTGAGAACACTCATTAAAATTCATCTTCCAGATGTCTGAATTGTTTATGGAGGATCACCACAGCCACTCAGCCCCTATAAACTACAAGTGGCAGACTAGAGATTTATGGTACTGCAGCCTTAAAAAAAATGCCTAATCCTTGTGTCAACAATTTGAGGCTGATATAAAATAAGTATACATTAAAGTATTTCATGCTTACTCCCCTCCCCACCCCCAATAAACACAGCAGGTTACTGTTAAGGTTTTTAATGTAAACATTTTACCTAAAGACTAGGTGGGTAAAAGGGAAGAAAGAGCACTAAAAGTTGAGTAATGTTTCCAGGTAACAGCCGGAGATGACAGGCAGGTGCTTTATACATCCTGCTTCAGCACTTCTGATAAGAGGTACACAAACATCAATAAGTTAGGAATGAAATTATATTCTTCTTTGCATAGGGATCCAAGCCAAATGTTATAGAGTCAAAGGCTATAGTACAAAATTCCCAAAGGAGATTGTGTCTTAATTTACCATCCTGGATGTCTCAAGCATAAAAAAATATGGCAAAAGAAAACAGCCTGTTGAGTGTGGGTGTTTTAAAGGGCTTTCTAATGCTTAACATAATACATGCATTTTTATGGCATTTCTATAAATCACATGACAAGATGTTCTAAGGTTGTGTATCATTTAAGCATCTTGTTCACTTTCTTTATGAATCTTAAATTGCTGGAAATAATTTAGTATCTGAGAATGAACAGACAGAGCCAAATTTGAAGAGATTTGGTTTTTCAAAACCAAGATTTTTCTCATTGTAGAAAAACACATGCTCCCTAACTCCTCTGAATATTTGTAGGTACCTAAACATTTTCCAAATTTGATAAGAGAAATTTGCAAGTAATGCCTTCACAAAAGCTGTGCTGCTGCTTCAGCAAGCGTAAGGTCTCAATGCACTCCACAACCATATAAAGGAAAAACTACAGAAGTTTCAACACAGTACTACAAGTGTACAGTGATACTGTTTGCTTTACAAGGTGAATTAACTCTCTGCAACACAGACTATTGTACTGCAAACTTAGTAAAAATAACACCCTTAGAGGCTAAATCCTGGCGACAACCGAAGGTGATTCCGTTGCCTGTCCAGTTCAGTAGAAATCAGGGCTCCAAATCTCCCACAGTTCTGGGGAAAAGTATTCACCCATGCTAACTTTTAAAACGTTCTTTCAGCACAGCCAGCATTGCCATGTTGCAAACTGATCTAGCGGCTTGTGAAGGAAGTTGTGACATGACCCCTCTTACAACAGAAGGATGAGACCAAAGCTTACTTTCAACCCTTGGTGTACAATTGTTCAAGCTGTTTGCTAGGTGGTGGAGGGGAGGACAGAGGGGATAAATAGAAGGGAGAATTGTCCAGTGATAATAAGAGGTTAAGAGCTGACAACAGGTAGGCAAATCATGTCACATCTCCTTGCTGGAATCATATTGCTATTAAGGCATTTCTGGGAGCCACCTGCTGCTACATCTCTACTTTTTTACAAGAACAGAAAAATTCTGTGGGGTCCAGAAAGGGAGGAACCAGCCTAGACCATTTGCTGTTAAGAGGTCAAGTATCTAGAGGGAACAAGAAAGGTTCATGAGAGATTACACTTTTTCATCAAGAGAGAAGCTACCTTATTCATATATATATATATAAGAATATATATATATACATATGAATATAGTGCTAGAAAGGGTCAAATGGTGCCAAACATACACATAAAATAAATACACAAAATAAAATACCAATCAAACAAGTACTATTCTCAATCTCCCTGAACTTCAAACACTGTAATTCATCAGGCACCAGCTGGTGAGTGCTTTTATTTGTTTTCCTATGCATATCCCTTTCCAAGAGATGAGACACCCAATTCTGCTGAAGGCCAAGTGTGAAATTATAATTACAATAGTATCTAAATGAAGCAAACTGGGAATCCTTCCAGACTCATCCTGAAAACATGCGAGTAACCTGGAAAGTTAGGTAGGGACCTGTGGGGACAATGGGGGAAAAGGAGACATTTGTTTTCTTAATAAGTAAAAGTTCATCTCTCCCTGCTAATAAACACCTTAAAATTTAGTTTAGGAAAGTAGATATATCATCATGTCCCATCTTTGCTGTTACAGGCAACTCTATCACAACCGATGAGTCCAAACGAATGTCCACAACTTGTTCTATTCCAGAAACCACAAAGCACTTTTCTAGTACTTTAGGACCAATCTAGATCTATTTCATAAGAAGCTACAAACTACAGAATACTGTGCCTCAGCAAAATAACAGATAAGAGCATAAATATTCTCTCCTCTTCTGGATCCTTCTAATAAGGAGGCATGGGCTTTGTAGGAAATGCAAATATTCCCTTAGAAGCAGACCCAAGCACCATGCAAGAAGAAAAGACTAAATATACATTCCAATATTAGCACCATACATAATAACCCACCAAAGCAAGCAATATTCTCCAGTTAGTACTGGCACAGTTTTCTATGCTTTGCCTGGCTCACTTTATGCCATTTCTCTGCATGTGGTCAATGTTCCACAATCTAACTATATGGAGAGGAAAAATCCAAGACAAACATATTATGAGGAAACAACTATAAACCTCTAGCAAAACCCACTGCACGGTCCCATCTCCCCCTTCCCAAAGTTCCCAGCTATGGAATTACTAGTAAATTAATAGCAGATAAGTTACCTTTTAGAACAACCATGTAGGTATTTGCCTTTTTTATGATCACAGTGATAACCCAGACCAGCACCACAGTCCTGATGGGGAAAGACAAGGACGTTCTAAACAGCAGAACCAACATCAGCAGGGAATTCAACATCTCAACACTTACCTGCTCCACCTGGAACAGGGGAGAGGACAGCTCCTACCATCCAAAGCCCTGGTCCAGGGCCATAGTCAGAGGGACACAAAGGAACAGACAACTCTGTTGCTCACTGGCCTGGAACAACACCAGGTGAGTTACTGCAATACATAACGGTTCCTTCTCATGCTGATGCAGCTCAATTTAGTTAATTTAAAAGATACCTTCAGGTTACCTTCCCACCCCCTCTAATCCTGTACTGAAGCAGCCAATATGCATATCACACCACCACCACACACACACCATCTTTAGCAGTAATTTGTAAACAATTACTTTCTGGAGAAAAAAAAAATCTAGAGCATTTGCTTCTCTCAGCATTCATAGAGAACTCAGTCTGGCCTTTAAGTTCTGCTCTGTATTCAGGTCCGAAACCCTGTGAGGCTGTCCTGCTTTGCCTAGTTTTGCATCACTTGGAAAAACCTGAACTGGCTGCATAAATTTGAGCAGCTATTTTGATTGATGCAAGCTGAGAATTAGATTTGCCTGAACCCATCTCATCTGTAGCTACTAAATAGAAACCAAGGTTTGACAGCCTTTTAAACACCGGTGTCAGCAGAAGGTGACTCTGCCTCCTCTCTTACCCCCTTCAGCTGCCCCCTGCTTCTCCCCAGGCTCACCCAGCTCAGCCCACCTGGGATCACCTGCCAGGGCCCCCAAGGAGGTGACCACTTCCAGCAGCGAGATATGACATGGGTTGTCCAGGGAGCAGGAATATTTTCCAGCAGTTTAGGTATATGCAGAGGACCCCACTTATTACACCTTAAGTCCCATAGGGTCATTATGGTCTCTGAATCACACCTTCTCACTGCAATTATTGCTCTTGTCCTGGTTCCTAAAGACAAGGGAGCAGCAACGAGGTCAGACATGGAATCTTACAAAGCAAGTTGCTTCCCACCTAAAGTGAGCTTCCCTTCTGAAGATTATATATTAATACCTGGTTTTGTCTGAAAAAAGGTGCAAATATAAAATATTTCCCCATTTTGGTTCATAGTGCATGGGAAAACAGAACACACAAGTGTGGACCACAACTTCATTTGCCTTTATGAATATTTCACACAGCTGTATTTTACATAGATTTCTTTTAAGTCTTAGTGTGAAGGAGTGAGAATGCTGAGAAAATCTGATACAGCATAAGTACTCCTAATGCTTTCAAACTAATTTGTGGCCTATCCAAATAGCAACTTTTTCCTCTTCCCCTCAACACCCTCCCCATCTTCCTTTGTACTTTCCTAAAAGTACAAACTTGGGTGGATGTCAAATTTAGTACTACATTTTTTATTTTTATTTACAAAGAAATGAAATATAGGACTACATTTACCTTTTCTTTATTAGGAAAAAGAATCAAAATGTTGAATTTTCTGAAGGAAATACTCATTTCTTTTGAAGTCTGGAACCTCAAGAACTAGGAAAAACTGTGAACGAGGAATAAAGTTTAATCTAAAAGTGAAGCTGATCACACTGATTTTTCACAAACACTGAGAAGGAATATACTGCTCTTTTTTCAAGTCTATCACATCTAACAGCTGATGTAACTTCATACGTCGAGAATCTTGTCTGTAGCATGGGTAGACAGCATTTTCAGGAATCTGCCAAATTTCATTACACAAATCCAAAATTATCTTTAAGACGACTAATTGAAACTGGGAAAGTTATTTTTATACCACCAGCAGCATTACAAACATCCTGTTCAGACTACAACATTTATTTCCTCCAATAGCTGTAAGTGAGTCAGGGGCTTCAAGGATAAACCTCAAAAGCTGGGAAAACAGTTTCAGAAATAGTACGGGCACACGGCTTAACCATGTTTTCAGTAAGACAGATCACCCTTTGAGTCATTCTTTTCCTCCACACTATTCTTTATTCAAAGTCTGATGCTCCCATACGATTTAGTAAAGTTATAAAAAACATGAAGTTTTTCTCTTCAATGTTGGCAATGCAAGACAAACTTAATGGCAGCGTCTCCTTCTCCTCCCTCTGAAATTAATATTGTTCCTCCCTTCCTCTGCTTCTCACTGACAGGAAGACACCACATCTTAGTCTTGTTATAGCATATTAATTTCTTCTGGTTATAGGAGACCGTGGATTATTTTGTACGTGAAAGAGGCAGGTGGATGTGTCAAATATTTCCAGATTGGTTTGCCATTTTAGTCATCATAGCATCTGAACTCTGCAGAAAGATTGTTGCTGTTATTGAAGGGAAAGCTCAGATTCTTCTCTTGCCTCAAAATAAGAATTGCTTTATACCTGATTAAGATCAGAAAAGGTCATTAGCCTATGCTAATTAGCGCTACCTGATTGCTTTCACTGTCTTTACCACTAACCTTCATGCCCATCGTACTCAAAAAGAGCACCGCTCTTACACAAGGAAGCTAAATAGAAACAGATCTGGAGCGTCGTCTGGGATGAGGGTCTGAAACCATTGGCACAGGCTGGTGTCCAGGTACCTCTGCATTTTTGGCAGGTGTGTGTGGTTTGTCATTCAAGATGGAACATAGCCATTTCTGTGGAAATCTTATATCTGCATTAAGTTCTAAGTGCAGCAATATTTGGGGTGGGGAACAGGACAGAAGAATTAAATCAAGTCAAAAAATTTAAGCAGGACTAGTAGCTAAACCCATGGGAGACTCTGCAAAGAACATGAAGCACAAGCCTACAGCTCTGAGCATCAACTCACCCCCATCCAAGACTACAGCTAACAAACAAATTCCAGGGCTGCACGCCAGCCAGGAAATACGCTTCTGGTTATGCAAACAGCCAAAGGTTCAGAGAACATGTGCAAGCAGGAATGAGACTGAATAACAGGATCCGGGCACATTCAGGGAAAAAGCTATACTGAGCTGACTGAACAGGACCCTGGGAAAGGGAGGTGTGTCATCAGCTCACCTGAACCACTGATGCTGCAAACCTGGCTTTGCACTGAGCAGGGGCTGAGTCTTGCCTCCAAAGGGATGAGGGAAATATGAGGTATCTTGGAAGTTAGGAGTACCCATAAGGGCAAGAAAACTACTGAGACTCATGAGAATGCATTAGATAAGGTCCAGAGTATTTGCACCATCTACTGTACACATTTGTACCTCCCAAGAACATCAAGAGGCTGGTCAGAGGATTCATCAAGCTTGCTTAGGAATGGGATTGTAAGGTCTCTCTTTCTCCAGAAAGAAGGCATCATGAATAAACAGGTGGATAAAAGTGCAAAGTTAGATGTCTGGAAATGGAAATTGGATGAAGAGAAAGGTGCCATCACCTCTGCTGCAGCAAAGATTGTTAAAGCTCAGTTCAGCTGTCTGATGTCTAAATAAAAATGAGCAAGTGCTGGATGGGGAGGGAGGCATGAGGATGGGGAACCAGCCACTGCTCATTACCCTGAAAGGAAAAAAAATAATCACATCCGCATCCAGCAGCCTGAAAATCTGAGTTTAAACCTTGTGTGATGGATTCATTAAAACACCTAAGACTCCAGGATCATCTTCATGGTCAGTCTAGCCCTCCAAGAGCTACCTGTAGTGAAACATCAAATTTCATGCTAGAACATGCAATTTGCAAATTATAGGGGAAATTCAGAAGGACTATGCCAAGGCTTTGCCAGTGTTCAGGTGTTGTTCAGCCTTGGACACAGATAAGCATTAATCTTGATCTATACCACCTGGCAAAGAAATCCCTGTCCTTCTAGACAAGGAAAGAAGCAGTGAAGATTTATGGACCACAAGGTAAAAATTTATTTGGGGCTGTGCTATTTTTCTAATAAATGATTAGTGAGAAAAAAAATTGGTGACAAGCTCTATATTCCTTCCAACTCTTGCTATCTCCAAGATAAATTCATCTCAACTATAATACATAATTTCTTGAACTTGAAAAGATAACAAAAGAACAAATGGGCCTGTGGTGATATTCAAAAGCCACAGCCAAAAGATGCAGCCTGTACTACAGGGTTACAGCACAGCTGTATGACTGTAGCTCCAGATACGCTTTCTTACAGAACAGACAAAACAGTGGGCTGGAGCTGTCTTGCTCCACATGAGTTGTTAAATAAGTTGTACTATATTATTTCCTATTGGAACTAATGAATTATTCCATGTATAGGTGGTGGTGATAATTAAGGAAGCTATTCGGATTCTGTCTCCTTTAATCTACTTACAAGGAAGGCAAAAGAAGTTGCTTCAGAGTTCACACACCCCATGATGTGTTGCCCTGCTTTCCTGTATGACCACATTCCTTCATGCAAATGCTCTGCCCACACTGCTCCTCTCTCCTCCCAGAGCCTCATATCTCACTTGACTATTGCTTGGCAAACAGCTCCTCCTATAACTATGTACCTAAACTATGGCTGCACATAACAGACCTTCTGCTGAGCTGGAACCCCTTAACCATTTTTTTTATTATTATTTTTGGTTACCTTTCAGCCTTGTCTTCATTTACTAGTTATGGCTCAGGCCACAATGCAGCAAACACGTTTTGGTACCGGGATGACATGGTGCCAGAGGGCTGAGGTAAGTTTGTTCTCCACTCCACACCTGTGTTATTTCCAGTATAGTTTTAGGCAAGAAGCATTCAGGTGCTTGAAAAGACCAAGTGATTTAGGAATGTAAGGCTCTTTAAAAAAGATTTGTCTCCTTGCTCGTCTCCAGATAAATCCTTGTTCACAAAAAGGAGGTAATCCTTCACGTCCATGCTTTGGTTCCTCATTTATGTTGAGAGTATCCCTTTACTTCTTTTTGTTTAGGCTTCAAGGACTAGTAACAGGATGGTTTCATTCTTGTAGAGCACACAGCCAGACAGTACCCTGAAACCTTAAGTGATAATATGACTAACTAGATAGAAGGAAAGTGTATATACTCTCAAACCAGAGGAGCTCTCATCCCCATAGAGATGCTAAGTCATGCATATTCAGTTCCTTGAAGACTCAATGCAACTCCACCAAAACTTATTAACAATAAAGAAAGGCCTAGGAAATGCCTTATTAAAAAGTCCTCAGACCAGCTGCTCTGATTCCACCAGGAGTAGAGCAGAAAAGGACATGAGCTCTGCTAGAAGTTAAAGCCATCAGGCTTTCTCTGCAGTAGGATCCCTCTCAGTCAAGGACTGCACTTGAGCAGTGTGGGCTCAAGTTCTCCCCTCGTGTCCTGTGCTCCTGTGCATGGGCGTTTGTTTTGCTTTTAAACTTCAGTGCACCTTTCCGTGCCTTATCAGCACGAACTGGATCGGGAACATTCACGGACTCATTCCTCCTCCCACCACAAGTACTACGGAGGGGGTAACCTATTTGGTTTTTGCTGCCACTGTGTGGCCACCGAGAGCAAGCAAGTTCAAGCAAGATGCCGTAGGCTGTTAAAACTCCGCAGCTATGATCACAGCCTCTGGCTCCTGTATTTTCTTGTAGAAGTGATTTATGTAGCTCGTTCACAGGCAAAATACCCAAAATAAACAGTTTCCTGAGGGGGGAAGATGAGAAATGAGTGCCTGAGCATGAGTTTCCTGGTGAGAATAAAACAGTCTGACATTCATGGAAGCTCTCAGCACCCCCAAGGAGTATCATCTCCTGCAGCCATCAGTTAAACAGGTGGAAGTGGTGTTTAAAGGGACTCAAAACGAGCACACCAAGAAAATCATATCTGCCCACTGCAGTATATTTGGTAAATAAGTGTTCTCACATTCTTCCTGTGAAACTTCCTATTGTATATCCATGCATCCAGGATTTTTACAAATTAAAACCAGGTAAACTCTCCCACCAAGTACAGCCAACCCTGGGGTAAGCTGCATGAAAATTTTGTACACCAAACCCAAATTAGTTGGCTGCAAAACAATACAAAAACATGAAGTGAAACTATCACATCTCTTTCCAGCAAATATTAGCATCAATGTACAGAAGCATATAAAGACTTCCAGATTACATTTTGTCTTTGGTGTTGAGGCTTGTTCCCCAGGAACTTGAAGACTCAGTGCAACCAAACCTCCATGAAGCATCTGAGCAGCAGTCACTCGCTGTTTCACAGTAAGTACTGACTACACAAAATCATCCCAAAGCATCTCAAAGCCATCCACTTCCCAGGTCCTGGAGGCATCTGTGGGGTCAATAGGAAGGTAGAAAATTGCATGCAATAAAGACAGGCAATGTAAGAGTTTCCAGGGGCAGCTGCTACCACTTGACTCCTGAACTTTTCCTTCTATTTTAATAGAAGAGTAAACATGTGCATTTTACATAGCTAAATGCAACCAGAGCCATCCCTCCAGCTTTGTCAAGCTCCCCCACAGCTCACTGGCTGGTATGCATAAGAGTTGGTATAAGATGTCATTTCAAACTGCTAGCTTAGGTACAACAGAACTTATCCCCTTTCCTTTCTGTGATTTATAGAAGTCCAGAATTCTGAAGTGTGCTTTAGAAGATACTGTCTGTACCTGACAGGCCAACCTAGAGTGAGCTACATTTCCACCAGCCCACCAGTCACTGCCATAATTTGTTGCTCTGGTGAGGGAAACCTCTTTGGCAAACCACTATGTGGGCACCTGGACATATGTTAAAGTGGAAATCCATTCCTTCGCTCTTGTGGTGTTGACTCCTGTTTGTTTAGGAACCAAATTGAAACTTGAAATCCTTTCAGACAGCTATAACTCTCCCTCATTTAATCCTGACTGTTACATAGCTTCTGAAGATTATACCTAATGCAAGGTCTGACCACTCAAGTACTTATGGCTTTTTTTTTTTATTGTAAAGCCTAGAATTTACAACATCCTTACATCACAATGCAAGACCCAGGATGCATACATATCCCACACATCCTTGTAGGTATTAAAGTTACAAATTGACTCTAAGATGGAGCCAAAAAAGCTCCATCTTGAATGAATCTTGTCCTAAAACTTGTTGGCAGTTTGTCATTTTCCCTGAAAGGTAAAGCTTACCATTATAGTCAGGCTGCTCCAGCTAAACATTGCTTTGCATGAAACCTGGCAGCAAGTTTTAGAAAGAAAGAATGAAAAGCTTGATCTGCAGAGACCACGCAAGTCTTATAGCAGCAATACTGTGCACAATCTCCCATCCAGCCACAGCATTAAAGCTTCAGAACTAACGTGCCTGAAATAGTACAGAAACCAAAATGCTTCATTACTATTTTCAGGGTTAAACACTGGCTCAAATTCAAAATGCAAACAGTGTGTCAGTTTTTGCTGTGTTTTTACACTGTTTTATTTGGAAAAAAAATCATTTAGCTTACTTTGTAGGAAGTAAACACCTGCAATTCTGCTATGAACTTGCTCACATCCTTCCATTCTATAGGATGTCAGAATACCTGAGATTCCTGTTTCCATTAAAAGCACTCATGCTACTTTAAGCAAGGAGACCCCCCATCCAATAATGGGATGGCAATATTTTGTGGATGGACATCTGTTTCATCTCAGCAAAATATACATCCAGTCTGTTATGGTCTATGATCACCACTCTTTGCTGATAAACATTACTCATTCAATTGCACCCCTTTAACAAACATGAAATGAGCACAATTACCAATTTTCCCCAATCACAAAACCAGGTGTTGGAACTCAGAAAAACTTTTGTTATATATGTACAAGATAGAAAATGCCTCTCAAATTTATCTACTTATTGGCTAATGAGGGGAAAAAATCTGCTGTTTTGCCCCGTTCCCCACATCCAGCATTATGCTTCTGCTTTGGAATTACCTATGCTAGTAATGGTCTGAAGATGGAGCATTTCTTTACAACATTGCCCCCAGTTATGAGCAGGAAGCCTCAGGAAGATCCATCCAGTCGGATTACTAGACTTGTCTGATAAAATTAAATGACCTCGTGGATCCTCACAGACATTCTCTTTCCCTTTAAAGTCCATGTGAAGAGGCAGGCATAAGGACTGAAAAATTGGAGCCTAAATGTAGCTGGAAAAGAGACTAGGAGGCTTGATTACATTTTCCATCAAGTTACCCTGTTTTATTGCATTGCAGTCCTTGAAAATTTGATTAGCAATTTCTCTCCTTCATTCATCCTCCTGACATCTGGATTTCAAACTTCTGATCCATATCTGCAAACATGCTAATACAGATTCCAGCTCGGTCTTGCCACTACCCACTCCTGACATACTAGAATTTAAGTGTCAGAAACTCCAAACTTTATTTGTACTTAACTATTGCACGTTCCCTGAAGGCAAAACTAAAGGAAGGCCTGTGCAAACCTAGATTCAAGTCACAGTGAGGCGCATGAATTGTAACAAGTATTGTCACAGCAGAGAGTCTCAAGTCTTTATGTGTTGTTTTCTCAAAGTGAAAGATTACCTCTTAAAAATTGAAGATTTTTAAATGAATTTCATTACTTTTGCTACTAGGCTTTTTCTTTGACAGAGGTCCTGCCCATTAGACTCATGCAGTGCACATGAGCACAGCCAGGTCTTTGGCACACATCAAGGAGAGCTTATAAGCAGCTGAGTTTTTCCTGCTTGGACTCAGAGGAAGCTCCAGAGATCAGTCCTCCTGCAGTACCCATCATCCCAGAGCAGATGCTGTGCAGGGTATATGAACAGCTCTACCAGGATATCACCAGAGTGCTAACACCTGCAAAAGTCAAGGAATGCAATCAACAGATGCTGCTATCATAGTGCAGCTTTCCTTAACACCAGGCACTTTCGCAGGACAGCAAGACAAGAAAGGACAAGTTCCTCCATATCCTCTACCTCCTGAATATTCACTTTCATTTTTTTTTTTTCTCCAGTGCATTGCGGGGATTTATACAAAGATCAAAACTTTCATTGCTCCCAAAACTTTCCAGCAGTATCATTACAATCTTGCCCTCACTCAGTATTCATGCCACACCAGAGAAACCTGCTGCCTCAAAATCACATGGATTTGGGGTTTTAGCCTGCTAGGCTACAAAAGATATCCAGGTGCAGCTCCCCTTGGATCTGTGTCTGCTCCCACGGAGCATATAGCACTACACCATGCAAAGAGGGAAATGTGGAAAGCCTTCAGGCACCCAGCTAAAGACCAGTCCCAGAAGGAATCACGAGCAGAGTGGTTTTACAGGTGCTTGGCTGCAGGGAGCATTTGATTTGCAAAGCTCAAGAAAGCAGCAAGAGACGATGGTTTGGGGTTACACCACCTGCAAAGACACGGGGAGCTGCTGCGTCTGCCTAAGAGAGAGGGAAGCTGGAGGGCTTGGCGGCTCAGTGCACAAGTAAGGTCCATGCCAGCAGATGGCATCGGAAAACCATAAATCCATCTGCAGGGTGCAGGATCACAGCTGCTCCTGCTGCCTCCAGCTCTGCAGCAATCCTTCACTCATCTTGACAGTATAGCCTTAGATGCAATACACTGATAGCACAATTATTGTGTTAACTTGTGCACAGTTTTCTGCTGCAGCATGAAAACACTTCAGCTGCATTTATTTACGTCCCCCTGTGGGGAGGATGCTAATAGCTACTTACAGAGAGGGAAGAAATGAAGTAGGTATTCAATGGGCTACCTGTTGATACATGGAAAAAATGTCATAGCAAAAACAAATACAATTCTGCTCAGCCAGCTCAGCACTCTGCTCCCTCTCTCAGCTGCAGGACACTCATGATGTGAATTTTGACCTCCACATACCTGCATACATGTGAGGTGGAGAATCTTGTAAATATTGTTTCAATTTTAATCCTTTTTTTTTCATTATTTACTGTATTTAGACACTCCTTTGTGAAATTCCTTTCCAATTTATCATACAGAGCACCTGAATTTCAGCTAACATTTCCTTGACCTTCTCAGAAAAATGACACCAGTTACTGACAGCAAAGTGATTCCCTCCCACCTTTTAACTGCAAGGAATATTTTGTTTCCAGCTGCTGTCCCACAGCAAGAGGCCAGCATAGTTTGGTCAAAGTCCCTATAAACTGTCCCCAGCAACTGCTTCAGAGGCTGCAGTATGGGAAAATGCTGCCTTGGTGACAGCAACAGGCAACACTGGGGAACAGAGCAGAGCAGCTGCAATTGCAGGGCCAACCCTTGGCCAAGAGAAGTTGTATTTACGATATCACTGAATTTCTTAGAATTTTATTCATTCCAGGTACTGTTCCACAGTCTTCACCTCCAAGTCTTATAAAGTCTTTTCTTCACATTACTATTTCCTTCTGCAGATTACTAGGAGAGCTTCCAGTTTTAAGGACAGCAATATTTACATTTGCTGCTGCATACCTCCTTCCAGAGCCGTGTCTTGGAGCTTTTAGGAGTATGCCTGAGCAAACATGACTCTTTATATAGACTTCAAGAAGAGGTAACTCAAGTAAACACTGACTTAAAACCTTGAAAGCTAATATTTAGCAAGCTCTTGTGTTCACAACTTTGGAAAGGTTTGCCTCTGGAAATAAAGAATATCTTCCCCTTGAAAAAAGTCAGTGGCAAATCCACGCCCAGTGCTAACACTGGAATTCCTGACTTAGTACGTTATCCTATGCTGGAAAAAGCCATGCCCAAATGCTGGTTTTATAGAGCCAGGTTTTACAGATGCAGACCCCCAGGACAAAACTTTCAAGGGCAGTCTTTGTACCTGCCTGAGCTGTATGGGCAAGTTGTCCCACGGCTTGTGAAAAAGCTGAGTCTCAGCACAGCAAATACAGGGCTAGAGGCAGCCAGGGACTAATGGAAGAAAGCTGAGCACTCAACGTGGCAGGGAAGTAGCTGTAAATGTATCATGGGCCATATAGGGTGCTCCAGTCCTAACACTCATGCTCTCAGCATCAGCACAGGTTCCCCACAGCTTTAACAGATGCTCTACGAAAGACTTAATTTGTAAAGGTAGCCCTGAGCTTTTTGCAGACAAACTCTCATGGATTTCATCTCTTCGTATGATAGCTACTGCAACAAAGCTTTCAATTCTGTACATTAGTGATAAGGAGGGAGAAATAACAGGAAATAGGTCCCATCACCTAAGCAATACCTAAACAGTATCTTCTTTTTCCAGCCACCTACTTATTAGTAGCTCACAAAATAATTCAAGGACCAGTAACATCATCCCACTTTTCAAATGTGAAAACTAAGGCACAGGGAAAGGGCTGGGCTGTGCCCAGCAGGCTGGCTGACAGCCTGGACTAAAGCAGATCTTTCCAGATTATGTTAGGGGTTCATTTGCTCAGCCCTACTGTACCTTTCAGAAGGAGCAAAGTCCACTTATATCTTCTGCCTCTGCTCTCAAGATCCTCCACAGACCAGCAGTTGAAGAGAAAGATTGTTTTCCCAGAAGGATACTGGAAATAACACAGTAAGCAATTCTCCTGAGGCATTTGGCTCAATGTACAAACCAAAGAGGTCATTTTGCAAAGCAGCTGCACTCAGTTCTGTAGAGGTCTCAAGAATTAATTTCTCTCACATGCTGGAGTGCACATTCATCTGAATTTCTTCTGAAATTCAGTGGACTTCAGATTCAGTTCCAGATTTCCCAGTGTCCATTTAGGAACTGCTTTCAAATTGCAGGTGGTCCTGATCCACAGTGAATGTCATTCCCACAGGGACACTGACTGTGGGTCACCACAGCCAAGAGCACGGAGCACACTCTTGAGGTCTATACTGGGACAACAAACTATTGCAATGTCACATCTCCAACAGGCTCTCCAGGGAACTTCACAGATGTTTTGGAAGCTATTTTGCAGGAATAGCTTCATTAGGAGAACTCAGCAGGAATTCTGTGCTCCCATCTCCTCACAAACTCTTCCTGCCACATTATAACAATTATTAATTTTGTTCATTGATTGTGTGACAGGAAGAGATGAAGAGCTGATTATATTAAGGCATTGCTAAAAAGCCTATGTGCAGACGGCTTACATAGCTCTCACTTTCCTTTTTATATGCCAGTAGGTCTGAGGAATGAGAAGTGTTCTCCAACATTGTAAGCAGACCCAGACCACCATTTCCATTCAGACACTGGAGACAGTGGTAGCAAAGCCTTACTCTCAAGCAAAGCTTTTAATCTTTCTGACATGCAACAAGGGAGCTCTAGCAGCAATGAGAAAAATCTCAGTGCATGCAGGTATTTGGATAAGCACAAAAGGCTCCTGGCACCTATCCAGCCCAAATTGCTCTCTCCTTTGATGTTGGATTCCATCTACCTTGTGTAACGGCCCACTGGTTTGGTTGTCAGCAGGAACTGGACCTGAGGCACATACCTGTGGAGGTAGATGACTAATCCAATTAAGTGGAAGCAACAGAAAGTTGAGATGCTTCTTGTGTTCTGGACACAAGGGGCAAAAGGCATGAACTAAGGGAATTATATTTACTGAAAAAAGTTATTTCAAGATTCTAGTTTGGGAAACTTGCCACAGATGATCATGGAAGTGATTTCACTAGTATAATCAATCTTTCCATCAGCTTATCTCCACATGCTTTCTTGGTAGCTGGTATTACTGTTTTGATTTTACAGAAAATCAAAGACAGATGGAATATCTTCTCCAAATACCTCCTCCCTTCCAGGCCAGTAGCAGTCTGGAACAAAACATGGCTCTAGTAATATCTACATGTTCAGATCATACAATGCTCACCTTCTGATCCACTTTGAAGTTTGTGTTCAGACAAGCTCTTCAGAAGCTGCTAAATAAACCCAAAAGATAGTTTCTGGATTACTTCACTTATCCACACCTGTTTTGACAATTGATTTTTGCAATTTGCTATCCCTTTTCCCCCAGCTCCCTTTCCATAAGTATTACAAAGCCACCCACACAGTGCCTGTTTCATGGCAAAAAAAATTTTCTTCGGTGGCCCCACTGCTTCACTAAGGGAAAGCAGCCTAGCTGCTAAGTATACTCTTGAGCTCTGACAAACAAATCCTGGGAACCTCATTTACTCTTTACCCTCCTTGAATGGTTGGTGTCTAGAGCATCATAAGCCTCTTCTTTGGATGCCCTTCTCAAAAGGCAAGGCCATTTCTATTTGGCAGTGATCGCTTTAAGGCTGGACAGACTGACAAGAGTAGAATCCCTGGCATAGTTGCAAGGTTCCGTCCAGGAACACAGTACCCAAATAGCAGAGACAAAACTTCACTGTACTAGTATCACGGCACCAAGGGACAGGCAACAGCCCATACACTTACATCATGAGTTCAATAGCTGTTAAGAGCAATGATTGTTCAGCTCTTAAAAAACATACAAGGGAGGAACAATATTGAAATCAGCTTCATTGTATATATTTTCACCTTTGAATGCAGGATTTTATTGATATACTTGCATTTTTGCCTGCTCAGCACCTCTGGCAACTCTAGATTTGATTTCCTTCCTCCTGGTACTCGGAAGGATTAGAAACTCCCTGAACACCAGAGTAAGATGTGTTTCTTAGAAGGGGTCCAGATCAAGTCCTACAGTAAATTGCAGTGATGGTTGACCTAAGCATCACATGCTAATGCAAAATGCTAGTAGCACCAAAAAACATTGAAATAGTCCTTTAATTACCACGTTTTCCTAAAGACTTTATAGGTCCACCGGAAGCCAATGTCCTAATAGACCATACAGCCTCCTTGCCCCCTTGGAGGCAATAAAATTTCAATAAGCAGCTACTTTGCCTCAAATGTCACTCATCTCAGCTACCTCCCTGTCACAGCCTTCATCAAATACTCCCATATCAGCATTCACTGTCATCACTGTTCAACAAGTGGAATTTCTTTCACCTGTCAAAAAGGACACCCCTACCTCTTCAGGACCTGACAATTCACACACTGTTAACAAGATAGCTAGCACAGCTACTGTGTGTTTGCAGGCTTGGGTAGAAGCTCCAGTAAGACCTATCAAGCTTCAAATAGAACATTATCAGAGAAAAAATAAAACTGTGGCAACTTCACATCAGATAAAGAAACTGCAATGTGTAGCCTGCACAGGAAGTTGCTTTCAATAGACTTAATAAGTAACCCAGGTTCTCATGAATCACTCTGCATTTTTATGCCCACACACTTCTGACTCTGCCAGTGGAATCCATAACCATCACTGTAAATATTAGCCTTTACCAATCTGCTCCAAGGGATGTGAAGATAAACAGCAACCACAACCATCTGCTAACAAATATAGGTAAACTGAGAGCTAAGCTGCCAGCTGCACCTGCAAGTCAAGCTTTTACTTTCCCCCCATGACCTATATATTGAGATACCTCCCAGAAACTTTGGGAGGATTCTGCCAGAATGTTTCTGGCAAAAAAAAAAAAAAAAACTGATTAGTCAGACCTGTCCATAATCCTGCCATTTCTGTTCAGAACTCATGCACATGTAAAACATGCCTTGTGGGCAGCTCTTCTAAGCTTACATTTTAGACCCTGGGACAAAATATTTTCAGGAGATACATCACAGATTTTCACACCACCAAACTCTCTCAATATCCATAACAGCAGAAAAGCTGGGCAGAGGGATGGGAATAGGAAATGAATCTTCTGTGGCCCTGTTCTGTACTTGCACTTCCAAATACAGCCACACACTGCCTCAGAGCAATTACAAATATAAGGCTCAGTTTAAGTAGATTTTCTATGCTTTTGCCTTGCTTTGATTTGGATAGAGTTTCTGGTGTCCAAAATCATCCCCCAAGTGAAGGTCATCCAGTACATAGGGTATTCATCACATTTCTGCATGAGAGTTCAGTTACAACCTTATAATGCAGTCATCCCTTCACAGAGCACTAGGCATCGTGGGCTCCTCATTGACTTTTCAAAATATGTTCAAAATTCCCTGAAAAATTATATCAGATAACATCCTAGTCATATCTCCCACCTCACTTTTCACTTTCAAAATTGTGCTCTCCAGCAACCCCAGCTCCCTGAAAATGACTGGCTTTTGGTTTGGGATTATCTGTTCAACCCAACTACCCAACTAGTTAGCTATTTTGTGCAATTTATTTCGGAGATATGCTCATTAAGGAATTTGTTTAAAGAGAGGAGGAACAATCTCCCTTTCCTTTGTTTTTAAATGGATCAAATGCACAATAACCCCAAGCTCTTTCTGTGGCTAAAACCAGTAAGCACAGGTAGCCAAGGTGTGCTGGCAGGCAGATCACCACTCAGTAAACACACATTACTCACCTCATGGCAACCAAGCAACCCACTTCAGCTTTCAAACAGTAAGCAATGACAACAGCATTTAAAAATCTAATAATCTTTTCACAAATTGTCACATATTTATAGGCAGAGGAACAAAAAGTTTGAATAGAGCCAGGCAAATCCAGCTCCCACTCCACACCCAAATTTCTGCTCTGCCTCCCACCAAACTGCTTTTATTTCATTTATCACCATGTTTATACCAGAAATGCTCGAGTGGGAAACAAAGGTCAAAGACAGTAATAGATATTAGCAATAGGAATGGATCACAAAACTATCAAAACTGGATCGGTCTCCAGTGTCACCCTTTGATACTTTCCCATGATGTACTCTGTTCAGATTGAGAAGTGCACCCGTTCACTGCTGCATTCATAAGACCTATACCTGGGCCTGAAAACAGATTTTTCTACAAGTTGGCCAACATCAGAAACTCACCAAAGCATACTTCCAAATAATCTGGGCCTTTATGGGTTTTCATTTTTTGTATCCCCACGTTTGGACTCAGGTTCCACATTTCAGACTTTCCAAAGTTCCCTCATTTGCTAAAGTTAAAATACTCTCTAATCACCTTCCTTCTTTCATAGTAAATGCACGTGACAAAGTCACAAGGAGTGGAGGAGCCAAAAGTTTCACAACTGAGAGAGCTGCAATCAGATTCAGAACATGGGAATCAACTTCAGAAAATACCTACTGCTTTCATCTTATTAACAACCCTGTTGGGAATGCTGTACAAAACTAACCAAAGGACAAAGAGGAACACCAAATGGGAAGGCATTTCAGCAGATGGAGTAATTAAATCAGTATGAGATATTCACATGACAGGGATAAAAATGTAATACCCATCCTTTGCAACAAATTATTCTTTTACCCATATTTCTTACATAGAAACTAGTCTGAATTTAGCCCAATTATTTATTATTATTATTTTTTTGCTGGCACACATTAGTAGATTCATGCCTCAAATATTGGCATGGATGTTGCTGAAGGATGCTCTCAGTCTCACACATCAAATGAAGGAGCAGCAGCTGGAAGGGAGTTTCCTGGGATCAGCTAAAAAGCAGCTCTACCACCAGGCCTTACTGATGAACCCTGGCCAGCATCACCAGCTAATGACAACTGCCAGCCTCAGGACTTCAGAGCCAGGCCATGAACCAGGAAAGGTGATGAAAGCAAGAAGAGCCAGACCAGGGATCCCCTCTTCGGGTGAGCCAATGTGGTGCCTTTGTTCTCCCTACACAGCCTGAAGAGGGAAAGTCACTGCAAATCCAAGTGGTAAGAAAAAGCAGTTCTGGCCTTTCCCACAAACAGCTCTGCCAACAGACCAGAGCCCGGCCCCGTTCTCAGCAGCCAGGGGCTTGCAGCCGACAAAACCCCTCGCACTGAGGCTTTGGCTGCTCCACCAGGACTCCCAGTTAAACTGCTTGCACCCCTGGAGATGTTTTTCAGAAGGTAGGAGAACAGCGTCCAGCTCCACTGGCAGAAAAACTGACATCTTTGCTATGAATAAGCAGACAGCCTTTTTATCAGCGGGTGCCAGCCTTGCCCCCACATTGACAAAATTCAGCTTTTTGCTCTTGTTTTGTCAGTGCAACTCACTGCCAGTAGCACTTACTTTCATCCCATTTTATGGCTCACATGTGCAGCATTGTCTTGTTCAAATTATGAAGGCACAAACACCACCTGCCACTGGTTTGTGGCTTTTTAATCTGCCTTCTGTGTGATCAGGTAATCTATGCTGCCATTTTCCAGACATCAACAATTCTACAATTCCTGCCTTTGTTTTACCCAAAGCTCCAGATCCTCAAGTCTTGTGGTTATGAGAAAATTAATTTTGATTTAAAAGAAGAGTAACATGAGTGACCCTGTGCCAAAACCAAGAATAATTGAGGAGAAACAAGAGGCAAAAGAATGAGACAGGGCGAACAAACAGTGTCACTAGGAGGATATATAATGCAGTCAACACAAAGGCAAAAATAAAAAGCCCAGAGACACAAGACTTCAACATAAGCTTCAATCCCCATAAGTTTTGAAACACTAAGTGTACATTTGTCTCTTAAATACACAGGACTCCAGTAATCCCACTCATACCAGCACAACTCTTATACTGAGATTGGAATAATATTACATCACTAGAGGCCCCAGGATCAGGCCCTACAGGAGAAAAATAGCATTTAATTGGTCACAACTCCACTTTCTCCTCTGCCTTGGTCTCCTATGGCATTTATCTGGGATTAGTGATATGCTCTGATTTCCAGAAGTGCTCATTGGATGTGTGTAGCCCCAGTAAGTGCATTTTCTTCAAGCATTTATTAGAAGTGGCAGCCTTGCCAGAAGTAGTCAGCTAGAAAGCTTTGGGCCCAAGCCTTCACCTTCAGAAGCATCCCCATCCATGTTGCTTCTCCCACCCCCTGTATGCACTCCACTAAGTGTGCCCGCAGGATTTTCAGATAATTTTACAGGAACCCATCCTACAGCTGAACATATTCCCAAAAAGGAACAAAGACACATTTACCCAAGCAAAAAGAAATATTTGAAAATTCAGATGATTAAATGCAGCCTGCTGTTCATTTTTACCTCTGTGGTCTCCAGTAAGTACCATAAATCCTGGTTTCACTCCGAGACAAATTGTCACATTATAGCCCTGCTATATAGGCATACACACATTCCTTGCTATAAAGAGAAGGCAAGAAATCCATGCCAGATTAGGACATATGGAATCTCTGTTTATGGATAAATCATTTTTAAAACCTCTCTCTCCATGAGTCATATGTGAATCACTGAAAGTGTCCTGTCAACAATAGTTTATTTACATACAGAACTAATTAGCATTATGATGGCAGACTGTAGAAGCAGGATTATAGCTAGGAGACATCATAAAACCAGTGATGCCATTTTAGGAAGGTTGGGAACAGAGGTTTGCAGATCTCCAGCCCAGAAGTATATAAATTGGCCACCTCTCAAGGATGTCAAGATGAAACTCATTTTTAACGTATCTTCCATTACCAATAAGATTACTTCAAAATCAAAAGCTGGAATCCTAATTTGTATTAGCTTGATGCTTGTTTGCAATATACATTTCTGAGTAGAGCCTGGTCAGCTTTTTTGCTTACAGTCCACTTTCTCAGTTTGATATGTCAGCACTGCAATGCTAAGTTTAGATTTCCAGTACTACATATCCATTTATGATTTTAAAAAGTTTTAAATGCCCTGAAATATTTACATTCTTTGTTTGAAGATTATTTTAAGTTGGCAACTAAATTTGACACTAAATTAAATTTACACAGCCTCTTTAAGTTACTTAGCCTAGTACATACAGCTACTCTGGGACTTGCATAGACCTTTCATCATTAATAAGCGGAACAAGATAATTACATGCTCCAGTAGCTCATAGGGGTCTAGAAGTTATCACCACATAACCTGCTTTATAATGGAAGAAGAAATCATCTCTGCTAGGGCTGGGAGTATAATTCAAAGACATTTCCATAAATATATAAACACTGTGAAATGAATTTATGTGATGTGAAGGTATTTCATTTTCAGTGCTGCTAATGTGTTTGCTCATTAATTTGTCAGGAACATTCACTTTGATTTGCTCCATTTACCTTAGAAGGGTGTTCAACAGCAAAACAGTCAAAGCTGCAAAAATCAGACCTCATAAAGTAAGGGCGCCTTAGATAAGCACTGCTAACATAGCTCTAAATGGTCCTTGCACAGATCTCTTCCCTTCCAGGATAGACCAATGCAGAAAGACCAAGGACCAGAAGGGATTTGAATGATGCAGGGGATCCTCCTCCCCACGCACACTTAACCGATGGCAATGCCGCCTCCTCCTTTGCAGCACAGCCTTTGCTGTGCAGAGGGAAGATCCTGCTCTTGCACGTTTTGGCAGGATCCCTCCCCAGGCAGACATCCTGCTCCTGCCCACCTCCTGGGGCTGAGCCTCCTCAAAAGGTCTCAGATTCTTTGCAATTTTAGTTAATAAATGCTTTCAGGCACGTTCCAGATCTCCTTGAAATTATTTCCAGCAATCTCAGACTGTAACGGGCAAGTTTTACTGGCAGAGCTTCCTAAACCTCCCATCTCACTCCGAGATCCCCCTTTAGAGGGCACTGTGGCCCCAGCATCGCCGCACGCACGGCCGCCTGCTGGGGCGGGTGCGCTCTGGGGCAGGAGGGAGCCCTTTGCCGGGAAGGGGAAAGGCACCTTGCGCTCGCTGCTCTGCTCGGCAGCCCCGCAAGGGATAAAAGGCTGATGTCTCAAGCTTTCCTCACCTTTTGGGAAGGACAGAGCCAGCTACAAGACACATGAGGTCTCCCGCTTCTGCGGATGTAAGGCCGTGACTCTCCCAGCAGAAGATGCTGGCTTCGCTTTCTGCCACCCTTCAGCCACCTGCAGCTTTTGCACGCCCAGCCATGCAGGTTTGCAGGGGGGGTCGCCCCATTCCCACACACCCAGCCTGTGCGGGCAGGTCAGCCCCGCCGAACCCTGGCACAGGAGCAAGGGCTGGCAATGGGAAAGCATGGCCGAGCTTACAAGCAAGTGAAAACTTGCACAGCCTTGGGTGCCTGGAAATGGTCAGAAGAGGTGTTAGATAAGCACAGAGCATTGCTGTGTATGGTTTGGGTTATAGTGTTTTGTTTGTTGTGCTTGCTTGGCTGTTTGTTTTTTTTTTCTTTGCAAGGTTTTTAGTCCCATTCCCTCCCCACCACATTCCCATTCAAAAACAAATCTGAAGATTTACCAGAAAATAGTTGCACCCTTTCCTTATCTCCCATGTCAAATGACAGTACAGGCTGAAGGCAGAGACTAAAGGACTTCACACTGCACTGGCACACTACAGATGTCACTTCCACATTAATGACAGATCACTATGGGATAAGAAAACGTCTTTCCTTCACCTCTGCCACAGCATCCTCCATTTACATTGATGACCAGGGCTGCAAGCGGTCACAGGGTGGCTGGCTGCTAGCAGCATGTCTTGCATTTGCAAACAGAATCTGCCTTGGTTACAGGCAGAATTTACTTCTCTCTCCATCCAGCCCAAGCTCCCTTGAACTTCAGCATGTTCTTAGTATTTCCCCTTGTCTAGAGTTTTCCAGCTTCTGGCCAGTTTTAATGGTCAACAGCAGCTGAGCAATAAAAAGTTTTGGAGCTGGAGAAGTTGCATTGCTCAGAAGCCAAAGAATGAAGTTTTACCCTTGCTAAGAACTGAATTTGACAGAAGTGATGGGGAAGAGCCAGCTCCAGCACGAGAAGCCTTTCCATGGGCATTACAGGAACACATTGCTTTTCCCCCCTCTGTGAAAGGGGATCAACATGCATAGCCCACATGTCCTGGGCCGGAGGCAAGAGGAGCAGAAGCTGGCAAAAACAAACACTGGCAGCCCTTGCTCAACAGCTTTGAGATCTAGAGAGCAATCCTGCCATTGGGGACAGGTGGGAGCAGAACAGAAACAAACACCAGGAACCTCAAGAAAGTGTTTATATTTCCTACATGAAGCTTGGCAGAGCCTGCCAGGTCAGATAAGCATTTCCACACAAGCTAACAGAAGCAGTCAGATGATGCTGAGGTCCGTCCTTCCTTCCTAGCTGCATGCAGGATGGCAGCTCCTCCAGGTGCCCCTGCCAAGAGGAGGTGCCAGCACCCCCAGCCCTGCAGCACTGCCTCGGAGTCAGGAGATTTGTCCTGCAGGTACAGGGCACGTGCGCTGGGCTGGGCTTCCAGCAAGCACCACTGCTGTTTGCCTCACACCCTCCCTAAAGGGATATTTGAAACTCCAGCTTCCACTTGTTCACATCCTTAGAGAGATTTTTGCTCCTTTCCTCTTGGCATTTTGATCTCTAAACACTTGAATAAGTAGCATTTTGATTTTGTTACGATGGGGGCAGCAGGGATATTCTTCTGTCACTACAGCACATGCACTTAATACACAAGAGGCTCTCAGTGAGTCAGGTTTCATTGCCAACATTGGTTTTTCTGTGTGAACCATTCATTTTGCTGAGTTGGCATTTATACGCTCCCCCTCCCCCTTTCACCATTTGAAATCCGAGGCAAATATAAGCTTGAAGTCATAACTTTTTTTTTTTGCCCAGAAGGCTAAGCTCACTGGTGTTTACATGTGGCCACCCAAATTCCAGACCAAGCTGCTGAAACCCTGTTTTGCTGTTCACAAAGCGTGTAAGGCCTGGCTGGTGCTGGTTCCCACATTCCTGATCCAGGCAAGCCAGATTACTGCTCCTCACTCCCAGCCCACTGCTCTCCCCCATGCATCTAACCTTACAGGGATGAATCGACACAAAGGAAAGCCCAAACAAGTGCAAACTAATTTTTCCACAAATTTAAGTGCAGTATAGCCTCCCCTTCCTGCCTTCTCTCACCATCGTCCAGCTGTGCCCATAAACCAGAGCCTGACAAACCAATGCAGGAGTGGAAGGCAGCTATTAAATCTGCTCCCTGGAGCTTTAACACTTGCAGCAATTTGTAGTGGAATTATTCTCCCCGCTTCGTTTGCAGCCTGCCTCCAGCCCTCTAAGCAGGGTACAGCACTGAGGCCAAACTGCTTCATGTCTGCAAATGGCCCCGCTCTGACCAAGGCCAGGCACAGGAACCATGCAGGGTTCGGATGGGCACACGTTCCTGTGCTGGCATCCCAGCTGGGGAGCGGAGGCCAAGCTCAGCCTCTTCTTCTTGAGGCACATTGTTGTTAGTGTTAGCTAATCTGCAAGATATGCCAACTGTCTGGCAAGCGATTCCAGGCAGTACTGTTTATTTAGGATAGGACTGGGCTCTGCAAGTCCAAATTAGACTTTTTTTTTTATATATCTACCTCAGCCAGGAATGTTTGAAGGTGTGCTGGGCTTTTAGAGGCAGAGAAACAGCAAAATGTGCCACAGGCCTGGAGCTTTATAAGGGCTTGTGTGGCATTGTTTTTAATTCACAGAATCACAGAATATCCCAAGTTGGAAGGTACCCATAAGGATCATCGAGTCCAACTCCTGGCACAGGTCTACCCAAAATTTTAGACCATGTGACTAAGTGCACAGTCCAAACGCCTCAAATTCAGACAGGCTTGGTGCAGTGACTACTTCACTGGGGAGCCTGTTCCAGTGTGCAACCACCCTCTCAGTGAAGAACTTCTTCCTAATGTCCAACCTAAACCTCCCCTGCCTCAGCTTGACACCATTGCCGCGGGTTCTATCACTGGTGATTAAGGAGAATAGGTCAGCGCCTGGCCCTCCACTCCCCCTTGCAAGGAAGTTGTAGACTGCAATGAGGTCTCCCCTCAGCCTCCTCTTCTCCAGGCTGAACAGGCCAAGTGACCTCAGCCACTCCTCATACGTCTTCCCCTCTAGGCCCTTCACCATCTTCGTCGCCCTCCTCTGGACACTCTCCAGCAGTTTTACATCCTTTTTGTACTGTGGTGCCCAGAACTGCACACAGTACTCAAGGTGAGGCCGCACCAGCGCAGAGTAGAGCAGGACAATCACTTCCCTCAGCTGGCTAGCAATGCATTATTTCCTTGCCTCTTCTTTAGATTCCTTGGGAAGCCAGAAACCAAGATGCATTTATGTACTAAATTCTCTTTATCTCCACAGAACAGATGCACTGATTTGTTTTTCAGTAATATACTACAGAAACCATTTTGATTCTTTCTCCTGGAGGTGCCCTCAAACACTTCACTGGTAAACACTGGAAAATTAAGATGAGGACCTCTGTGTGGTACCCCAGCCCTCCTTCACTGCCACCACTGCTCCAGAGGAAAAGCAGACCCTGAAATCTCAGCTCTGACCAGAAGATGAACTACCTGGTTCTTCAGCAGAGCATCAAGCACTTCTAGAGCCCTGGCACCTCAAAACTACTGCCCCCACAGCTTTCAGAGCTTCACATGCATATGTTTACACCAAGCATCCCAACAGCACATGGAAGCTCACAAAAAGGCCAGCTAAAGAGCTAATGCTATTTCTTTCTTGTCCTGATATTGCTAATGAAGGGGAATAAGTTGGGAGCAGCTGGAGCATCTGTTGCCCCCCACCCCAGCCACACAAAGAAGCCAGCCTAGGAGTCCTCAAACATGCAAATAAACACAGACCAAGCCTCAACTCAAGGACTACAAAACAGCTCCATCACAGATACAGAAGACAAATATTGAACTTAATTCCCACAACTACTCACTCTTTGAAGAGCAGCTGCCCTCATGGTGGAGCAGGACAGCTGGTGGCAGTGGTTCCCATCCAGGAACCCTCCAAGCCCTCTCAGGGGACAAAGCCTACAGGCTCTCCCCTCCAGGCAAACCTAAACTGACTCTTGCCACAGCCTTTATGGCCTAATCAATCTGGCTAATTATGCCTCTCAGCTGCTTGATTGCAGATTGTTTGGTGCTCTTTAACCCTTTCCGGCCCAGTGGCATGGAGGTCATCTTCACGTTTCTCCTGCCCACAAGTGGGCAGATCCAACCATTCTCAGTCAGGATCCTGAGGTATATCCCTCCTTGCATATCAGTAAAATGCTTTAATCACTTCACAGATATCATTTCCATCTTGGCTAATTGAGCTTCAGCCTGTTTGCATTCACATTATTCTCAGGCATGTGCCAAGGCAGTAGAGAGACATCTCCGTAGGCTTCCTTCACAGTCCACAAGAAGCACAGCAGGTCTACCTGCTAACTTAAAGAAGTCTCTTTACAAGAAACCTGTGTGGAATTATTGCAAAGAACTTCACTCACTACCAAGTAGTAGCACTAAGTACAAAACACCAGATGCTCTCTGAAAGACCTGATGCTGTACCTTGAAGAACTGAAGCAAAACCCCTTATAAACATGGAACCAACACTCACCAGAGAAAACTGCCCTGAAATTGCCCTCTAAGATCTGCCTGTTGAGGCAGGGTGAAGGTTTTGTGCATGATATACTTGCATTTATTTGGAAATAAATGGCAAATAAATAGTGCCATTTGTCTTTTATTCTCTTGTTGATGCTCAAACCCAGGGATTATTATTCACCCAATGCCTAAGGCTTACAGATGAAGTGACCTTTTCATCTGGACAGGATCTCCTTCCTTTGGGCAATATCCTTCAGCAGCTCATTCAGTCTTTTTACCTATAACTTTGACCCCACACTTAGTTTTCAAACAACAGTTTGAAATGCCTGCCATTTTATCTCCATAACTGATTTTGCTTGAATCCCACAGCTCTGGGATGGTGATGACTCCTGTGAAACAGTTCTTGACAAACAATATCCACAATATAAGAATTAACTCCATAAATGTGAGCTGTAGCACAGGCAAAGCGCAAAGTAAAGAGGCAGTCTGGGTTATCATTATTTCTGCACTACTTTTGTTGTCACCCCTAGCTATTCAACTGATGTCTCTGTTTAACCTCCCTCAGAGAATCTCAAAGGGAAAATGATTGTCAGAAAGAGAAAAAAAAAAACAAACAAACATGAAAATGTGATTTTATCATTTTGTTTAGTATCACTGGTATCTGCTATGGATTTGGAATTTCCATTCCCTTTTTGTAAAATCTAGATGTTTTGGCTCTTGTCCCACATAGCTAGGGGAAGAGCAGAAAATGAAGATTCCTTAGGAGGTAAATTATGTGAAATATTGAGATTTCAAGTAAAAAGAGGATACTCTGGGAGAAAGAAATGTTGGTGAATAAGAATTCCAGGTTCCTGTCAGCAAGAATATTTTCAAAGAACCCAAGTTCATACTTTTCTCCTTGTTACCTCTATAGCAAACATGGTTTTGTGTATTTTTCCATTTCATTTCCTCCTCCTTTTCTTTCTGCTATCTACTCCAGCTGTTCCTTTTCTCTCTCCCCCTTGCCTCTGTTTTTTGCTTATAATTAATTGCCTCTGTAGTAGATTGTGAGTAAAAAATTTGAGACCACTTTCAAACATTTGACCCTAAACAGTGAATATCACATATCAGTGGAACAATTAATGTGCTTAATCCTAAAAATTCTGCTCTCATGTTTAAATCAAGAGGTTAAGACGTTGATCAGTCTGCTTTTTAATAATGCATTTACAGCTTTATTTTCCAGTAAGGAGCAATAGATTTCCATACGCAAGCTGGGGAAAGAAGAAAGGCTGCTCCCTGGAAGTTCTTTTTTGCGGTATTATTTGTTTCTGTTCTATTCATTGCCCTGGCCATTAGCCCCCAAATTCAGTCCTTTTCTCTGAAAAATAGCTGTGCTTTTTATGGATTTTTTAACATGTGCTAATTATTCCCAATCCTCAGTCTCTGCAGTGGCTTTCTGTGGAGCTCTAGATTCATGCGACACCAAGTGAGGGATGGGTTTCTTCTCAGCCCAGGTTTCCGCAAGCATTTCTCCAGTGCTGGATCGCCCATGCCCCTACACCTGATTTATCCTACAGCCATCAAGAGGGAAATCACACCTGCAGCTTCAGACATGGCAGAGAAAGATGTGAGAGGCACTAATAAGCTCAGCTCCTCATTTTGACAGAAACAACCCTTGTAATGAAAAAAAAAAAAAAAAAAGAAAAGCCAGGAAACATGCTGAATCATCCAAAACGTTGCAGATAATGATTCGGACCTTGCTGAAATGAGATACTCATTTCTCTGTGTCATTTTCATTCTTTCCTACAGATTGCCTTAACCTTGGGCACAGACGGAAGAAATTTCTTTCCTTTACTGCAGTTTCTCTTCTGTCAGAAAAGGCAGCATAAAACAGTGAATGCTCTGTGTTAGAGCAATCAGAATAAATGGACAAGACATTTATAGTAGTTCTGGTTTAATATATGTGGCTGCCTGCTAAGAGCTTTGCTCTACCCAGAAAATACCCTTGCATGCTGGCACTTTGATGTTTTCTTTCTTTTTTTTTTGTCCCAAAGAAAGGGCTAAGATACACACAGAAATGGTTGAATATACACAACTTCCAACATAACTCCAGGATAGACGTACCTTTCCAGAGTGGCTCTTGTCAAAAAGGGACAATATTTTTGTATTGCAATAAATAATATCAACAATGTATATTTTGTTTGGGGAAAGATGGTTGTTTTCATTTTTTTTTCAATGTAAATAAACATAAGCACCAGGATCTGTTGTTTTCTTCCATTTTGAATCCTCAGCTTTTCTTTTCTTTTCTTTTCTTTTCTTTTCTTTTCTTTTCTTTTCTTTTCTTTTCTTTTCTTTTCTTTTCTTTTCTTTTCTTTTCTTGTGTCTTTCTGTTGAGAAAGCAAAGCATATGGATACAAGGAACCCTGAAGAAAAAAAAAAAGGAAAATATGGATTAAGAAAACTTTAAAAATTACAGCTGGAATGAGTCATTTTTCTGAAGATTGATTTTGATTTTCACAGGGCTTCTTCAATGAAATATCAAAATATATAGGGAAAGAAAGTTAATAATATTTGGACTATAATAGAATATTGACCTATTTTACCTCTGAGAGAGGAATAAATCTAGAGGTCTAACAGGTAGTTCATCCTGTTACAGTCAGTTCTTTTCCTGCAGAAAATGGGTAGGAACCAGTGGCCACCATTATTATCATCATCCTCCTCATTATTATTATATTTAGAAATGTTAATTGTAGTTATAGAGCTTGCCAGAGAGAGCTGTGAACTGCATTTTATTTCTCACAAAATATACTGGAGGCGTGAATTAGACAAAGACATGGCTCACGCCTCTTTTGTCTGTATACTTCCATGCTGTTTTTAGACATATTTTCATTTAACATTTAGAGAAAAATCAACAGCGAAAGTGAGAAATGTTTGCCACTCAAAAATAATTTTTGAAATGAAATCACTTATGTGAATGTCTTTCCCACTCGATCTAAAGGATGTTTTAGCTGCTGCAGGACTCCAGACTGGAGGTGTGCAGGGTGAGCTTTGTGCTGTGAGATACAAGCACTTAACCAAGATAAACCAATTCTTTTATGAACAAACACATCTGTTAATTGTTTTCTGTGATATAAGGGTAATGGATGTATTAGCAAACTCCAGATTGAATAAAGGAGAAGAGATAAACTCCTCTTGTTGATAACAGTTCAATTCATCCACTCGGAGAATACAAAGAAACAACACGTGACTTAAATACCTGGTACCAAAGACCATTTAGGAAAGTATGTGAATGAGGGAAAGAAATAAACTACCAGGGTGAAAATGGAAACAGAATGGGGACAGGGAGTCATGTCAAGTTGTTGCTTGTAAAGAGCTGGTATCAGAAACTACCCTCCTTAAACACCATATTTAATTAGGAGTTTATCCCTGGCATGTGCTCATCTGTGCAACAGATGGGTGCCTTGCACTACCAGGTCATTGACAAACATCCAGAAAGGCAAGACTGTTGCACAGACAAGGAGAAATGCAGTTGCCTTGCCAGAAGCCTTGACACCACTCTTCACCCATCACCTTCTGTGAGAGGCCAGTGTATGAGTTAACCTGTGCTTCTCATCTACTGCAGAGGCTTTGCCAACCCACCAGGGCTCAAACCATGGACAGCAGGGAAGTAGGGAAGATTTCAAAACATGAGGAGATGCAGTCACATCTTGCCATGGTGGTGCATATATGTAGCGCAACACTTATACAAATATTTTATGACACTGCGGAGGAAGAAGGATTGTCTTGGGAAAATGGACAGGGAAGTGACAGGTACGGAAAGGAGTCTGGAAACACAGATATTTCCATGGTCTGGCACTACACTGAGAGAAGAGGAACCAAGTATCCAAGATTTTGTCATGAACAGGGTTTATTTGGGCAGAATAGCTCACAGTGCTGCCTGAGGAGAGATGCTTAATGGAGCCATGGTTGAGCTGTATGGGTTTCTGCAGCTGGAAAACATCATGGAGTGACAGCCTGGCAATCATCAATACATCAGTACATATGCCAGTTGACAGAGCTTCAGAATCACACCATAAAATGTACAGACTTGGACACCTTATGGACAGCTGTCCCTGTGTCCCTAGGGCAGTGCAGATGTAGGGGCCAACAGCATCTGAACCTCTGCTTGGGACAGGAAAGGAGCCAGTGATGGACAACGTCACCAGCCAGTGATGGACAACATCACCGCCCTTCCCTTCCCACTGACTTATGAAGAAACCAGTGACTTTTCTTATTTGTGGCCTCCTCTCCCATCTCTCCCTCCTTTCAACTCTCTAGAATCAACATTAATGTCATCTCACATGAAGAGATATGAAGACCTTAACGTATGGCTCACAGGATACAGTTGGCACATCTGTCACAGCAAATACCTTGGCTGCTTTGCCAGTCTGTACTGTCAGGAAATCATCTTCTTCCTTTCCTTTCCTTTCCTTTCCTTTCCTTTCCTTTCCTTTCCTTTCCTTTCCTCTGAACTTGTTTCCCAGATTTACTTGGCATTATTTTTCCTTTGCTGAAACTTTGAATTCAAACCTGGGGAAGTTCACACCACAACTTGGCCTGAACATTTAATCTAGTGTCATCAAATTATAGATTTTCTTGTACACTGGAGTGTTTGTAATAATTGAATGAACTTAACCTCAGTCAGTTTTGATTTCATGTCAGAAAAAGACTCAGCAGGCCTTCATGATTCCTGCTTCTTTTTTCTTTTTCTCCACTTTTTTCAAAGTCCTTTCTGACAAAACCAAGGACCCTTGGGCAATATTTCCTATTTATTTCACTGTCTGAAGCTAATTTGAACAGATACACCGAGAATGACAAAAGTTAAACAGCCTGAAAAATAGGTTTCCAGCCCTTGAGGCAAACATTTAAACTTTTTTTTTTTTTACTTTTTTTTTTTTCTTTTCTTTTTCCTTCTCAAAGCAGCCTGAGAAAACCCTGCTGCTGAGCTAAGGGTTAATTTAGAAACAGTTGCATCCCCTTGTTTTACTCTTTAACCAGGTTTAAAGTCAAAACTGCATGTCTCAGGTATAACAAAACAACTAGGACAAGAAGTAATTGCACGTTACTGTTGGGTATCACAAGTCAAACAAGATGAAACCATTTGTAAAATGCTTTTGTTTTCTAGGGCTGGCGTAGCTTGTAAGCCATTTTATTCTTTCATTACTGCTCTCCTTAAAGCTCACATGTAGTTCAGGCAATTCACGTGCAATGAATCCCTCTGCTTCTTGAAGGTCTCATGGTA
Organism: Anseranas semipalmata; assembly: GCA_013399115.1. Lineage (NCBI taxonomy): Eukaryota > Metazoa > Chordata > Aves > Anseriformes > Anseranatidae > Anseranas > Anseranas semipalmata. The sequence continues at coordinate 957,797 of VXAA01000606.1, forward strand.
CTTTCTGAAGAGTTTACTCCCAAGTCAAATTCTTCTTCTCCATCTAATTTTTTCCTGATTTTGCTACTTTGTCTAAGGTCCAGATCTGTTTTGCTTCTGTGGTTGAGTTAAAATAGTAGTGCTTCACCCCAGAGGTAGATGCATTTCAGCAAGAGGTTACTTTCTTCCTATGCAAATCAACAGAACAAGAAATAAGTAAAGGTAACATATCTTTCAACACTCAGTACATCATCAAATGTGAACTAAAACCTCTAAATTAGGGAAAAAAAAAAACACCAAACATTTATGATGGAGTAAGAACACACATTCCTTCTCAATAAAATAACACTAGGTCATGCTGTCCCCTCACTCTCACATCTTTGTGACATTGTAGGCAAGTTGCTATGTGATCACCTAAAAGTCTCTGAATTTTCATCCTGTGTTTTATAGTGTTTTCAGCTATCCACATACAAGCATATACAGTTTATATAAATGATTTACAAGACCTACTGAATGTCACACAAATACTGCTAACAGCCCTGCATATAGCTAAGAACTACTTTACCACCAGCCAGTGTGTTGGAACATGTTTATACAAACTATGTATCAAAAAAAAATTCAAATAATATAAACATGTACAAAAAAATAAAGCCTGTTTTCAGGATACTGAGAAAAGTTAGAAAGGTCTCCTATCATGAAATATTTGCAGTGACTAGTTCACCCAGTTCTGCTCCTAACCACCAGCAAATCTGTAGCAAGACTCCAGCAACCACTCTGGTTGTTTTCTTTTGGTTGTTTTGTTTGGATTTTATTCTAATTAAAGACATCCAGAAAGGTTCAGGGGTTTATTGGTCTTCAGAATATAATTAGAGATCAGATCTAACAGTGTTATTCATTTGTGGAGATAAAGGAATAGCACTATTAAAAAACCACAGTCATTCAGGAAATGCACCAATTAACCAACACATTTATATTACACATGTGGTGTATCCACACACATGTACATGTATACATATGTGAACATGGCAACATTTGAATCTTTGATATTCAAATGAATATTTCTCACTTAGCTTTCTAAAATGCTGTTACAGTGCTTCAGAGCTGAGCCAAAAGCAAAGAAGAAGCACGTAGCCTCTCCCCATGCCCACTGTGAGCAGTCCCTGGAGGAGCTCAATATTTCTGAAATATTGGCCAGTAAAGACCACAACACGTGGCTTATTTCAGGCATCAGTGACTGGTGAGGTACCCGGATAGCACCACCGCAATTCCTCCCGTACCTGGTCCTTTCCAGTCACCCAGAGCTCACACACCTTGTTCAAACTCTTTGGAGCTTCAAAGCACCCGGGCGCAACTTGCTGTTCTCAGAGGCAGACCTTACCCCAGGGACACTGAACTCCCACTGCCGGCATCATCAGCATGATGATGCAGAGCAGCTTGGTTTGGCTCCTGCTCTGAACAAGCCTTTGAAGCCCAGCTCCTGTTCAACAGAGCATTCATTTTCAATCTTTCTCCATTCATGGGGCTCTGTAATGCCCTGATGGAGGAGGTGTAGCAACGTAAGTCTACCGAGAATAGACTTGTTTTTCTTAGTTACCTTTTATGTTCCTTGTTTGAGTAGCTCCTGGACTCTCAGTCATCAGCAATGTGAAAATCACCGCTGCGGAAGCTCAGGTTAAGCTCTGTAAATCTTCCTCTGGAGAACAGGCACTGTGTCTCACTGCTGAATCAGCAACTGTCAACTCAAAAGGTTGATTAGACCTGACAGGAGATCCTGTATTATTCCCATTAGTAAATGCTACAGACAAGCCCATACAGCCTTGACACAATTTTCTCAGTTTCTTGTTTTCTTCAGCCCTTACATTGCTCTGCTTTGAATTCATTCTTATTGTGGCTGCACTCCTCTTTCACTGCAAGTGAAGGAAACATATGTTCAGTAGGAAAAAGATCTGTTCTGCTAGTTAGATGCTATCTGTGATGGGATAGCTTCATTCCCCCCTCATGCCTGAGATGGTGCTTCTGTAGCTAAATGTCTGACAACAGCATCACAGGAGAAGGACTGAGGCCACCAAGCTTCAAGTTATTTCTGCTGCTTCAGCAAGAAGCTGTGCCTAAGCCACATGGCTGGAGCTGATGGAGTAAAATTTGGGGCCTCAGAACAAGTCCAAAAACTTAATCTCATCTGAACGCAGCACATCAAGCAGTTCTGATGTCTGGGTAAATGCCTTTCAAGTGAAAGCAGCGTAGCAAATTTGAACACTTCACCTCTCTGATAGGAAATCAATGCCTACTTTTAGTATTCAGCTTCCAAACTAGATTTTCTCTTTCCCCACACCAAGTCCCTGTCCTTCAGGCAGCTGCCTTCTGCTTTCCCAGAAGAGTTCAAGAAGGGGCTGGAGTGGAGGGGAGTTGGGTAGGGAAATGATCATCAATGTTTTTGTCACAGTGAGCAGATGCAGGGTAACCACAGATCTGTGACAGCCCTCGCGTGCTGGGTTCCTGCCTGCACTATTTACTTGTAGCATATGAAAGATATGCTGTTTATGGCACTTGCAGGTCAGCTTTGCTACTTAAAACACTTTGCCATACTGTTTTCAAAATCTTCACCACACTCTTGGTGCCAAGTGAAAAGAAAGCAGGGAATCAAACGTTGAACGTCTGCAAGGCTCGTGACAGCAACGTCTGCGCCAAAGAAATCTGGCGTGTCTGAACTCCTTATCCTGAGAAGGATTTTTTTTCCCTTTCTCCCCCACTCTCTATCTTTCTTTTCTTCCCAGCTTCCCACCACATCCTGAGGTTTGAGTCACTGTGGGTTGCATTTTTATCAACAATGAAACACAGAGACACCTTTCACAGCTGCTGAGCTGGTTACTTGCTTGGAATTTGGCTTTATAAAGGCTAGTTGTTTGCTTTTAGAGAGTTCACACACATGTATATGCAGCCTCAGACTTGCACACAAAGAATTCTCCATTTGCTTATGCTGCAGCAAAACAGCACAGCCATACACCATTGAAAATGTCATCAGGGATGAGCCCTGCTGTCCTGTCACCCAGGAGCAATGAGGCGATGCTGCATAGGCTAGCAGGTAGCCCAGTGTTTAATTAGGACCCTGTAAGAGAAAAAAAAAATAAATTAAAAAAAATATCAATGGATGATGAGCCTTTCCAGGAAGCCAGATACACTGTGGAGTGACAACAGCATCAAGATTAATGTTACTGATTTGGGATCCTTACAAGGAAAATTCTTTTTAGAGCTGCATAGTGCTTTGCAGCTTCTCATTTCAATAAAGTTCCTCATCCTTCTGTGTTCCTTAATGACAGGGAAATATCACTGTCCCAGCTGGACCAACGGGAGGCCAGTGGGTGAGTCGCTGTCCTGCTGCAGCCCAGCACAGCAGCCCATTCCCGCATGTGCTGGTGGCATCAGCAAACCTGGTTAACTTTCCTCCTTGATATCCCCTCTCCCCCTGCCCCGAGCCCAGCACGCTGTTTTTCATTTTTGCGCTGCCTCTGCACTTCCTGAGTCCCGCTCGTACTGAGCATGATGAACTACAGCAAGAAAGGCTCTTCTGATGGTATTTCCTGCCTGTCAAACAACAGGAAGCATCAGAAACCTTGTGAGAAAACCATTTCACATGACACTACTAGGTTAATAATCTGGGCCCAGATGGCTGGGACGGGTTTGGACAGCATTCAGGTTAGTATCTGAGTGTTAGGATGTTTACCTGAACTTTTGATCCTGTTGAGGTTTGGCTATCTCCTTCAGGTTCCACATAAGCTTTTACGCTGTCTGCGGTGCTTTCTCCAGCCAAAGGAGTTTCATAAGGAGGGTTATTTATGCTGCCTGATCATCTCAAGGTGTGCATGGTGCTCCAAGCTGCTCTCGTTGCATAAGGATGCTCTCTAATGGTATGGCTTCTTGAAGTTTGCTCTGACTTGTTGGGTTTTAGCACACACACATTCTGACAAATGGGGATCTGTGTATGCTCGTAAATCCTTTCACTAATCCCTTTGACATGAGCAACCCTTCATTCAAAAATTTTCCAAGCAAACAAAGTGAAAATTTTCTCCTTCATTGTGTTTCAGTCATTGAAAACAGGGAAAGGAAAGTGTATTGTGTGATTTAGATCACCCATCACGTAAAATGAACACGAACCAGTTGAATCAAAGAGTGTACACTGTCTGAACTTGTTAACAAATATTGGAAGAAAACAGCTGAAAGAAACTAGGTTCACTTCCCAAATGATTCACAAGTCAGAAGAGGAGTAATGGTCCTGCTTGGAAAAGGACTGGGTTCTTCTTGAACTTAGCATCTATCCTTAACAACAAACACATGCTTAAATCCACGTAAGATGAGTGAGACCAAAGAGTGCTGAGCTGGGACACTATCATGGAACATTTTCAGCTGTTTTCAACACTGGAATTTTTCCCCAGCATCCTGCAGACGCAGTCGGAAATCCCTGAGGCAGCCTAGGGCATTTGGGTATTCATTTCTGCATGTCAAAATTGCCCTGTAGGCTTTGCAAAACTTGAACCAGCTCTGCTTTGTATGCATCTGCATGACAATGTTAGCTACTGATTTCTGTTTGCAACAGTATAGTTCCAAAAATCCAAGGTTCAATTTTGCTGTAGTGGTAAATGGAAATAAAAGCCAGGCAAACTACCAATTTCCTGCCTGAAATGAAAGTAACTACCGAGATGCAATAAAAAAAAGTCAAAGATTCCAACTCTGTGTTTCAGCAGAGCTTCTCAAGACATACCTGAAAGTGTCTCTTACCTTTATTTTTCTCATCTATTCACAGGTTGACCATACTTTCCTTACTGTGATGTGTTGGCAGCAAATCACATTTCATGAGACAGCTATAGTCTGCAAAGTCGTGTCTGCTGTTCTTATTAACAATTTTTCCCCTCATCTATGTCTGCTTCATCTGAAACAAACAGTCTACGTCAGATGTTCATTATATTGATGATGTCCCAATGACAACCAATTTATTTTCCTGCCTGCACCTCCAAGAATTGTATTAGTAATGATGTCTATCTGCTCTAGAGATGCTTTGTAAAAACTGATGGTCTGCCATGAGGATACTTAATTATATCTTCTTAAAGGAATACAATTAAGTTTGCAGGTAAAAGATTGCTCTGGGGTTAAAAATGTATCTTCAAATTAGTTTTCCTGGTGGGTAGGATGTTTAATTTTCATTTCAGTAACCAAACTGGAGAATTGATCTGAAAGATCTAATAAGATGAATGCTCTCAAAGGCAGAGATGACACCCATCTGAGCTGTCATTCAGCCTTTAGCCAATATGATATCTGGTGGTAAAACCAGGAAAACAACATACATATATGACAATGCCTCTAGCCATGAGGGACCTCCCACAGTATAAATGCCATATGCTGATGGGGACAGGACTGTCAGCCAGCTACACAGGGCAGTGCTGAAATTGCAGCTCTTGATTTGCATTTCCACCAACTTGAGGCTTCCTGGGATGATGATAAGGAAACTTCAGTCCCTGTAGAGATCTCCAATACTGCTAAAGCCTATAGGGAAGTACACATAAAATGCTCACCTTGGATAAGGTTGTGTGTTTGCCACTGAAACTACACAAACATGGTATTCCCAGTTTGCACGAGCCTCTATGGGACACCCGGCCATCTTCTAATGGGGCTGCAGGGCTTGGGGCACCACTGCCATTTGGGTTCTCAGTCCAGAAATGGGCAGTGTGAGGATACATTGTCCAGGCAGCAAGCACCTCATTCACTCAAGCCAGCAGAAAGTGTCTCGGTTCTCCTGAAGCCTACACAGGAAGCAGGGATCTTTCTGTGGTTTCCAAACTGTCCTGACTCTGGTAAAAGTTGGATTTTTCTGCAGTGGCTTCATTTGACTCCTTCTTGGGATCATTTATCCTTTCAGCTCAATCTGCTCTGATGTTTTCCACATCACCTCTGACATATTTAGTTTCCACATTAGCTATAACATATTTATTATTTTTAGCTGAGCAATTCCTTTCTGAAAGCAAATCACTTTGTCGTAGCATTTTGGAAGTGAACCCAAGAAGATGCCTGAAAGGAATTTCATGAAAATACATGTAGCAATACTTCCCTGCAATGAAAACCATAATTCATTTAACATGCAGATCTGTTCAAATGCTGGAAACCACCTGCTCCCCAAAGCACAAAATTCTGAAGTCCAAAACAGAAAATAAATAAATAAAAGTGGCTACATGTATACACACATACACAACTCCTTATCTGAGTCTATTTTAGCACGTCAGAAATCATAAACAGTTGATGTGAAAAATGACAAAGAGAAGAAACTCCTTTGTGTACTACTACTTTAAAAATAGTCTATCATAGTTATTTCCAGAATATGTCAGCATATAATTTAAAACAAATGTTTTGCATGAAAACAGAGGTTTTCAAATTGCTTGTGGCAAATAATATTTATAATAATATTGATTTTATTTGTGGTCTTTTCTCTCCTGTTTTCTGCTAAGCCACTCATTACTGGAACACATTTATTAAACAGTTTGGACAAGTGTTTGCCAAGCTGTTGTCTTTTTGCAAATTGTACAGTATGATATTTTTGTTAGTTGATTTTAATAATAATGATTATACTGGTTGGCTCAGCCACATGATAATAATTTGGTTTCTTGACTGGAGAGACTGAAGAGCTTCAAACCAAAAAACAACAAACAGTAAAATAGTTTTCACTTCTATGTGCAACATCTGGCTGAAAACAAAAGCTAGGGGAGTTCCTAGGGTTTGCAGCTCATTAAAAAAAAAAAAAAGAGAGAGAGAGAGAAACTGGGCATGCATTAATCACAATTTGACCAAAATCTTGCTGCTGACTAAAGTTTCCAGCCAATTCATGGGAGCATTTGTGAATCAGTTTAAGTACTATACCTGCTCCAGATGACTGAACAACCAAAAAGAGAGACTGTTCTGGAAGAAAGCTAGAGGAGACATTTGAGCTGAGCCATGTTTGGGATCGCTGGGAATATCCTTTGCCTTGCTGGTTCCTTTGGCTGGAGACCTCTCCACTCCCCAGCAGATGCTGATGCTGCTTAGGCCACCCTCTCCCCAGGCTTCTGACCAAGCTGGTCATCCCAGATCCAACAGATCTTATCCATTGAGAAAAAGCCCTACCCCAGCTCTACAGATTTTCCATGTACATACTAAAGATTAAGTCAAACCTCCAGATACAAAAATCTCCTGTTCTTTAGCAAAGCTTGGTTTGGGGTTGAGATCCAAACTGCATGGCTCGGGACTGTTGCCAATTCTGTCGTGTCTTTCTATCCCTCTTTCTGGACACGACCGATAGCAGCCGTGCCAGTAGAAATGAGAGTTAGAAGCTGTTTTTAGAACTCTGCTAATTTGTATGAAAGCAAAAGGAGCAAGAATATTCAAATTGAAACCTAGCTCCATGAAATTTCCACCTCCATTCTGCAGACCTGGTGTTTGGGTCAGGTCCAGTTTGAAGGTGCTTAGCACACCGCAGGCCAAGACCTAGTCCTGCTCCCTTTCAGCACAGTTTAAACTTATCACTGAAATCAATGGATGAACTCGGAATTTTAAGACTGTAACATGCAAAAAGAAAAAAGGAACTAGGCACCCCAGGAATTTGCTCTTTTTGCTAAGTTTCAGATGCTTTGGTCTAATTCCTTCGTACATTGTCTTGGCCCTAGCACTAAACCTCTTGAAATCGATGGATGGACCTGCTTTGATGAGCTTTGCCTTCAGCCTATTCTAAGAAAAGCATCAATCCTTCATATCACAAGAGGAATGAAAATATGTGGGTAGGTATGTCTGTAGAGAGATGTTTAAAATTATCCTTGTTCTCTTACTCTTTTCAAGCATTAACTGCAGGATTCATTCGCTCTTTATAAGCAAACTGTCTATGAGACTTTCATATGCATGAGCCATAAATATTGCATTTAGTCAGCTCCCTGCCACATTATTAATAGGCATTCTGTTTACACTCACCAGATTTGATAGAAAACATTGCCTGCTCTGTCAGTAATACACAAGAACTAGTTAGCACCCATGAAATAAATGCTGCTTGATGTAAATTGCTTCAGAGCTAGACTTAGAAAATGTTTATTCAAGGCTTTGCAACAATCTGTTTGGATACACCGCAGCTAGGGAACATGTCACCTATAATGTTGCTGAGCAGAGGTTCCAGTTAAATCATTTTAATGGTAATACAAGCCATGCTAGCAAAGAATCTCTTGCAGAGACTGCAAGCCGTGCCTCTCTGTGTTTAAAAAAAGTTGATTTGTTATTGTTTTTCTTTAAGATAGGGTGATTGACTAAGGGAATTGGCTGGAAACCCTCAGCAGAACCACACGGGGCCTTTTGGTGACAGTGTCCGTCAGAGTGCAAAGCTGGGTGCAAATGACCAAAGCCACAGACACCCTCCACCATGCCTCTACCTGCAGTCAGCACATTACCAGTTCACTTACAAATTATTTTTTAAAGGGCTTTTGGTAATAAAAGGAAAAAAATCACTAAATGTTCTAAATGTTCTGTTTATCAGCCTTATACTCATGGAATCATCTAGGTTGGAAAAGACCTTCAAGATTACCAAGTTCAACCATAGACCTGACCTACCGAGTCCCATCACTAAATCATGTGCCACCTTGTAGGAGATCAAGAGTGAAAAATCACTTTCCTGAATACAAAACAGTGTACAAAGAATGTCACAGCTGAATGGCAGCCTATAGGTAAGCTTTCTATTTCCCCATAGCAGGAACATCTAGAGCACAGTCTTATTATTGCCATTACTTTGTTTGACTTGAGGCAGTCTCCCAAGGAGGAGCTAATCCAAAACCCCTCAGAGAGCCTGCACATGCTGAAGAGATCCAGGCCAGAGGAACTCGCAGCCAGGTGCTGCTCAGGACGCAACCAGGTGACACAAAGCAGTGGTGACAGGAACCCAATGTTCCCATTGGACCATGATGAGTGGTGTAATTGGTGTACGGCTGGTGTCATGGCACACTGGTTGCCAGTGCAGTGGGAAAAAGCACTCATCCGTAATGAACCTGACTACACTGCAGGAGACAGCAATGTTTTTTCTTTGCTTCCAGGCTTGACTCAGCAAGGAGCAGGTGCGGAGCTGGCAGCCAAGAGCATCAAAGCCTAGGAAATGATGAGCTGAGCAAGGAGAAAATTGTGGTGACCCAGCATGTAATTGCTCCGTGGATAATCTTTCCTCCCCAAAGACCTTACAGGGCTGTGTGCAGGTGAGCTCTCCCTTCAGGCATTCACAGACAGAATTCATAGGGTTGGAGAGGCTCATGGAAAGCAGTTGGATCTCCAAGTTTTATATAGTGGTGTTACCTGTGATGAGCCTACCACATTCTGCATGGGTATCAGACAAATGGCTGCTACAGGGTTAGATGGAGCCATATCTATCTGCTCGCCTGTTTTTGTCCCGATCTCTTGATTTTTCTGTTCCCTCTGCCTTTAACTCATTGCCTCTTATTAAAATGATGGATAAGCTTGGCAACCATGCCTCCTTTAAAAATGAAGAAAAAAAGAAAATAAAAAAGAAAAAAAAAAGAAAGAAAAAAAAGTGATGTGTTGCCAGGCAGATTTTTGAGACGATTCTCCATGCATCTGGAATGCAGCAAACCTGAAACACCTGTGTCCCCTTAAAGCTCCACTTTAACCAGCCTGAGGGTGCATAAAAGATAGTGCTGCAAAGGACCAACCCAATTGGCCTGTAGGTAGAGTACCAATGTTGAAGGAAGAACATTTTTAAAATAGTAGATCACTCTGCTCCTTAAGCTCCCTTGTATTCTCCCTGTAAATCTGGCCACACTCACCATGACTGATCTAAAATATTCCATTTTTAATTAGTTCCAGGCTTGCAAATGTGATTGCTACATCTGCACAACACAGCAGTGCCAAATCAAAGTCTGAAGCTGATGAACGAGTACTGCACAGTCTAAAGACCTGTTGAAGGAGAAAATAGGGCTACTCCACTCTTGGAAATTCCTTTTTGTTAAGCTTGTAGCAACCAGGTCCCCACCTTGATCTCTCAGCCCCATCAAAAATGAGCAACTGGGGGATATTCTTCAACTTTGCCCAGATTCAAAAACCCAGTTCTCAGAAATAATCCAAATCCATAAATGCTGTGCTGTTCCAAAGATGCCTCTCTGCAGAGGTACTACCAGTAATTGTATCTGGGGACTGGGGAGCTCCATGGTTCACTGAAGTCCTATTCTGAAGCTGTCACTGACTCTGTGTCAGGATCTGGTTTACTTTTTCACAGGGGGATCCCACAATGCAGAGATGGAACAATTGTCACATTTATTCCCAGGTGACATGCCAAACTACCTTCTCTCCTCACTCTTTGGCACAGTAAATCTCTTCCTTCAGGGTCTTCTTTTGGTAGTATCTAACTTGATGTTTTTTTGTCAGAGGCATAAACTAATGATAAGGATGAGACCCAAATGCTGATAGGAGGCACATTGTCGTGATAGCAGGGTGCAATCTTTTCTCCATAAATTCAAGTTCCTTTACCATAGAGCTCTGTTAAGCAGCCACTTTAAATGTAAGACACTTCAGGGGAAAGTTAGAGAATCCCTTGAGAAATTATCTTATAAGGAAGACAATAACATGAGTAGGAATGCATCACTAATAATAAAACATACAAGCACAACTGATAGACAGAGAGACAGATGGACTGAGAGATAGTCACAAGCATTACTCTGTGGAATTTTATGCCAGCTGGAACTAACATTTTTGTGGTTCACAGAAATCATTGCTCTCTCTGCTTAGATGTCATGACCAAAGCCATCATAAGTCTGTGCATATGCTATTCTTCTTTTTGCTTTTGTAAATGTTCTATGTTACCCTCTTTCTCTCTCGACAGTGAGGCTGAAACTCTCTCACAAGGACTAAGAGGTTAAATCTAAACCATTACAAACTGTGGCTTAAATGAATCTAACCATATGCACTTTTGGAATGTCTCATATTTTAAACTACAGGTCTGTGTGTAACTGATCTTTCTTTCAAGCCTCAAATCCAAAAAAAAAAAAAAACCCACCAACTCTGGGTGTCTCTGCTCCAAAAAGATCTCTCATGCAAGGCTACTAGCACCTGGTTTCCTCTTGCATCAGAGCTGATCACAAAATCATCGTGGCCATGGGCTGCTTACAAAGAGGCACTGGGGCAGAGCATGAAAATGGAGTCTGGGTTCCTAAGGGTGAATTATCTAGAAGCATAGTGCCATTGCTTTCACAAAAATGAAGAGTCTCTGGCTAGCTGGAAAGCAAGCCCGCTGTTTCTGCCTTGCCTTGTCAGGATTAGCAGTACCTACCTGGGATCTGCAGTGTTGACCACGGCTGTCAATTAAAACTAAACACATTTCAGTGTGGCTGCCAGCCAAAAACACAGAACCTGCCAAATAGTAAACACAGAAGATCTGCCTAGTTTCAAAACAATTGTGCCACCGCTGCGAGAAGGGTGTGCTTGTAATTCCAGCATAATCCAAGGACTGCTTGTGCCAATTCGTAGCTCACAGATGAGGCCTTCAGAAGGAGCCATCCAGAACTCAGTCTGCCTGCTATCAGGTCCTTTTTCTTTAAATTTAGGATCTCCAGATTTATTTTATTTTATTTTATTTTATTTGCAATAATCTTTCCCAGAACATGCCTGGTTCATAGCAGAGTCTTTGTTCTGTCAGCAATGAGGGCACTAAAGTGCATCAGACACAAACAAAACCAAAGGGCTCAGTCAAAGACCACAACAAGTGGATTTGGATTTCTAGAATGTGCATCTGTTTTTGACACCTCTCTTGAGGAATGAAAGAATCAACTGATCTTGTGAAATTAATTAATAATGGAATTTCTTTTCCATTCCAGTTGTCATGTGGTGGTTTAAACTAACAAAAAGGAGTATTGACTATAAAACCAGGAAAAACAGAAAAACAGAAAAAAAAAAGAAAAAGGAAAAAAATGAAAAAAAAGAAAGAAAAAATAAAAAGAAAAAAGAAAAAAAAAGAAAAAAGAAAAAAGCCCTTTTATTGCAATTTCTAAACTGGAAGTGGATATGCACTGAAAGAAACACATCTGAAATAACTGGTGATTGAAAAAGATCTCAGAAGATGGAAATAGATTGTTTTTGCCTGAAAGTTTTGGGACATTTTGGCCTTCCAAACAGAACATCTCAAAGCTAGTTTTGCTTGCGGCAACACTGAAGAAGGGGGGGCTCAGAGGAAATCCTCTCAACCCACCTCCACAGACCTCCAATCCAAAACTCGGCTTTAATGCTTTGGAGCTGGGATGGGAACAGTTTTGATTTCCTGAGCTATTCATGCACAATAGGAAATACATATGAAGGGATCACAGGTGCACTGAGGAATGGTGACGACTGTACAAGCAGCCCATAAGGTATGTAAGCATGCATGCACAAATAGTTGCAGTGATGATATTAAGGTGAGAGGAAACTTATTTCCTGGCATCACAAGGGCCAGACCTTGGAGTCCTGGTGAGTTCTATTTTTGGTTTGTAAATCATACTTAAAACCTACATCAGAAGAAAATATGTCTTTAATTTTATATTTTAAATGGAAACCAAACAAAGATGCCACAGCACATTCTTCTGTGTTACATTGAATTTGGTAAAGCCTATGACAGCCATGTTTTCTTCTGCTAGAGACATCCACTTGCCTTTTCAATTAGGCTTAGATTCAGTCCAGAAATATGATGGTGCTGGGCCTAAATAGGAGTCACATGTTCCAGATTTCACCATTATTGCCTTAAATCTGGACTGTGAAGATCTGACAACACAGCGGGACAGGTAGATCAAGGGAAAGAAATATCGAGACACTCATAACTAAACACTCTACATCAATCCCTGGTTTTCATTCTGAAAGCTCCTAAAGCACATTACAAATTGGGTTCTTTATCTCCCCAAACCATTTCATTCACCCACAAAGCAAAACCATCTTAGGAGGTGGAAGAGGGAGGAGAGCAAGAAAGAGGCAGATGTTTAACATCAGCCCAACAAAATAATTTTAAATCAGGAAAAAGAAAACTAGCAGACACAATGACTTATTTCTTTATTTACCATATACTGGGACTCTCACCTCTTTACTTTGCCTTTTCTACGATGCAGGTAATAGTTCCAAGATTCATAACTTGCAATGTTTTCGAAGTGTTTTGGCAGCCCATAGGGAGTGAAATATTACATATGACTGGCAGGTCTTCTCTGAACAGTCCTCTGCCTGTCCAGGGAAGCTCAGGACTGGCTTGCTGCAGTAGCTTTTCTCCAGGGGGTAACCCTAATATAAACGCTCAGTTTGGGCATCATTAGGGTATAGCAGAACGTCGTGGTCACCCTGACCCTTCTAGCTTTTGGAGTGGGAATTGCATCATTAAGGAAGGAATAGCAGCAGAATCAGTAGTGCAAGATATTTTTCTATCTGTAAATAGGCACATAGCAACAATTTATTTACTATGAGGGTGCTTACCATCTTTGCCTCCATTTGAGCATGGTGGGCAGTGGTGACATGGTATGTTTGGAAATAAGCAGAAAAACAGGTTGGCTGTCTCTGGACTTGCCCACCTTCTCTCGGCAGCAGCCTCAAATACTGTTTTGTTTTGACACGTGTTTCCAATAAAAACACAAGGTTCGTATTGACAAGAGGAATGCTGGACCAGACCACTGGCATTTCAGAGCAGCCACAAATCCTGCTTTCTCTGAGCCCCCAGGGGTCAATTCCATGTGGCAAGAATCCCCACTCTCTAATTACTCCTGTTCTTCCACAACCAGCCTCGTTATCTTGTGAGCTACTGTCAGCTGAGGCTGATTTTTCAATTATTTAAAGAGGCATTGTCAACTCAACTATGCTCTATTTACATACATAAAATCAATAATATCTTTCCCATTACCTCTGCTATGCCTGCTTTAAATGCTGCTCTGAAGTTTGGATACGGGCAGTGGAGGTTTCCCTCTTTACAGTAAATACCTCAGAGAGATGCTCTGGCAACCTGTGTAAGGGCTGGGCTGCTGAGGTGTGTGAATGAAGATGAAGTGTTGCCTCTGGGATACATTGCTGGAGTGGACTTAATTTCATGACTTAACTAGAAGGCCAAAGAATTTTTTCCTCAGAGCTGCCATCTAATAATCTGTGATCTAGAAAATATTTTGCTCCTGATTCAGAAATTGGCTCTTCCTGTAACCTAGCAAGGGACAAAAGCCAGTCCAGTTGGCCGTCTCTCCCAAGAACCATGGTTCCCAGATCTCTTTTATAAATGCCAACCAATCAGTGTATCAAAGAATCGAAGTCCTAGTCATTGTATCCCCCCCACCTCCTCTTACTAGCCAGTGAGGACCAGGAGAGGCTATGAGGGTCCCCTTGCTGGTCCTCCTTGTGGAGGGCGTGTGTGCAAGGTCCACGTGGGCTGAGGAGACATCATGGCCCTTTGTATGCTCAGGTCATGTGTAGGGGAGTCCCAGTCTTCTCCATCTGTGCATCTCTTCAGGTGCACAGAAATGCCCCTGCAAACCCTCCAGCAGGAACGATGATGCCAAGAGCCGGATTTTCCTCCATGTCTCCACAGACCATCAAGGAAGGGATTAAGAGGAAATGCAGCCTACACTAGCTGAATGTCTCCAAGAATCCCATGAAATCCTCAGAGAATAACTGGGAAGAGGGCGCTGGCTCCTACCCATCTCCTGCATGGGCAAGAAAGACATTTGTTTGTAGCTCGACACCTTTATTTATTAAAGAAACAATAAATACATTGGGAATCATGTCTACATAAGGAACAAGGAATATAGCCAAATGACTGATACCATGGGCCTTTCCCTCCCTCCTTCCAAACAAGTAAAATAAGTATGTTGTGGAATTCATTCTTAAAAATAAATTCTACACAGATTCCCCCAAACAACCAGAAGAAAACAATTGTAAAGAACACAGAAGAAAAAAAAAAAAACACTCCTGAGACACATTGTTGTTACATGTTGTGAATTTCCACATCTTCACATTTTATCTCACACTGGCACGCTGATAGTGGAAGGCTGAACAAATTTTTTGAACCAGCAAGCCAGGCTCTCAGGAGAACAATTCAGTTCATTTGTTGTCCTTCTGCTTTGATGTACTCCTCAATCTCACATGAAATCAGGCTTCAGTGGGAACAGCCAGGCTCAACGGACAAAAGGCAATGGGCTCCCCTCCTAGGACACTAATCAAAACCATCCAATGTCAGCAGAGGGAAGGCAAAAGCAAAGAGCCAGCAAATAACTAAATAAATACAATTGCTACCCCTTAAATAACCCTGTCACTGAAACACAGAAATACACAGATAACTCGATCCTCCTTCTGAGCAAACACACTGTGCGTATTTAACTTGACAGGTTTTTCAAGACTCATATTCCATAGCTTTCCATATCGTCCTCAGCAGGACACAGCCAACAGTCTGGAAAATAATATCTTCCCTAACTTCACTATTCCCTCCCCCACTTTTTTTTTTTTTTTTTTGTTCTTGTAATCATCCATATTATTAATAGGAGGCAGCTGGTTCCCATTAATGTTGGGAAAAGAGGTCTATCTCAGGAATTATGGTTTAAATTGGCTTGTAGGCTGGGGGAATTAGCCATCTGCACCTGGCCTAACATGGATATTTTCAGCCATACTAATCATAAACAGGTCTTTGTTCTAGTTGTGTCCACTTAGGTCTCTCACTCTTTTTATTTTCCCCTTAAAGAGTGCAAAAAAAGAATCAGAAGAAAAACAAAAAAAAGAAGAATCATATTTACCCTTTCACAGAGTTAATCATAACCTAACTGCTTTGTTAGTGACCTGCATTTTATTTTGTAACTGAGAATATCATTTAAGTTTGAATGAGGCCCAGCAAAAGTCCTGTAGTTTTTCAGAGGCTGAACAAAATTGGCGCGAGGAAGAGCCAGTTGTTTGGCAAGACAGCTGTGATTTAGCAATATTTTTATGACGTCCACAAGAAGCGTAATACCATGTGGGCAGGAAGGGCTGCACACCAGACTGTAGCTGGAGAGAGGGAGGGTTGCAGTATTTAAAGCAAAAACATCACAACACTGCAAATTGCTCTCAAGAACGTGCTATAATGTAATGCGAATGTTGGGTTTTGTGTGTGTGTGTGTGTGTGTGTGTGTTTCCCCTCCCATTTTATATCTATCTTTGGCAAGATAATTGTGTTAATTCAGTGCTCTTGGGCTGAGAGAAGAAAAACACATTGAAAGGTGGGTGAAAATAAATGACATCGTCAGGTCAGACGCCTGCTTTCTTTGTCTCCCAGACTTGGCAGTGCAGGTATAAGCTCTATCCCATACCCATACTCTGCAGGGAATCCATCCACAACTGCAGTTATAGGTTTATACTACAGAAGAATCTACCCAAATCTTTGACCACATTTTTTATTATTATTATTATTAACAGACAAATCCCTATAGAGATTTGTAAAAGATTCAACTTCTCTCCCTCTCTTTCTACATCAATCTTCCTGTGTTAGTAATTATGAATCACCAGTGTTAATATGTTTAGAAAAGATATAGACAAATTCTGTGAGGATAGGTTCATCGGTGGCTATTAAATACAACGATCTGGACATGATTTTTGGCTTGGAAGTCACTGAACTACCGCGTGCTAGAGCCCAGGAGGCTCTGCCAAGGGACAGCTCAGCCTGCTCACATCCAGCTCTCCTACTCTCCCTTTGCATCCCCCACTAACTTTTGCTGCAGACAGGATATTGCGTTAGCCGTGAACGGCTGTTCGTACACACACGGTTACAAGGGGTTGGCTTGCAAGCAAAAATATGGTTTAATCTGACATTCACAGCTTCATCTGTTTTGGTTGTTTTTGTTGTTGTTTTTTGTTGTTGTTGTTTGTTTGTTTTCCTCCTGTGAGAGCTCCATTGGCCATTTTTTGTGGTGCAGCATCCCTCCTCCACCTAGACTTACCCCTGGGCAAATGCACTTCAATGACAAAGCTATTTGTGTGCCCAAAGACATTCTCTCCAGTCCCCTCTCTATCCAATGCCAGCCTACAGGTCGTGGCAATACGTGTCGGAGGCACGAGCATCCAGAGAGCTCCTCACAGCCCTCTCATGCTCCCTACTGGCTGAATAACTGGGTCTAATGAGCTTGTTCGCTTGCTCACACGTTTTGCAGGATCCAGCTGAAACAAGAAGCAGAAATGCTGACCTCTTGTCCAAGAGCCTGTAGCCATGCTATTTGCAGCTTCTCTGGGATCAGAAAGTGCCAAAATCTCAGAAAGAAGCCTGGATCTTCCAGGCCAATTTAAAGTCTCAAGGGGCCCATATAGTTTGGATAACCTATAGTCAAGCGTTACAATTTATGGGAGCTTATCCAAACCAAACTCTGACTCAAGTCACTCACCCATCAGTAACCGAAACACCTCTCAGAACAAGGTGTGCTGCCAAGGGTGAGGAACCAGCCACGAGGTGGGGCCAGGCAGCATGGAGATGGGGTAGGGTCAAGTTGGGAGTGGGCTTCTGGAGCCAGGACATGGGGAATGGGGAAGCTGCAATCACCCTCTTGGTCAAACATGAGCAAACAGGCGGAGAGGAAAACGGAGCATAATGGAGGCGGTTTTTAATAAGTAACTCTGTGAGGCCAGTTTAGCTTCCCCCACACAGATATGAAATCAGAAGAAACTTGCTCAGGGCAGCAAGGCAGAGTGCTGAAGCCACCAAGGGGAAGGATGAAAGCAACACCCACAATGAAGGTCAGCATAGGCCCCACGAGGTTGCACCTGAGTGTCTGTGCCCCGTTTTATGCTGAACAGCTCTGTGTGAGCACCTTGTCAGCTTGAATGTTGGGTTTACTAACAGGGAATGAAAGGGAGGAGGTGGGGGCAGAAAGTCATCCTTAATCTTGGTGAGCTCTTAAGAATTTACCAAGACAGGCACAAATTCCTGGAAATGAGCTTTGCCACCTCTTCAGGGAACAGGGTTTAGGTATGAAAGCCAGAATAATGAACGTCGCATGAGAAAGGTATATTAAAAACAAAGGAATAGAAATGACACGACTTCAATAACTGAGAGGAAAGGCACCTGTAATCCCCAGACATGTCTGTAATGGAGCTGTGTACAGCGTCCGTGATTCAGACACAGTATCTCAGAGCAAATGCAAAATGAAGGCAAGAGCTCCCTCGGTGCAAAATGTGACTGGCTCCTTTGCCTGACTGCACCCTCAACAAACCAGCCCATGACTTCCATCTGCTCTTTGTTAGCTCCTCATAGCTAATCTTCAGAGTAATTAATGCAGTGCCCAGTACACTGCAAACCTCCTCTCCAGCTGCACACTGGTCAGGCAGTTATACTCCTTCTCATGACAGTGCAGATCACAAAGCCCAAATAAAGAGTGCAAAAGCCAGAGACAAAGTCTCCCAGCTGAAAAGATCCAGCTGTGGAACAAACTTGCAGCGGAAATGAGACAAATCCAGTTAGAGCACCTTTGGGAAACAATGAAAACCCTTCCCCTTTTCCATCAAAAGCAGGATGACATTCACAACATCACCAACCCTCCACATCTGAAGGAGAGAGATCTTTTTATCCATAAAGAAGACAAGAACCAGAGACATCCCAACCTTGCTTTTGCTGACTTTTTTTTTTTTTTCCTCCTGTGAGGAACACTAAGATATTATATCACTGTGATAACCAGAAGGATAAACCATCAGGAAGATCAGTATAAGAACAAGGAAAACTCTGACGGGAAATATTTCAGGAGGTTGTGGAGCTGCAGAGTTCCTTAAACCTTCATGGGAGATGAAGCGAGACTGGGGAGTGTACAGATAAGGGACTCTTTGAGAAGATTAATTTCTGTATCGTAGCTATGTAAAGAGCCCTTGGGTTTAATACAGTGCATGAGGATTTGCAGAAAGGCAGAACAGTAACCCACACTAAGAGCAGCACTAACAGACTGGGATCTGGAGTGTTTCACAGGTCCTTCTCACAGACCTTTGTCTGGCTGCTTCTGATCTCGGCGCCGTGCTCCAAGTTTTTTCCAAGCATATCTCCTCTCTGGGCCCAAACGAACTCAAACCTGGCTGCTTGTTTCTCCTCAAGAGTAAAAACCTTAAGACTCATGTTCATAACCCTCTTCCCCTTCTTATCTTTCCCAATTCACAGGATGCACATCTTTCTAGACATCTCAGAAATCATCGCTGCTCTAGCTAATCATTTCCCCAAAGCTTTACTGGCTCTCTTGGCATTGGTTGCGATTGCCTGTACAGCTGCAACCAAACTAAAATCCTGTTGCTATTGGCAATCCTGTCTAGCTCCCTACGTACCCCTTCTTCTATGATGCTAGTGGTGCTTTCCTTCTTTTCTCCTGTGAAGTTACCTCTCAGGAACACACTTTCCCATCACCAAACAAGGTTTCCAGTCTGCAGGCACTAAAGTCAAAGAGGTGTCCTACTCACAGGGATCCACCAAGCCAGGGTTCCTGTGAGAGGTTAATTTGACCATGGGACATAGAGTTCTGTTCTTCCTTCTTCATCCTTGCTCTCTTTATAGGGAAGCTGAGCTGATAATTTCAGTCTTCTTCCAGGTGCCATTAGCTAGCTGAAGAAGAACTTGCTTTGTAAGAGTGAAAGTAGAAAAGATGGGTAGGAATTGAGAAATCTATGAAATCTGTTAACTGCATACATATAGGGTCAGGAGACCCGTGCAAACCTCAGGAAAGTCATTCCTGAGCTTATAGGAGCAAACCACAAATCCTTAAATGTCAGGCTGGTAAGAGGGAGATAAAATGTGGCAGGGATTGACTGGGGCAAGTACTCTAAGGAAATAGGAAATAAACGACTGACCTTGTGATTGAGTGTGTATGGTATAGCCCAGATGATGAAGCAGAGATTTTAAATGAGTTTTAGTGGAGATGAAGAAAGGATAAAAGAGAGATGAAAGAAAGGAAATCCGCATACAGCTGGGCTAGCAGGGTTTTTACGTTTGTTTCAGTTAGGATTTTTCATTTTGCTCCCTCTGTTGAGGGAAAGCTTGAAACAAGTGGGTAGTAAGTTGATGAATTCACGAAGGTTAACATTTATTCTCCGTTGTGACAAGAATATCTCAGCTTCAAAGCAAAAGACAGATGGACCACAGCTCAGCAGCAATGGGAGACTGCCACAGAAGAAATTAACCCACTGAACTTAAACTGGAAAAATCAAGAGCCCAGAGGGCCAATGACTCCTTAAAATCATGGAAGGTCTGCTAAAACATATTCCTCTGTATGGCAATGAACAAATAAAATGGCAAAAGCTCTTATATGCACATTTAATTAGGGATAAGAACAGAAAGGCTATGGGGACTGGGAACACAATTCATAGCTTTTGGGTGCTACATATCCTTCCAGTTTTCCCTCCATTTTGCTCTCAAGGAGTCCCTAACCTGGGCAGCTGTTTAATGATCTAACCATAAAGAACATATTTGTCCTATTCCTGAGTTGCTGTGCACAGCCACATCACAAATAGCTCTTACTGCTGCATATCAAAATCAAATGTCTTTGAACACCCTGGATTTTGGAGACTGAACTTACCCTCTGGTGGTAGTCACTGCTGCAAGAAGTGGCCTTCATGTCGCCAGCTTCATCACTCAAGGGACTCAGAAAACCAGAAGTTTCACATGCCATTTGGTTCCAGTAAAAATGCGATCTTGTAGCAAAATAAACAGATGAAAAAGCTCCTAATAGCACAAAGACCTAATTCAGAGAGTAGATTTCATTATGGGAATAGCACGTCTCTTACAGCCCTTAAAGTATCTCACAGGCTTTGCCTATTTCAGAACCTGATTCCATGCAATGAAACACGGCAGGATAATCATATTTATTTGTTTGGTTTTCCACTTTGTTCAGTTATCCCAGCTTAAATCTAAGCCAAATGTTACACTAAAAAAAAAAACCATGGATATACATGCTTTTTGATTTACTAACAAGAGTAAGAAAATAGGCTACAACAGCCAAGACTAGAGGTCCTCATTTGTAACCATTTATCCTCATGTAGTTAAAGGTCACCCACAAATTATAGACTGTGGGTTCTAGCGCCATTTTATACATATATAAATATATATGTCTGTATTTACAAGTGCTACATACTCATTTTCCACAGTGTGGTGCCCAATGTTTCTTCTGCAGCCTGAAAAGGACATGCTGCACAGGAAGGCTGGCGCTATATTTAACACAGGGGAACTTTTTTCCTTGGGTGGAACTGGGACGTGAAGAGGATAGGTGACATGGCAAAATCAGTTGTGGCTGAGACAGCAAAAGTTAACTGTTGTGGTTTGTGAGCTAAATGGCTGCTTGTGTCCCAGATGAAATAGAGAAATAAACCTAGAAACTAGTTCATTAAGAAATCACTCAGCAAAACAGAAAATCTTGCAACCATTCTCACCCATCTATAAATGAAGGAGAAATGGAACTAACAAGATCAAGCATTATCAGAACGTCTAAATAATGAGATTTTTGGAGAATTATAAATTTGAGGGGGTTTTATTTACATTCTGGTTTACAATGCTTTTTTTCACCATTTTTCTGTAGCTTCTGCCATTTGAAAAACTGAAAATTCGCATTCTCAGGAGAAAACATGACTCCACCTACAAATACTGTGAGACTAACACTAGAACCGTGAAAGTGGGCAATAAGTCTGTACAAAACTATTACCCAGCAAGTTTATATGGTTGATGAAATTATTAAGGAGCAATTTGTAGTCACCTACAAAAAAGAGATATCAGGTTAATCAGGTGGTGTGTTACCATGCAGTGAAAACTTATGCAAGTGAGATGTAGCCTCTAGATTATTTATAACTTGCCATTTGAAAGTACACTTCAAAGCTGTCCATGCTTTGAGTGAGGGCTGGTCTAGATGACCTCTAGAGGTCTCTTCCAACCTGATGTATTCTGTGATTTTCAGATTTTGGCATATCCCTCTCTTCAGTTGGAAAAAAGAAAAACATGTTTTTCAAATGGACAAAGGAGGCAATCCAGGTTGAAAAGTGAGAGGTGAGAAAAATGAGTTATGTTTGGAGTTTAAATGGCATCCTGCCTGCAGAATATTTTCTGAAGTTTTGACATTTTCTAAGCAGTTCTTCACTGAAATTGTACAGCTCCTTCAGTTCTATGCTGCTAAGTGAGGTTTATTGCAGGGTTGCTTGCTGTTATAAGGGACTGCATGTACTCTGCACTATCAGAAACTGTTGCAGTAGGTACAGACTGCAGTTGTCTCCCTTTGAACTAAGGGCATAAGGACCTCCTCCAGCTCCTTCTCGTCTGCTAGGTTCATTTCTGGTCAGAGCTTTCATGAAAAGTCACAACAAATTACCCCAGTCCCAAAGGGTAATTGAGGTTTTCTTGCAGCCCCAACTCCCCTGCATCCTCTGCTCAGGAAAAATAAATGGAGAAAATACCAAACCTTGCAGTTCTTAGGAAAGGAGCAGATTTGTCTCATTTAAAAATCATCCTTCATATCCTAGCTTTAAATGGACGTTTCTTTCTTCTCACCTTGCTTTTTCCCTGCTCTTGCCCTCTGTGGCTGTGCAATCACAACAGCCCCAAGAGATCCAAGATGAAAAGGTCAGAAAGCAGCTCAGCAGGTCGATGGGACCATGGACAATCCCACGCTACTGCAAACCACGATGCCCATGGACAGAGCTGGCATCCTACAGCAGCCTTGGGCAGGCAGCTGGAGTGCTGTGAAAATCCAGAGGGTAAAGAGGTAAATATGTGGCACTCCACCTCAAAGGTGGCAAATCAAAGCATGACACACGCAGGGCAAATAGAGAAGAAACCAAGCCCCACTTCCCCTAGCTTTCTGCTCCCTTAGAGAATCACACAAGTACAAAACCATGAAAACAATAACCCCAGCTGCAGAGGCAATGAAGCAATTTGTTAGGGAGATGACATTTTTAATGAGAAACACTTGCTGGAGGAGAACAAAAGGCCCTGTTTGGTCAGAGAGATGCTCTTGATACTCTTCTGAAGTGCATGAAAAAGTAATTTCATTTAAGCGTCATACACAGAGCAGCTGAATTTCCTGAGGCTCCAGATGTTGTCCTGTGCAGATGCTGAACAAATGGAACTCTGTCCTGATGAAATGAAAAGAAAAAAGCAAGCCTTCCTAAACCAAAACCCATGCACCAGAGTATTTCACATCTTAAAAGAAAAAGAGAGAGAGAGAAAACCATGCAAACTGGGGAGAAAGGAAGTTCTTGAAAGCGACGATGTTTTATTGGACATAGAGCTAACTGTTCTTAATTGCACTATAGATAATTGAAGGAGCTGAGAATCTGGATTTGCAAAATACCAAGTTCTGGCTCTGTTGTCTCTTTTTCTTGGCTTTGCACTGGTTCTCTTTGACAGTTATCTGGCTGTGATTCCACTGATTTCGTTCCCTAGAAAGGGGCAGATCCTGCAAACTTTTATTGGGC
Organism: Anseranas semipalmata; assembly: GCA_013399115.1. Lineage (NCBI taxonomy): Eukaryota > Metazoa > Chordata > Aves > Anseriformes > Anseranatidae > Anseranas > Anseranas semipalmata. Next base: position 981,197 of record VXAA01000606.1, read on the forward strand.
CAGAAGTTACTGGAACTTTCCTGGGTGAGTGTCAGGTTCAGCATCGGCTGAAAAATTATAATCAATATTTCACTGAACAGCTCTCATATTAAAAGTACAAGCCTGCTTCCTGACTTGAGATTACACTTCCTGAATTTTGGGGAGGTTGAGGGGTTTAGTGCCTCTGTGGTAACAGCTTTTGAAATAAGAGATCAGACCAAGATCAGCTCTCATGTTAATGAAGACTAATGAAACATAATGACCTTGATACTCAGACACTTCATTCCTGAGCCTTGGGATGGGTGACAGAAGTAGATTCAGATGATTGCTAGTCTTTGTCTGTATACAGGATCTATACAGATTCTGATGTAAATGAGAATAGCCTTAGGCCTGCTGGCTTATGCTCTATTTTTTTCCTGCCCTTTTAGGCTCTGAAAAATGGAGACTATTCACTCTTTCTTCCAAAGCCCAAGTCTCCTTCTGATACAGCATTATCCTTCTGCTAAGTGGTAGCAGATGAGAGAATCTCAAGCACTGCACGAACACGAGAGCTTTCCTACCTCTTACATAGGCCCCTTCCTAAGAAGTAAGGCTGTCACAGACAACTCAGCCTTTGACAAAGAAATAATAAAAACCAGGTTTGTGATGCTGGTCCATCAGCAGGTGGTACTGTGTAGTCAGTTTATAACGAACAAAGTGAGAACGATCTCATTTTGAAGTGGAATTTGGAAGAGGAGGTTAGCAGTCACATCTGACACGAACCCAATGGGCAAAGCTAAACTCCCAACACACCAGAATACACACTGAAGGAGAAGGAAGGAAGCCAATGGATGTGTTAAGTAGATTTGAATAAGAACAGAGCTAAAACTTTCAAAAAGCAAACAACTTAGTGCATGCAAGTTTTGAGAAACGAGGGACTGAGCTTTTGTTTCTGAGAGAGGTAGAAAATACAGGGCTCAAAACATCTGCTCTCCAGCACAGAGGAAAGAAGATGCTTCCAGCATAGTCACCACATCTCACCAGTCACAAAGGAGTGTTTTCAGAGTTTAGACAAGAAAGCAGATCAGAGGACTGAGAACAAACATTCATTGACTCGTTTCTTTTAAAAGAAATCCAACATGGGTCAAATGAGCTACTTTTGTCCAAACTCAGTCAAACCTCATTCTTGATGACCTAATATAAGCATCAGCAAGCCAGCTAACCGTCGTGGTGCTGGTGGCTGGTGGCTCACAGAGGAGCATTGTGCTTTGTAGAAACCTGCTTGAAGCAATTCCATAAAAATGAATTGACCTTATGATGGAAAAATCAATTTTTACAGAATTATTGGGTGTGATCTAATGACTGTACTGAATAACCCAAATTCCAACAATAGGTAATGCTTTTAAGCATGTTACCAGGTTTTGTTTCATGCATACATTGCCAAAATAATCTCTTTGCATACATAGAGAGTAGCCAGTGAAGCTTCTGGTAAGCACGTATGAAAGACCAGGCAAGCAATGTTTTACTTTCCATTCTAAAAAGGTTTGCATTAAGGCCTGCCCCTACCAGCACTAATCAGTATACAAGTCTTGATTGCTAATGAGGAAGAAAAATCACTGGGGTATAGAGAAACTAAGTATAAATAAGATTTTTTCACACTCATTTCCTCTAAGAACACACTACAGCAGAGCATGCTCAAGCCATGTGGGATACAGAAGGTTTCATCCCACGTAACTTGCTGCAAGGGTTTTTGCAGAGAGAACATTTTGCATGACCACACTAACAACCAATGCTGTGGCATGAGCCACCATAAAGGAAACAATCAGGGAGTGGTAGCGGAGGACTGAGGACTTCAGGCAACTTATTTTTAAGGATGAGCGATGATATTGCTAGTCCAGAGCAAGCACTGTTCATGAGTCCTGATCCCAGAATGAAGTAATGCAGAGCTTCGTTGCAGCCCCATGTTGTCTCTCTCCTGCGTCATTTCCCTCAGCAATCCAAGGATCATCTGCATGGCAGATGCTACACGGTCTTCAGCCAGCAGAGAAGCCCATGGAAATGGGCTGTGTTGATGCACACCAATTACTGAGAGCTGTTTGGTGCTTATGCAGTAGCTGTAAGGGGAAGCTGCCTAAGGGCATGGGGAGGTCAGGAGCCCTCTCCTGTGCACCTCCAAGCAAGGTGGAACCTAATAAACCTTTGCCATGGTGGTGTAGCAGCATCCAGGGTATCATTAGATACAACCTGGGTTCAAATTCCCAAGTGTCTGTATCCTTCTTTTCAGCTTGGCCTGCTCAGTATTTGATTTGACATTTCAGAACAATTAAAAAAATCTCCTGTGCATAAACATAAAATCATTCCTTACAATTATCTGGAATATCTAGCTTCCTCATGGATTGCTAAGTGAATACACTCACACCCTTTAAAACACCAGGGGATGATGATTTCCTCATTCAGGAATCATATGTGCATTTTCATGGGTCATTAGAGATGGATAGCTCTAAAGGTATCTAAACCTTTAAGCTCCCCTGTCTTTTAGCATGGGGAAGGAAAACCAGGAGAAAGACAAAGAGAAAAGAAATAATGAACATTTGCAAGGCCACTAATGAGCTATTGCAGGTCATTACTTTTATTTCCAATAGGAATGTAAATTACAAACTTTTGAGAATCAGCTGCATTAGGCATTTACTTTATAATGAGTGTGACTGCAATTTTAAAAAGCTAGGGTACAGAATGGTGGAGAGTCTATAAAAAACCCAAGTTACATATTGGATTGTGTGTACACATAATGACTGTATTATTTCTAGGGAATTAACTGCTCCCTGCCCCCTCCCCCTGCAACTTTCCAGACTCTGAATCATTTTCTAATAGGATCTCAACAGGCAATAGTATTAAAAATGTGTTAGATGTTAGCATCTGGGCCAGGAAAAGCATGACAATCTAATATAGAGAATCTAACTGGGGCATTCATCCAAGCCTGCCATCCGTCTTTCCATTCTCTGTGGTCTCTCTCCCACTTCAGGATACAAAGATTGAGCAAGTCCTTGGAATAATGGCATTTAAATGAGGTGAAGCCTACCTGACGATGTTTCTTTGCCAGGCAGGTTGCAGGTCCCAGGGAACCGATACCCAAACTAAATCATCTTCCTCGCAGTAATGGCAATTTGAACTGCGAGTCATTCCAGTACTTAGAGGCAGACTAAAACCAGCAATCTCATTCCATTAAAGGGAAAACAAAACAAAACAAAACAAAACAAAGCCCCAGATGTCATGATTTTGACACTTGATTTTCATTCCACAGTGGAACAAAAATGAAACCTTTCAATGATTCTCAAGAAAACTTTCAGGAGAAAGAGACAAGCTGGAGTAGTGAACTTGCTGGGTGGGTAAGACCAGCAAACTGGAATAACAACATTGGGAGAATTTGAAACAGGGCCCGACTCCACGTCTCCATATTTGATAGAGGATTCAGAGTCAAGATCCTCCTCTAAATTAAACAAATCTCATAGCCTCAGTCTGAACAGCAAAACTTAACCTCTTCCAGTTTTCGATAAAATGACTTCTTTAATAGAAACATTTTTAGCTTTTATTATTATTTCTTCTCCTCCAATTCTAATCCTTGGGCCATGGGAAAATAAATAAATAAATAAAATCTTGTTTTGACCAGCATGAAATTTACTGTCTAGATTTAAGACATCCATTTACCCTCTTCCTATTTATCACAGTACAACCGTAGAACATGAAAAATACCTGTGTATTTCCAGTATGCCTGCTTTTCCTGAGATATGCGGGGTGGTTAAAAATTAATCAGCCAGCAGCACAGGGTTATTATATTTGGATGCCAGTGTGCTCAATTAAAGTCTTACTTCAGTAGTGCAGACTGTCAGGAAAACTGTTAAGAAACTGCAGCTGTCTCTAAAGGTTTAAGAATGCCAAAGGCAATATAAAGAGAGAAATAAGGAAGAAAAGGCATTTTAAAGAAACTATCCTATTCACTTTTTACAGCTTACCAGGGAATTTTTGTCTGCAGAAAATGAAAGGAAACAAATTACACTAGTATAGTACACTTCCAGTGGGTTCAGCATGCAACAGTTAAAAATGTTCTCGCTCTGTTTGTGGTAGTTTTGAATAAATGAGCTGAGCTCAAGTTTTGCCCCAAACTTAAACTGAAGTTTTAGTGCTTAGAAATATCATGTTTTCCTAACATACTGTAGTTATCCTACTGTCTAATCCTTTCATCCAATAAGTAGACAAATGGATGCTAAAACAGAACATCTCAGAAAGTGTTGCTACAGCAGCCCAGTAGATCTACTCTGTTAAAAGGGGCCAAAATTTCCAACTCTAGTTTCCTTCTTATGCCTATAGAGTTGTGCAGAACTGTTTGTGTCAGCCAAGTGTTTTACAGAAATACTTGCTTATTTGAAAAGGCACTTGAGAAGTTAATATAACATCAAGACATCATTTCTTTATCTCATGTGGACGTTCCACTCACACTAATCAATTCAACCTATGCCCTTTTGGGCCAGGAAATCCCTTGGAGTCATTCACCTGTAGGGAAACATTATGGAATGTTTGATTTTGGAAAACATGTCTCTTCCAGTTGCTCAGGTTTACTGATAATTTGAATGCATCTGTTTGGATGACCCCATGAACACACTCGTACTTCTGGCAACCTTGCAGCCACTGCACTTCAGCTCCCTGCTTCCAGCTCAAAGTGACAAAATAATAATTTGACCTGCAATGAAAACTTGCTCTAGTTGTAATGCTTGCAACAACATACAGTTCAAACCATCTCAATCTCTCACCAGGAAATTCTAACCAGGACATCAGGATGAGGAAAGATAGAGCTTAAGATTAATAAAAAATGCAAGTAGCTAAGTTCTTGTACAATATTGTCAAAAATCTCAATAGACAGTGAGGGGACAAAGTCAGTCCTGTAAAAGGGTGAGGGTACCATGAGATCAGGTCTCAGCCAAGCAGAAGCTTTCAAAGTTCCCATGCTGCCTGGCCCACACAGAAGCATCCGCTGACAATATAGCACCTGCTGCCCGTAAACTGCACAACCACCAAAGCCTAGATGGTCTTTGAATTACCCTGCCGAATGAACCTGGCACGATTTGGGAATCTGCTACAGAAGTACAGTCATAGTTTTATCACCAATCAAATTAGAAACATCTCTCTAAAGTCCTTTCCAGTCAGCACTGGGAGCGCTCTGAAGACAATACGCATTTAACTGCATACATTTCTCACCTAGTGTACAGACACCTCCGTGTTTCTAGTAACTCTGCCCACTGAAAGTCATTGCTGTGTTTCATTCGGTACTGATTCAGGAAATGCCTGAGATAGCATGTTGTTTATTATTATTGCTTTAACCAAGAGACAAAACAAGAGGGAACAAAAGTTAAAGCTGCTGTGACTGAACAGTGTTTATTTTAAAACTAAAGAAAAAAAGATTTTTTTCCAAGGTTTGAGCACTTGCAATGTCCCTATTAGAGCGTATAAAAACACAAGCGAGGGGAAACAGCATCCGCAAGGGGTAAGTGGGGCTACCCAGATGTTATGGGACTTTCACAGAATTGCTATCTGAATGTGGTTATTAAATCCATGAAGGTATGAGGCAGAGCAGTGTTCATTTTTATTACAAGAGAGCCTATGTGTAAGCATGTCCATGTATTATGCTATTGCATATTGCACCCATTATTCACTGCTGTTTTTGACCTATGACTTTGCTTTTGGCCATAAATGTTTACCTCAAACTAATTTGTGAAGAAACTGCTATATAAATTACTTAAATTACTGAGAATCACAGGAAATATCAAACATTTGAGTCTACATTTTGTTTAGAATATATTCAGGGAAACTAATTTTGGCTTGGAATTCTCATCTGAAATCATTCAGTCTCATAATATTTCATAAGAACATTTACAGAATTGCTTTGAGAAACAGAGGCCTGAAAAAAAGAGCAATAGAAACTTCTATTTGGCTTTAATTAAGCATGCTATTGCAGACCCAGGAATATTAAAATTGTCCACTGCAGATGGACTCCTGCTTATATATTGAATCACAGGTTCCCTCAAAGTGAAATATTTCATCGGCAACTTGCTCATAACTATTCATGGCCATACCATGGGGCAAGCCAGTCAGTAAGACAAAAATCCATTAAAACCACTTTGTAAAGTTTTCATACTGGGAGTAAAGTACAGTACTTTTTTTTTTTTTTTTTTTAAATGTTATTTCTGCATAAATCCACAGGCTGGGATTTTCTCCCCAGAAGAGTCTCAAGGCAGGGTGCGAGCCTCCTTGCAGAACATCTTAGAAGTGTGGTGCCACATCTGTGCTCTTGTCAGGGTAGGAAGGAAAGATGACTTTGAACAATTCTTGGCACCCTCCCGAATGTAGACTGCCCAGGAGTTGTATATTTTTTTTTTAATATTGACACTTCAGCTAAGAAAAGTAGAACAACTCTACAGTGAATTTGTAAAGATGGTCTCACTGTGATCTTTCTGCTAGCTGTCTATTAGGGGAGGGAAATGTTCATTCTCATGGGTTTCAATGGTTATTTATGGGGTTTATAGCCCATCTGAAAAATCATAGCATAACAAAGCATTGCTTGATCACTTAAGTGGTAGATCTGGCTCTTAGACCCCATCTCCAGTTTTAACTTTCACTGCCAATGTCGAAAACTGAAGATGACAACCATGGGCCTTGCAGATTTTTCTGTAATTACCTCTTTCACAGAGAGGTCCTTGCACAGTAAACATTTGTGCAAAGGCACTGATGAGAAATGACTGTCACACCTCTGCTCCTGGAGGATGGCAAGTTTCGCTTTAAATTGTCCCTTAAAAACTTGGGTGACTGGCCCAAAGTGAAACCAACAGCTGTTATTCCCAGCTTGAATAGAGGAGCAGAGGATAAGAGTAAGTAGATGAGAATCATAGAATCATAGAATGGCCTGGGTTGAAAAGGACCTTAAAGATCATCTAGTTTCAACCCCCCTGCTCTGGGCAGGGTTGCCAACTACTAGAGCAGGCTGCCCAGAGCCACATCCAGCCTGGCCTTGAATGCCTCCAGGGATGGGGCATCCACAACCTCTCTGGGCAACCTGTTCCAGTGCCTCACCACCCTCTGAGTGAAAAACTTCCTCCTAATATCCAACCTAAATCTCCCCTGTCTTAGTTTGAAACCATTCCCCCTTGTCCTATCACTATCAACGTGTGTGAACAGGCGTTCCCCCTCCTGTTTATACGCTCCCTTCAGGTACTGGAAGGCCGCAATGAGGTCTCCCCGGAGCCTTCTCTTCTCCAAGCTAAACAAGCCCAGTTCCCTCAACCTTTCTTCACAGGAGAGGTGTTCCAGCCCTCTGATCATCTTAGTGGCCCTCCTCTGGACCCGTTCCAAGAGCTCCACATCCTTCTTGTGCTGGGGGCCCCAGGCCTGCACGCAGTATTCCAGGTGGGGTCTCACCAGAGCAGAGTAGAGGGGGACAATCACCTCCCTCTCCCTGCTGGCCACCCCTTTTTTAATGCAGCCCAGGACATAGTTGGCCTTCCGGGCCACAAGCGCGCACTGCCGGCTCATGTCCAGCATGAGACTGGGATAAAAGCATGGATTGAACAGGCCAAGGCATATAAGGCGTTAAAGGAAAAATAAACTTTGCTGTGATTGAGGATTGCTCCACAGGGAGGGCCCAAAGGCATGGCCAGAACAAGAAGTCTGGTCAGTTATTTTAGCAGCAGCAATTTCAGCAGATTGAAGTAGCCAAGCTGAGTCCTTCAGCCAACAGAAATGGTTGGACAGAGAAAGCAGAGGAGTAATTGTAGATTTGTAAGAAAAAGGGGCTGTAAGAAAATAACGAATAACCCATAACAAAGGCTTTGTGAGAAAAAGTTCTCTCTCCTTCTGTAACTGGCCTGCTAGTGTGATTTTGGATGCTCATTTTTATGCCCAAGTGCATGTGGAGTGCAGTCAGAGGTGAAAAGGAGGAGAGAGAAGGAGTGGGAAGTTGAACAAATGTCCTGTGAAAGGAAAGTCTGGAATAAAAATAGCATGAAAGCCCCATTTTGCCAGCATGGAGCCAGATGTGGCAATGCAGCATATCTAGAAATAGTACATCTCAGCTGGTGTTTGTGTCCATCTCTGTTTATACTGATGCTATATTACCATTATTACTGCATACTAATGCATTCACGGCACGTGCAGAGGGGATCTCTCCAAGATAAAGTGCATAGCTGAGTAATTACATTAATTTATCACACACCTTTGGCTGCTTCACCACCTCCTCCCTCCTGAATACTTTTTAGCTTTCCAAGCAACCCTTTATGGAACAAAATCTTCGTGTTTAAGAGGGAGGAAATCAGTAGGGTTCTATAAAAACTGAATAAGGTATCACTGAAAATATCCTGAAACTGCATTTGCTCCATTCTTCTTTTCCAGCAGTGCAAATCAGTATAGTTACACTGCTTCTCTACTAAAAGACAACAATACAGGTCAGATCCAAGATCTATACAGTGATATTGTCTCTAAGACTAATCAGGCTTAAAATCTCTTGTAAAGCTATTAACTCTAATTAAGATCACTAGAGATCCTTAGCACTGGCTTCTCACTTATTTGTTAATCTAAGTCTTAAAAGCAGTTCAGATTTTGTCATCGCTACTCATGCTAAGAGGTTATTCTGGAACATCTCTTCTCTGTTGATAACTCCCTTATTTTTCCAGCCTAAATGAACCATTGGCTGATCTGTTCCCCACAATGAGATGAGGAGAAAAAGTAAGGTAACACACACACACGCAAGCCTTTTACAAAAAGATCCCACTCACAGCAGAGCATCCCTTAGGCAAGTGACATCTCAGGACAGATCCCAGTGGCCTCCATCACCAAAAAAGCCATCCTAGCAGGTTGTAAGAACCCGAGGAAGAAGCAGGAGGTAAAGCTGAGGCTGGTTCCCCTGGTGATGAGGATTATAATAATCCTCTTGTGCTTCATCACAGCCACTCACACACTTCTTTCTGTGTCAGACGGATACTCATATTCATGACTCTAATTAACAAACCAAACCAACTCTTTCTAGGAATTGTAGGGTTTCAGAACTATAAGCCAACATGCTGGAATCACTTTAAAAACAAAACCCAAACCAGAATAACAATAGATAGCAGTGCTGTACTTTCACTTTGATGGGGTTTAGGCAATGGGATCCACAAATAATTACCACATTCCACCAGGATGGATAGATGATGTTTGTTATTTTCAAGACTCTCCCCTCCCCGGCCCCCTGCTAGCTCTTTTGTGTGGTTGCTGATACTCACAGCTTCTTCATGGGACAGGACCTTGAAATAGGTTTTGCTGTTGCTGTCACATCTGCACCACAGAGACTTCCTGGATATTAACAACAAAAAGGCAGCTTGTTTCTGGTCAGGTGTCCTCATCTCCCATGGCTTCCCTTCTACATCCATCATGTGGATGAAATTTGAAAATTGCCCTCCATCTCATCCAGACACAGGCATATCTGCAATGAATAAACAGTTATGTCCATTTATTACCTTCATAAATAACTGATTGCTGTTGAAGGCTTCAGGTTGTTCACAGAATGATTCCATGAATAAGTAGCATTGAATGAATATGTCTATACACACACACAGACTCCCAGTTATTATTATTTGGGGGTGGGGGTGTTTAAAAACCTTCAATTGACCTACTTCTTTGCCCACATGCAAAATTACCTACAGACTCTTAGATCTGCTTTAGGCAGTCCATAGAGGTACTTCATACATTTGATTTTCTTCTGGATCAATGTAAACTCCCCAGAATCCATATTTCTGCCTATCCCATTCCCTCACTGACCTACTCAATACTTTGCATTTCAAAAAACAAATAAGAAACATCTTAAGGTATCATTATCACTGCATCTTCTTCATATGACATCTCTCCTTTATCCCTTTTTGAAAGATTCCTTTTATCTGTTTTTAATGGACATGAATACAAACACAGAGGGAATATGATTCAGCAATCTATTCATGCCAGTCTGACTCATCATGCCAGTTTTAAAGAAGTTTAATTCCACTGTTTGCTATTTGCTTCAAGGTTACAGGGCTGAAATCCTATGATCAGAACCAGCCCTCAAGTAGCTTACTCAGCAAAGTAGGCAAACAAAAGCCCTGGGATGCTCAGATTCATGACACTGAATTATTCTTGTTTTTCTCTTGTTTTATATCAGCATATGGACATCTATGCATCTCCACTGATTTAATCTATGAAATGTATACAGCAGCAGTAGCACAGCACTAAGATAAGCCTATTTAAATAAAAGCAAATCTAACAGAGAATGCAATGAGGTTCTAGTGTTATGTTGTGCAGCAGGAAAGAAGAATGAATGGTAAGGATTTTGCATCTGAAATAGATTGGTAATTTAAAAGTCTTTGCCATTTGTTGGCTCATTCAATTTGTGCATCACTCACCTCAGTTTGGTAGTTTCAGTATCCTTTGGGTACCACATGGAAACACAAATACAACATGAAAACAGGAGGGTTGTTTCAACAGTTGCAGGACAGAATGACTCCAAGCACTAACCATAATAAATCTTTTAAAAACATAAGCTTTAAATATCTGAAAATTCTGAATATTAAACAATAAGCTTCAAAGCTGATCAAACAGAACCAAGAATTTGTTTGATGCCTGAAATACCTTGCAAAAATCAGTACATCCCCACTTTAACATTAGTTATTTAACATATTTCTTCCCATTCTGGCTCTGTTTGGACATTAAGAAAGTGAGATTCCCTTCAGTGATGCCATCTCACAGCTAAACCATGCTGCTCACCTGCAGTGCCATGTGAATAAGACCTGGTTTCAGAGGTTCTAATAAATCAGTTCTATACAGATGAATCCTGTCCCTGATACTTTTGATATGCAGAATTTGTACATAGCAAAGGGGAAATCTGGCAGTGAATTTCTATTGCTCAAGGTGTGATCTTAATGCACAAAGCAAAGTCCTGAGACTAGAAAAATGCATTTGCTTCTGGGAAATATTCTACGTGCATGAACATGTTGGGAAGACAGCTTCTCCTGGAGCTGGATTGTGATCCCTATCTGTGGCCCTTTGTTCAGAAGCAGAAAAGGGGGAGTTAGGAGGTAGACAGTGGAGATGGCTTGGGTAAGAGGCCCAGGACTTTCTGATCCAATTCCAAAGCAAAGAGGACTATACTCTGCCTGTCTCCTCAAACTTTGAAAAGCCCCGCACAACAAGCTGAACAGTCAAAGGCAAGAATTGGCTCAAATATTAAGCAAAGAGAAATCTCAGATAACAGATAACTTGTTTGTAGATGCTTTTGCTGACGCAGGAAAGAATTACATGGGGGAACAGGGGAATAATCTTTGTTTTACAGAAGCTGCAATTGTTGCTACATTTGCAAAGCTTTCCAAGTGACTACATGAGCTTAGTTTGACTTTTATAGAAACCTGAAGTCTCGTCTGGCTTACTGGCAAAGCTGGCTGGCTCTGGTGTCACCCCTTGGCCTGAAGCAACACACACCAGCCAACTCTCATCTTTTTCCTTTGCAACAGGCACCTCTGTGCTGTTTTCCCCTCCTTCCCTTGCCCCTAGGCTGGCCACAGAGTGCCACAAGAGGCAGTCACCCTGAGGCCCTCCTGTCCCCACCCAAGTCTCCTGCCAGCTCACACCTCTCGCCACTTTCTACTTTCATAACTCGCTCCCACTCCTGCAGGAGGAGGAAACCCACAGAAGCCATTCTCCAGATAATCCCTCTGGAATCACCTCATCATCTAATAATCACATATGACCCATTTAAGTGAAGGAAAGCAGATGACAGAGCATTGCTTGTTTCAAGGTATAATCGAAACTGGAGCAGAAAACAGCTGAAATGAAGATTTTCAAGTACAGGTTTGTGCCAGGATTCTACCTGATGATTCCTAAAGGTTGATTTAATCAGGGCTGACAACCTTCTAAGGAGCAATTCAACTCTTTTTAAGTGATGCAAAATAAACAGGGGCAAAACTTTCACCATTAATTTGAAACTGAACCCACAGGCTTTATAAATGTTGACACTTGCTTTTGAGAAAATTACACATGGGTGATCAAAATTTCTCTCTGAGAGGCACTACCTCCACCCATATGAATTTGAGGATTTTATGTTAGCTAGCAAACACACATACCTGCCAGACAGGCTTCTCAAGGGTCATCCTCAAAACATGCTCCATAACCTCTGGGTATCTCCAGCCCTTGCATGAATTGGGAAGCAGGACTTGGTAAGGGGACCTCTCGCAGCTACACCATGACAGTGTCCCTCAAAGTGTCCCTAAGGGTCAGAGACACATCTGGGGTCACAAATGGGCTCAAACTGCAAATGCAGCAGTCTGCAGCAGTCCACCTCCTCCAGGGTAAGGGAACGGGAGCAAACTAAAACTGCTGCCTGCAGGGCTTTATATTCACCAAACAGTGGCTAACTACCTTTAATTGCCATCAGACTCCTGATGCCAATGATGACATCTAAGTGACTAAACCTTTGCAGCCAGGAGTCATAGCTCATTTCCTTACCCTGCAGACAATTAACACCCATTAACTCAGGAGGATCTCAGGGAAACAGGCAAGCTGAAAGGGAGGTTAAGAAAGGTTGCCCTGTGATGATGGGACTCACCTGTTTCTGAGGGCATGATGCCCCACCAGTCAGATACAGACCTCAGCCCAAGTTCTTTGAGGGGAAGAAAGACAAATGAAGGAGCCTCTAGGAACTGTACAGCCTATCATCCCTGCGAGGCCAAAAAAACCTGCCAATGTTTCTGCTGGAATGGCAACTGTCCTGAAATCATAGGGTTTTTCTTAAATGGGTGATGGTAACAGCCTCTCTCCAGAGCTGGCTGCGCCAAGCCACTGCTCTGACTCTAAAATCACCTGCAAACTCAGGTACTAACCAGGGAAGCATCTGTACCTGTGCAGCTCCTCCTGAGCAGAAGCCATGTATCCTTCTGGCATCTTGACCCTATGTTCTGAAAAGCCCTATGAGGCACACAGAGATTCATATCAGAGATTTCCCCAAACCCGGCCAGCCACAAGCCCAGGATGGAAGCAACCTGATGAAACACACTGAAGCTGGTCTTTCCAAAGGGTTTACAAGCACAGATGTCTTGATAAATAAGCGCTGTGACTGGCAAAGTTGTTTCATCTGCCTTCAGCATCACTAGATCCGGAATTACTTCCATATTATTCTCTTAGTTGTTAAACCAAGATCTTGAGGGAGGAATAGAAGGGGAGAAGCAGGGGGAGCATAAGAGCCTCTTATGTTAAATCCACCTCATGTGCAAGCACATAAAGCCGGAGAAGTTTGCTGCCTCATGCTGTGAGTCTACGTCTCAGCTTTTGGCAGTGGAACAAAACCCTGGAAGCAGTCTGGAGGCTTTCATATGTTTTGCTGCTTGCTTTGGCTACTGTCGGAGCATCCTAAGCCCTGCGCTGGCTTTATAGAAATATGTTTTGCAAGGCATTTTTCAGAAAACGTTCACAATGAAAATATCTGCAATTTAGATTCTCCCACTTCCTCCTTAAAAAAAAAAAAAAAAAAAAGTTATTTAAAAAGCTGATTTTCAAATTGTTCAAATAAAACCTGCAACCTTATCCATAAGAAAATCAGAACAAGCTGCTAAAATAGATCCTGTAGACTATCCTCAGTATGCCTCATATTTTATTCATAACAGCACGTATTCTCTCCTGCGTGATCTTGCTAGGTTATAAAATGCATTCAGGCTCTGACTCCTATCTAAGGAGGGTCTGGAAGCCTTCTCAGAGAGCTCCTGCAGTGGCACGTAGGACACTGTGCTCCCCAGGAGCATGGTGCAGCACCCGAGCAGCACGGAGTGGGCAGCTCTTCTTCCAGAGCTTATGAGGCAGCAGCAGATGATGATGATGGGGCCATGACCCAACACTCACTCTGCTTCTGAAGTTAATTTAGCAGCCTGTATTGATTTCTCTGCTGTCTTGGCTAAGCCGCTTCCGGTGTATTTTGAAGTTAAGCAAACTGAAAAGTTTTATGTTGCTTTCTGGCGCTGTACAGAATATATTTGTTTCCTGATTTCTTAAGTGCACGTAGTGCAAATGGAGCTGTGATCAACGGCCCAGTGGTCCTCAATACCTGACACAGCAAAGCTGCATTTCTCTCTGGCAATTCAGGGTTAGGAATTGTCTCCAGTTCTCTGTATTAAACCTCCTTTGGAAAGAGTGCTAAGGGCAGTGAGACCATGCAGAGCCAACGGAGAAGGAGGACTTTAATCGTGAACCAAACTACAACCCCAGCTGTGAGCCCATTGCTTTGCTTAGCTTTCCTGGGAGGACAGAAGTAAGGGTGCAAACCACAGGTATGTTGCTTTGGAGACTTCCATCATTGCTAAAATCACTTTACACCTGGAATGACAGGAATGAAATTATCCTGATGATATTTCTCTGGTAGATGGATCAGAAAGAGGTGTTGAAATCCACCCAGGATTCTAAGCCTGTTTTTTCCCAATCTTACTCATTGCTGCAACACTACTCGTTGACTCCAGTTTCCATTGGCTCAGACACTCTCCTAGTGCTGTACAAAGCTGGAAAGCATGGCGTGGAGCGCAGAAGAGCTGAATTTGATTGTTCAGGTCCTTGCTCATGGTCTGGTTGAAATATGGTGTATTACCTACTTTTCCTTACTTCAGAACAGCCTCAAACCACTAGCTCTCGAATGATCCTCCTTTGAGGCTCCCTGATAATGTGCTTCAGCAAGTATTTTGCAGTCAAAATGAGTCTTGGTATTTCTGAAGGACGCCAGATTCATGCCAGCACATCTGTTTAGGCTGAATGACTGACTCATTTGGGCAAGTCATCGTGCCTCTGTTTCCCCTTCCTAACAAAATAAGGATAAAATTAAACCCTCAGTAGGCTGAAGTTCTCATCCCAGTTCCAATTTGTTCCTTTTTTTTTTTTTTT
>VXAA01000606.1:996131-1061560 GCA_013399115.1 Anseranas semipalmata
TTTTTTTTATGTTCTTCAACATGGAAGAGAATGCTTGATGTTTTTTTTTTTCACTGTCATTCTCATCTGTTGTTCATCACAATGCAGACTACAATTTATATATATATATATTGATATATGTCTTATCTTTAGATGTCAAAAAAAAAAAAAAAAACAAGTAGAAAAATACTTTGGAAAGTGAAAAATATGGAAAATATAAAGAGGGAGTGGAATGGAAAAGAGAAAAAGATAAAGTACACATTATTAAGAAAAATGCTAAGAGAACTTACTCCAGCTCTGGATAATGATATGTATTAAATAAAATAAAATGGCTTCTGCAAGTGGACTACAGTAGGAAAAGCTCCAGGACTTTTTATAATATATCAGCTGTTTAGGACAAGGACTGGAAGATATCACTGAATGAAACAGGTAGGAGACTATTAAAGGGACATGTAAATGTCAGAGTTTTAATTTAATTAAATCATGGGCTGATGGTGGCCACTGGACCTTCAGTTTTAACTCTCTCTGCAAGGCAGACAGTATGCCAGCAAGGGAGAATGGGCCAGGTAAATGGTCTCTAAAGCATGGAACAGAAAGAGTGAACAATGGCATGTGTAAAAAAATATCACAAGGGCAAAAACAGCAAGACTGTCTTTTTTCCCCCTAAACCTATGGAAGCTGTGGTATGTTTTACGCATTAACCTCTTCGTACTGCGAGCAGCACCAGGCCAGACAATACCGAGGTGATAGGTCACCAAAGCAATAAAGCAGCCCTTTATTAATGTCTGTGCTCCTAAAAATGCAACCCCAAATTCCTTCCAGATATTCAGCTGGTTGATGGAAGTTTTATTTGTAGGTTAAACCATAGAGCAAACTGCAGCCCTTATGCCCTCTTAAATCATGCAGCCTCCTTGGAATGACTAAAATTCCCTCCGAGTTGCATTACCCAGAGTTTGCAAGTGTCTGGAAGGCATAAACCACTAATGCATGTAATTTTTCTTTTCCCTCCCACCACTTCTCCAGCTTTCCCACACAGATCGCTGCTTTCTCCCAACCACTTCAAGAATGGGATATATTTCTGTCTCAAAAACCATGCACTATCTCTCCTGATCCAGGGAGTCAGATTACACTGAGATTTAAAACATATTTCCTTGCTGAACAAATCAGACATTCATTTTACCCCTACGAGAAGATATCTGCTTGCAAACCAGGTGTGACTCAGAGTGGTCACCTCCAGATTTTCCTTCAGGGAGAATTCAAAGGCCTCAGACACAAATTATTGATCATTGCAGCCTGAGTGTACCTAAGAGCTCACACCACCAACATGCACACACAGTGCAGGGCAGTGAGCTGTGCTGGAGATAAAGCTGGGTTATCACGTCTCCTCGGATCACATCCTTGGATGAGTTCTGCAGGACCCCGACTGCCCAGCACAGAAGGTTTCCTACTGCAGGAGACAGGTGCTAAGCCATCCCAAACCTGCTCAGCAGTTGTGTTCTGCTTCATATCATTTCAGCCACATTCACTTTGCATGACATCCTAGCACTGGTTCCCAAGGATATGTTTCACAAACATCAAGCTTCTCTTACCTCCAGATACTCTGGAGTTAACAGCGTATTCAGAAAGCATTTATTTCTGTAGCTTTTTTTTCAAAGCAAGGCACTCAAAAACCCCAAATGCCAAAGCCAAGGTGATCTGGGCCACTTCACCTTTAATTTTCTGTCTCTCCAGCTCACTGATATGATGTGCTCTGTATCAGAAGGCAGATTGCTTAATTCTGAGTACTTGAATTTTTTGCATAAGCTGCACCTCGAGCTCTCTCAAAACTGTTTTTACAGTCATCCTGCTGAGGGGCTTAGCATGAGCTCAGGCAGAGCATCTTATCCTCGCTTAATGCAAGCATCCATACACCTCAGAGGTGTGCGCATCCAAGACCTTCTCTATTGGTCACCAGATCTGTGCTTCCATGACAGAGGTTTTCACCACCACAACACAAAGTCACTCTGATCTTTGAATAGCACAGCCATTAATTCTGGTATGAAATACCTGCAGTAAGGAGCAAAGGCAGAAAAAGGCACTGTCTGCTCAGTTACATATTCAGAGTGATGGCAATAATAAAGTAACAGTTTTCTTATATATCCATTTAACACTACAGCTGTCTCAGATACTTATTTTTGTAATTTAAAACACCACATATGCTCTGTTCCATGTTTAACCTCCAGAAAGCATTGTAACAAGAAATGGACTTTTCTTGATTTCACATAGTGTTCACCTCTGTAAGGCAGATGGCTATAAGGCTGGCAGCCTCTCCAAGAGTTAAAAACAAAGTAATCACTTAGCTCACATAGGCTGAATTCAGGTGAGGGTACAAAAATCAAGGTGCTTTTCAAAATTTTTTGACTATCCATAACTTCTTCCATCTACAAAACTGATTCAGAAATGTTAAAGCATCAGGGTTATTCAGACTGCTACTAGTTGGGACAGACATAAACCATTTTTGTCACTGTCTTCAGGAGAAAACAAATGTGATATTGAAGGTGGATGAGGGAGGAAAGCTAACATTACCCAAGATTTTTGATGTTGAATAGTTTGATATAAATATGGTTCTGTGAATCTTGCAGGAGGCTGTTTCCAATGTTTTTCTTTGTTCCTGAATCTTTTTGCCCATCTTCCTAGGGCCAGTGATCTGTAATCACACATTACAGCTTTGGCTTTTCAACCCTTACAAAACCCTCTGTAGTATTTTCACGTTGCTCACCCTAAAGGCAGGCACTAGGTACAGCAGCGCAGCTCCTGCCTGGAATTCCACATGCCTCTGCTGCCCAATAACGAGTGCCCATGTACCAGCAAGTTTCTGAGCCTGTTTGTTTTCTTACCTGGGACTCTTGCAGTGGATAAACACTGAAGTGGCACAACTTGTTCTGCATGAAGCGATGAATAGGCCTGGACTGGTGTTTGCTAACAAATCCCCTCTCCATTCATTTCCTGCTTTCTCTGTTACAAGGATTCCTCTCTCTTTCATCTCTCTCTCTCTCTCTCTTTTTTTACTATTTTACTTACTTTTAAAACAACTTAGAATATTTCTCAACGCACCATACTTCCCCAAGCTTCTGATCATCACAGCTAATCACTTAATTGTGGGGAGCTGGAGATTCCAAATGAGCTTTTCCAGGTACCCAGCAATCAGCCCCTGCCAGGTTTCCCAGCTGCACTCAGCTCAGTGGAGTGAATCCAAGTGGGTTTGGCAAGTCAGCTGCTCCCACCACCTACACACACTCACCTACCGGTATTTTATTCGCTGAGCAACAATTTCTTTTCCCCCGCATTCCACCCGCCACGGTTGCTTGGCCAGGAGGGGAATTTGTAGTTCAGCAGTTCAAAGGAAAGCTCATCCATCCTGCACCAAAAACTGCGGCTGGGGCACGGCTGCCCTGTCCTGACTTGTCTAGAGCGATCAGGATGCTCCAGTGCTGAGCTCCCATCTGAAAAGACCTGTGGAAGTCCTCCTGCTGTCCCACCCAGCAGCTCCTGGCATTGCAGAAGGAGCTGGGTTTTCTGCTGACATCTGAAGGAGCTTCTTGCTGCCAGGCAGATGGGAGTCAATGCTTGGAAAAATCAACCCTCTTGGCTTTTCCAAAGCAACACAATAATATCATGCAAGCTCCATGGTGCAGGTAGCTAAATAAAGCTCCAGTGAATGAGATATAAGAAACTAAATAAAAGCAAAGGCCTTCAGCATTATAAGCACTTCAAACAATGTAAGGGCTTCTTTTTGTATTTTATTGCTTCCATCACTACTTCTCTTTGTGAAATACTTAGCATTCAAGCAATATTAAAAGCACCTGAACAGTAAGATTTCAAAAGGACACAGCCAATGCTGAATACTTTTTCTTCCCCTTTGTCTACACCTAGGAAGAAAACTGAATGAAAACACAAGTTAACATTTCTGGAGAACCAACAAAAATGCCTTTCTGCCTCCAGCCTCCCAGCTGCCTTTCTGCAGGAACCAGCTATGGAAATGAGCTCCCTGAAGTCCTGCTGCACTGTCTGCTGATCGTGATGCACAGGGATGATCTGACCTGATAAAGCTGCGTTTATTGTTTATAACTAACAGGGCACCACTCATTTCAGGAGGAAAAGGGTGTTTTTCAAAATAAATCTGTCCTTTCTTCTACCCCTTCCAAACCTTGAACCATCTGAGGCAAACTCACCATTTCAGTTGGTAGGTAACCAAAAATGCTGCTCGAGGATAAGGTGATGCCCTGGTCCCAAAATCACTTGTACCATTCTCCCCAGGAGGTTCAAGTACCATTCTAAGATCAGACACATCCTGAATGAAACAAGCCCTACAAAGCCAGAGCTCTGCTTCTGCCACCTTGCTCACCGTGGCTTTGAAATAAATGCAATTAGAAGTAAGGGAAGGAGCTAAATAAACTTGTTATGAGTCTGTGATGCCCATTTAGTTGCTGGTGTTACACTGAACCATTGAGGGTCTCTGCAAAGAGCACTCACCCACTGCTTCTTTACAAGACCATGGGATAAAAAAAGACCCAGAGACAGTGACAAATCTGACTGAAGCAAGCTTGTTTTTTTTACAGCCTCATCTTACCTCCTGCCTTATCTGTAATTAATATCTGTCAAATGCTTTGAGCTTTCTTTTTCTCTTATCTGAGCTGAAACCCTTGTGCAGCCTCTGGATGCAAGCGGTTGAAACAGTCTCCTGGAGGGATCGACGTTGGCAAATGGGAGGAATCTCAACCTGCTTATCATTTGGTTTTGGCTGTATTAAACATGATTGTAGACAGGCACTTCTTGCAAACTTTAAGATTAATGTAGTTTATTTTGGTCAACAGGCTAAGTCTACTCAATTTTGGTTCAGCTCAAGCTGTGATTTTCCAAAGCAAGTGACCAAATTTCTCTCAACAGCTTGCTTCTGCAATGACTTGGGCGATAAGTACATGTCTGTGTAATATGAGAAACTTCAGGGAGCTGTAAGGAAGGGTTTATGTACCAGACCAGTCTGAGGCAATGGGGTTTTTAGCGGTGTCATAATATGACCCGTTTGGCTGGTTTGAGTCCTTTGCATGCCTACAAATTTCTTTCCATGAAGAGTATCAAGGACAAACTGAGATTTTAATTTGTGACAAATAGTTGCACAAAGTAATTTGCTATGGAAAGATCCAAAACACCAGCCCACTTCTTCAATTTTTTTATTACTACTATCTCTAATTACAGGCATGAAACCCAGGTAATGAGTGGGTTACATTTTCTTAGCAGAAAATGATGTGTATAATTATAGGCACATGTTCAACCGAGATATTGTGGCATCCAGTGCTTCCACAAAGATGATAATTGTCAACCTTTGCACTGTAATTAAGTCTAAATGGGAATCCTAATCGCTTTCCAAATGAGCAAACAGTAAGCCTATCTTGATTGGCTCTGTTGTGGCAATGAATGAAACGGATTTACTCCATGGGTTAATTAAGTTTTATGAAAGCCCATGCCCCCTTCTCCTCAAAACCCACATTGTCAGCAAATATTTGAGCTAATTAGTGCTGTATTGTTTTAGTGCTGTGTGATAGTATTACCTGCATTATCCTATTAGGAGCTCTGTTTTTCTGCAACCTTGATTTCAAATTTCCCCCTTGAAGCAACTACATCGCCTTTGATTCACCTGTTCCTTGGGTTCATGGCCTTCTGTTCCCTTTGAGGCTTATGATTTCAGCAAGACTCATGAACAAAAGAGGACGTTATGCAGTATGGTGCTCAGCTTTCCTTACAAATGCTCTTTATGCCTAACCGTGACCTAACAGGCTCAGTGTAAGTGATCTCGTCTCACAGGCTTTCTTTTCACTGCTATTCAAGTGGGATACTTTTTCCTACAAAATGCCAGTGCAGCCAGCCCAGGAGGACTCTGCTAAGCATGGACCACACGGGGAAGTCCTGAGGATTGCTGGATGCTGTATTTCATCCTGGGTAAACCTTCAAACTACACAAGCCAACCAGAACCAATGTGACTCGCTTTTACCTTCTGCTTCCACATTCAGTACGACATAATCATCCAATAAAGCTAAAGAGATCATCTGAACTCTCCGCTTGATTTGCTCAATTTCTACAAAGACGAAATTGCACTTAACTACTCAGGAGAAGAGTCAGGAAACTCTTCCACATAACTTCACAGTCTGGTCTCCCAAGGAAGTCACACACATGTCCAGGAGACCCCAACATGGCTTCAGGTAGTGGCTGCTAGGAGCTAACGCAGTGGAGAAAGGGGAAAATTTTGGATACATTCATCACCCGATACTAATCAACACAGATACACCCAGTCAATGCAGATATACCGACTTATGATAGGTGAAGATGCAGTTTGTTTCCCCACTATTTCTGCTCTCTCTCCTCTTTCTCACCTCCGTTGCTTGCCTCCAAGAACATATTTATTCTTCCTTTCATGAAGGACTTGAGCTGCAAAATAAATGCAGAGTAAAATGTTTCCAATGCACTTGCCCAAACATAATGATTTGTGCAATTTAGTGGAAAAAATCACAGAGCTGAAAAAATATATGTGCTTCCTGTGGCGAGAACACCTGAAAGGCAATGAAATTCCATTACCTGAAACAAGCCCATAAACAGCATTACAGAGCAGCCACTTGTCAGTGCTAGATGCTATTTGTGGGAAGCCACTAATTGCAGCTTTCATAAAACGGTTTGACTCCCTTCCAGGCTGATGCACAGTGCATTCCAAGTGGGTGATTTAGAAGCTGCAAAAAGCCAAATGCCCCAGCCACAGGGGAAAGCTGCCACTTTTGGACTCCCCAGGGAAAGCTTCTCAGCTTAGCAAGACATTGGTCACTTCTTGTCAACCTCCTTCCGTGCTTTCGATGTCTCCTCCTCCATCATAACAACCACAAAAATCAGGGATCCATGGCAGCAGGAATGGTCGCAGACATCACAAGGGGAAGCCTCTAACTCCAGCACGTTCCTGGGATTTACTATTATAGGAAAAGTAGGACAAATAAGATTGTAATCCATCTGTCAAAACAGAGACAGTGACGGCCACTTCAGATGCACTCCCCAAGGCTTCATGGTACTAACAGATATAATGTGGACCTACAGGAGACCTCTTCCATTCTGGAAGGGTATCTGGAGGCCAGGTGGGGCATCAAGAGCATTCCTAATAGTTTGCGAAGTCTACAGTTAGGCAACGGAGTCATGGCACAAATGACTTGCTCATGGCCATGCTATGAGCCCACAGCAGAAGCAGTAGATTTTTCCAGTCTAATGCTTTAGCTACAGACCTTTCTTCCTATTTACCTTTCTTCCTACATAACATGGTCTCTCTTCTAGAAAAAAATATAAGGAAAATGAAATTTAAGTCAAACTTCTCATCTTCATTCTGAGTCCAAAACACACATGCTTCTCTTCTGACCCTAGGATTGCTTCATATTTTGCCCTGTGAATCTATTCAGATGACACAATAGGACATGCTTGATTGGCAGCTGGGAAAGTTGGCGTGGAGCAGTGTGATTCATCAGTCTTTTCAGAGCACACAGAGGAGACAATCTGCTGATGTTTGGATAGTTTGCATGTTCTTATCTCAATGGAACTTGTTCACACAGGCCAGGTTTGATTTTGTGTTATCCTAAGCCTTGCCCTGTACTTGTCCTAGTAGCTGAAAACAAGTTATTTTAGCCAAAGGCTCCAAAATCCTCACTCTTCTTTTTAAATAAAAATAAACTGATCAGTGAATTAAAAAAAAAAAAAAGAGGGAGAGGGAAAAAAAAAACAGAACAGTATTTTCAGTGGCTCATGAGCTGGAAAATCAACATTTTTTAATGAGGAAAAAAAAAGATTAAGGCCATGCAGCAGCTGAAAAAGCAAGTACTTATTAAAACAAAATATTTAATGTTCACAACCATTCAATGGTTGGAAAAGCATGTTCTAATGACCACGTTTAATAATGTTTAGAGCCACCCAGGGCCTTGAAAAGCAACTTCTTACCTAACCTTATAGCGCTGCTGATTTCAATAAATAACATACATGTTGAACCCATGCGTAAAGAATTAAATTTCCTACCACTTCTGGAGAGACAGGGGTTAAAAAACCCTTTCCTGTGAAATGAGAGAAGTTTGAGACAGGTAACTGGTGGGAGAAGAGGGGAGGGAAGGAGACAGGGTGATGCCAAATGAGGCTGAGCTCAGCACTCTTCTGCCCAGCGGGGACTATCTGGCATCCATGTTGTCCCAGTATGAGCAACTGGAGAGTGAACATGGATTTTCTATCGCCAGGAAAAGAGGTGAGATTGTGCCACTGCAGGCATCACCTACATCTTCACAAACTGAAGGCTCTGGAGAGTGTAACTGGGAAAAAGAGGCCAGGGGCAGACAAAGATGCATCTCCAAGCATGCTGTAATGTAAGGTATTGTTCAGTTTGAAAACAATGGCTTGTCCTGAGGCAGCATCACAGATTTATTCCTAAGTTCATCATACTAGCACAGAAGATTATATTTGCTGAAAAATGTCCCCATTTTAGCTTTTTTTTTTTTTTCTGTTCAGAAATGACCCATGCATATTGAAAAACGGTCTTAATTTTGCTGCATTTAAACCAAAAAGAACACAGGGTCTAATCCTAGGAGAGCCAAGGTGCTGTGAACCAGCCCTCTGTGCTCTTCAGTAGCGTGACCACCTTGAATTTGAAACAGTGCTGCAATTTGTTGTCAATATTTCGTACTCTTCTAATTTTCATACGCGTAAAATAAGCACTTGGGGTCATCTCACCTTGTTGACTGGGATTCAGAGAGTCGTTCTGAATCCCTCTGTGCATTTGGAGCCTTTCCAGAAGCTCAGCACTGTACCTGCAAAGCAATTTGTCTTTGCAAAAATATTTTGCCATTTAAAGCCACTAAGTGGCAGGGAAAAGCAAATCCTGAAAATATACGTTGTGCTTAGGGCTGGATCGTAGCTGTACATGCTTAGGGTTTTAAATGTAATGCAGTAACCCCTCCTAGGGAAACCAGTTCCTAGGCTTCTGTTAAGAGTACCCTTTCCACCAAGCAGAAACAGGAGAAATCAATGTCCGTTAATCAAGGTATCAGATATAACAGAGATCTATCAACAAATAGAAATAGGACCAGTCTGCTGGCATGGTGCCAGGCATCTGGCCAACTATGTGCAAATAAAGACACAGTGCGCTACAGTGAAGGCTCCCAGTGAGATGACAATCAACTGCAGTGTTTCAGCTCATGCTTGCAGAAGTCTGTTGTGCTCATCTGACCCTACATCAGTGACCGATGCAGAGCTCAGGCTGTAACTGAGATGATGACAGGAATTGCTCTGAACATCTAACTTCAGCTGCCTCAAAAGGAACAACAGACATTTCTTAGGTAAAACTGGAGACTTCAGCTGTTTAATTTCTGAGGACAGCCATTTGCAATGTCCAAGCTGGTAGACAGTGACCTCCAGCTGAATCAAGGTCTCCGTTATGGACACCATAACCTGAACACTTGCAATGACAACCTCATCCTCAGTGAAACCATTTTCTCTTCAGAGGGAAAGCACACTGGTAAGTTTTCCCATGCTGAAAAGCTGGCTGTGTATTCCCATATAAAAAGCATGAGCAGCTTTGGTGGAAAACTGTATCTACCAAGAGACATCAGGTAATTGGTACCCATCGGCCACTTCAGGTGCTGTCCATGGTCAGGAACGGGGGTGCCTCCGCAGCAGGATTTGGGGTTGTGGAGCTTGGGGCAGAGGGACACCAGTATATCAGCAAGGTGTTCAATGGTATGAGGAGATGAGGGGAGCTTTTAGGATACAACACACTGGATGACCACAGCTGAGAACGACGCCTCTCGCAGAGCCTAGGCTATATATTGGGAGATTGTTTACAGAAGCTGTATCTGCACCACTGTGTCCTGCCCGCTCCACAGGAGCCCTTTACAGCCTCCCCCAGCCCAAGCTGAACCCTTTCCTCTGTGAAGGAAGAGTTTAGCACAGAGGCGCAGTGCCATGAAAATTTCCACCCAGCACTACTGCAGCAGCATGGGGATCTCCACGCCCCATCTCCTCTGCGCGCCCTCCTGCCCCACTGGCAGGGGCTCATTGCAGCAAGGACAGCACACAAAGACCGCTCCACATCTGCCAACAGCAGAAACCTTCATAAAACACACTGCAAATCCCTCTGCTCCTTCCAACACCAGGTCGCTGGTGATTCCCCCACACACACCCCCACCGTGGGCACCTCCGCCACCCACCTCCAACCATCTGACCTTCTGCCAAGGGACATTACTTTGTCTTGGTGGGCTCTGGCTCATTCCCAGCTGAGCTCAAAGCACAGTAAAATATTGAGAGCCTGACTGGAAGAAATAGCCTGGCCGTGTCGCCGGCCCAGGGCACCCAGCCACCAGGTGGCAGTCAGCCAGCTGGTAGACTTGGGTTTCCATTTCACTCAATAAAGACAATTACAAGCTTTGTGCTCTGTGCACACCCTGCCTCGGAAACATGGCATCCTCTGATGGGAGAAACCCTCGCAGACAAGGGGATAAAGGTCCTTGCTCCTTCCTCAGTATTCAGGTTTGCAGTTTTGACCATCTTCTGACTCCTGTACCTGGGTTGCCCTGTCCTTGCTGCCAGACCCAAAATTTTGAGGTCATTTTAAAAACTTATCTTCCAATTGCTGACATTATTTAGGTGCAACTTTTGCAATTTTTCTGGATGCCATGGCATTAATAAATTGGCCTTTCCTCCTCTTTCAATTTTTTTTTTTTTTTTNTGCAAGCTAGCTGATGTTAAAAGACTGGGCTGGGAGGGTTGCAAATGATAGACATGGGGAAGGTACTGATTGGTGAGGATCAGCCCCAAAAGCTATCCTCGGGGGAGGGAGGCTGTGTGTGTGGAAACAACACGACCACGAAGGATTAGAGGTAGCAGTTCAACAGGACACATCTGTTGCCGCTCCCAGCAACATTCAAGCATTCTGTAAGAAACTAGAGGTTGCTTCTCATGGGACTTTTTCCCATTTTCTGCAAACATCCTGACAAAATCCTACAGCTTAGTGTCCCCAGCAGCTCCCACCACCTGCTCCTTCTAGCCTCCAGCCCTGGGTTTGTCCAAGCTCTCACAGATACTGTGCAGATGAGAGCAGCCTACAAGAATCCTGGGGAGGAAGCACATGTCTTTCTGTATATCTAAATGAAAAATGCCCCGGATCCAGTTTCCTCCTCTTAAGACCGTACAAAACACTCAGAAACATATGCGCTCTTTTCTCCCAAGGAGCTGTAGGGAACCACCTTAAAGCCCCATGGCAGGTTTGACAACAGCTGCAGCAAGATTAATGTTTTAACTGCATTAGTATCGTTATTGGTACTAAGTAGTTTTTCATATATTTGCTCTTCCACAGTGGTACTACAGGATATTTACCCACTGGGAATGCTATACTTTAAACAGTAAAAGGATGTGATTCTGTTCACTCCTGTACCAATTTTTCACTCACGATTCCCAATGAATTTATTGGGATTTCTTGTGATTTAAAATAATGCAAACAAAGCAAAACAGAAACAAAACCCCAGACCTGAGGAGTAAGGATGTTAAATTTCAGCAGCGGGGAGGGCTGGCTGGGGAGGGCAGATAACAAGGAATACACAGCTACAAAAAGACACTCCAGCATGCTCTGAATTTCTCCTGCTCCGAGAAGTTTTAGGAGGTGAGAGCTGATGAGTAAACACTATAAAACAAGTTGAGAAATGTAGATCTGATGTCAAGAGAAGGTAAATACAATAACGTGAAGGCTTCATAGTTAAGAGAACTGGAAGGAAATGGAGATGGAGAGCTGTGGCTGTGAAACATGCACTTGCCCCGCACTTGCCTTGAGCTCCATCAATAGTTAAAAAGGGAGAATGGGAAATGAGTTCTGGCCCTAGTGGGAGATGGCTGGAAACAACTACGATTCACCTTGTCCTGAGGAACAAGAAAATAACCAAAATGAAGTCAGTAATTAATTCACTTGCTTCCTTAGCATGGGCTTAAACACAATTTTTAGCATTATTAGGATTCGTTTCATTGAATCTTTGTTTAACAATTTCTCGAAAGAAAGAAAAGCTCTTCTGGAAAGCTATGTTGAAATGTTCTTATATTTGCTCAGCCTTTGCCAGCTGAGCTAAGCTGCAGAGATAGAGCTTTTCCTTATGATGCTGTTACATTTCTTCTTTGCAAAAAAAAATAATAGAGGGACTGAAACTTGTCAGGAGATGCTCACGACAATGGCTTTGTCCTCAAACCATCTCAAAGATAGTTAGCTCCCAGGGGCATTCACCATCTAAACTTCTGTGGGGAGAGAAAGGGAAATGGGAGAAGGGAATCTTTCAGGAATTTGGCCACAGCTGCTGCTCCAAATTTACTGCCTCACATCTGAAAAAGTCCATGTAAGGCAAGACAGAACATTTGCTCCTTAAAAAATATTCACCAGGAGTAGGTTGCAGGGCAGCTGTTGAATTGGACATATTTATAACCACATCTCCACAGTCCCAAAGCAATGTGATTGCAGCTTCTGCATCATCAGCCCAGTGTCCAACATGATGAATGCAAATTGTCTAAAGGAGTTTTGCAATAGATGCATTTTCTATCGTTCTCATTCAAATTGGGTTAGCAGTGCAGAGGTCAGCAAGATGGAATGTTATGCTGTTAGCTTCTGGTTGCAACCCTTTTGGGGCATATTTGGGTTTGTGTCCTGAAAAACGCTTGACTACTATCCAGAAAAATAAATTAGGCTTTTTAGTAAAGGTTTGCTATCAGCTGAGGATGTCTAGGTAGCTCTAGTGACAATTATTCCTGACTTCAGAAAACTGCTGTTCTTTAAAAAAATGAAGAGACCAAGTTGTTCAAAAGTTAAGCTCAAACAGAAACTTGAAAGCCTGGGTTTGGAAGGTGAAATAGGAAAACAGCGAGATATTATTTAAACATCAAGTGAAAGCCTTGAAAATGTATGAAAAAGTGGTGCTTTTCTTTGCTGATAAATGCCAAACTATTGCAGTGAATGGACCAGGCCTTGTGTTGGACAATGGAGGCCTTCAAATCTGCAAGTATCATTACAATGCAACAGAGGTTCACAAGAACATGAGGAGTTAAATCTTCCTTTCTGTTGACAGGACTATTTTTTCTCCTACTCTGGGAAATAACCTGGTTGGACTCCTTGGAACAGCTGTTTTCTACCATCCTTGTCATCTGTTTTTCAAATTACCTAGATATTAAGTGATTATTTCTGATGATTTCAGCCTGAGAGCATCTGGAATTCTTGAAAACTCCCATCACTTCAGGTTTCCTTTCCACCTTCTTTATATCCTGTCTTCCTCTCTTTGGTCTCAGAATGATTCCCCCCCACCCCAAGATTCTCATGTTTGAACTTAGGAGATCTGGCAGGTTCTCCGTTCAGAGGGTACAGCCAGGAAAGGGTATAGATTACTCTTCCAGAATCCCGACTACTTTCAAAATCTTGTTCTCCTAGTAATAATTCCAAGGGAAAGGACCATCTGAGCTGCTCATAAAATAGCTGCTGCTGTAAGATAATTCCTTAGAAGTCTTTAGGGAACACAAACCACATGTGACCACTGCTCAGCCTCTTGCTGAAATGAGGAAATTGCTCTCCTTCTCCTCAGATCTCCTTCGCAATGGTCAAACCCCATGACCTTCACAAAAGGTATTTTCACTGCTGCTGAAGCTGAGACATATTCCAAAGGTGAATCAGTGTCTAAGACGCAGACCATAGGCCTGAAGAGCTCAGTGATGGAACATTAACCGATAAATGTATGACCTGAAAGATAACATCAAACAGCAGGATGGGGAGCGTCAGTGTGGCTGTAAAAGAGTCAGGGGGAATGACTGCATACATTAAAGAAATGAAATGTGATGTCACAGTTCACAGCACGATGCACTTTACAGGTCTGGGACAACATTGAAGCTCAAGGCTTTAAATGCAGCAAATGTATTTTGCTGGTTTTGTAATAAGATATTGCATATTCTTTAAATTGCCACCTGCTGCCCACGTTATGCAATATGCATCCTAATTTAGGTATCCCTCACTATAATTGCACTTGGTTTCTCTCTCTCCAAATCATCAAACACACCTCTGCTCTTCTTGCACTGATCTAAACTGATTCATCAGGGGTCAGCGCTGCATTCTCATCTGCAGCGTGGCAATAAAACAGCACTTGTGATTTCTCATTTGGTTTTCCTATACAGATTCCTCAATGGAGTACCGCAGGGACTCAAAATGAGTTTTATTTGTCTGCCTTCAGGTCATCTGTGGTGATTGCTTACTCTTTGTAAAGGTTACAACTGTCAGCACCATGCTGCTTTGATGTACGAAGGCTGTCACTAAGAACAGCACATGTGGGCAGCACATAGACGTTCGCAGTCTCTCCTGTTGTCACAACATCACATCCTCATGATATCACTAAGGTTTAAGGGACCTTATCTTGCAAGTCCTTCTCCCTGTGAACAAACAGTGATGGATTTTGTGGCCCAGGTTGTCACCCACAATGTGAAGGAGCAGGGGGGTGTGCGGTCCCCGCCTGATCATGTCACACAACAGACGCAGTGTTACAGGGCTGGGTCCAATCCACACGTGTGCAGGTGATCAGTTGCAGGTCTGCTGAGAAATGTTCTGGATTTCAATCTGTCTGAGCACGAGTGAGAGGGGAAGATGGGGGAGATGTGCAGGGTCCAGGAGTGCTACCCTCACCATGCTGTGGCCGAGGAAGCCAACCCTCCTCGGAGCTATCAGTAGCAGATAACCTAGACAAAAAGCTACAATACTTCTGGGGGTCTGAGGTGAGATCTCTATGTGGCAGATGTACTGACTTGCTTGAAATGAGATTTAGCACCCACAGCACATTATTGCACCACAGTTTGCAGAAAGCCCTTAATGAAAATATCCCTGGTCAACAGTCAGAGAATGATCTTTTACCTAGGATCACCGTGGCCCATAGGCTCATAAGCAACTAAAATGAAATAGGAACAGAGTTCAACAAGAATCATGGACTAGAGAAGGACTTCTAGAAGCATTAATCTACCTGATTGATCCAGATTGCACTATGCTGAGCTTGGGAAATAAATCCAGGACTGAAGTTGTGCTGCTTTCAAAAGCCACCTGACACCATTGCTGCTGAATTGGCACCACTGAGGTCATTGAATGATGGGTTGAATTTTCATCCCACCTGGATTTTGAACACTCAGCAGCTCCCAGGCACCACCGCCCTTCCTCGCAAGCACATCCATCATGACTGGCATTGACTGATTAGCCAAGGAGTGACTGGACATGAACTAATGAGCACCATTCGGCTAAGGCAGGCGCATGCTAAAAGGGCAGCATAATGGGAGCTTTCATGCCACAGGATGCATCTGTGCAGGAGAATTTGTCTGGACACAGCTTTGCAAACTCACAAACCTCTAATCTCTTCGGTATGCAGAACACTGCACAGCAACTAAGAGAGTGCAGGTAATATCCTTGCCCCTCTGTGTGGTCTTCCCCATGGCCCAGGAAGCCAACCTAATGCAACAGCCAAACTAATGCAGAGGTGTCCAACCCCCCTCACACCTATGAAGGGGAGGGACCAGGGTATGCGGTGAATGGTAGTAAATTATCTACTGACGTTGACACCGGAACCACAGCTGGGTGGAAGCTGTGATAGGTAGAATCTTTTCCCAAAGACAGTCTAAGATGAAGAGACAACAAGTATGTGGAGTCAGCTCCCAGGCTCACAGGGGAAAATGAGACCCACAGGACACCCAACAGCCTCTTGAGACCAGGATCAGACCTCCGTCATGTCAGTGTGTGTCTGGAATGGCAGGTCCTTCCCACAGCCTAAGGCAGCTGATACCTGACAAGCCCAACACTGTTTCCCTGCAGCTACGCCCTAGGACCGAGCTCCCAGTTACCATTCTCAGACTTATTCCAGTCTTGCCTCACTCTTCCTTCTCTGTTCTGCCTTCTTTCCTCTCTTCCAGGTCTTTGGACCGTCATGCAGTCCTCTGCCACTGCTGCTTCTTTAGACCTTCACTTTTGAAAAAGTCTTAAGTTTCTTCTGTTCCCAGCTTCAGCTTATGTTGGTTTCCACACCTTCTTCCAATCTCAAGTCTATATCCCAAGCTGGCTGTATCAGTATATCATGTTTCCCTTATACAAGGTTCTCAAACCCAGAACTCTCCACCACCATTAACTTGAATATTCCTTAGCAGCTTCCACACTGTTCTCCACAAACCTACATTCATGGATCAACAATCTCCACATGCTAAGGTAGAACTGTCCCTGTTCAAAAATTTCTCTGAACTGGAGTTAGCTAGAAACCTTAGAAGTGGTCAGCTTTATCTGTGAAAGGCAAAATTTTCTCTCTTCAGAAGATACTCTCCAGAATATTTTAACACCCTGGAGTCTGCAGCAACTGTTTCCCATTTGTAGCATCTTCTTTTCCATATGACACATGTGACCAAAACCCTGATGTAAATACTGTGGAATTGCATATCTTCGTGCGTACACACTGTCACATTCTCGTTTGAAGATAACTGGCAGCATACTGGATGCAAAGAACAGCTGGAAGTGGGGAAGCAAGAGGGAGATCAGATGAAACTGTGAATGAATACCATAAGGATTGTGTAGTGTGGGTATTAGCTGAGAGATTCCTAGAAAACAACACTAAAATAACAGCCACTATGCTTTAAAAATTATTCACTTGCTCGTCTAGACTCAATTATCATTTGGCGCAGAGCTGCTTGGGCAAATGAGGATATAGCCAAGGCAGGTCTAACAGTTGCTTTTTGTCAGAAAGGTGCATTTCACACCCATCAAATACTTAATTAATTCTCTCATGCCTTTAGGAATCCGCCACAGGGTTTCTCTTCCCAGAGTTCCAGTCTGGGAGAGGCAGCCCCACGGAGCGCGTTACAGCCCAGATCTTCCGCGGTGCAACATCTGGCAGCAGAATGGTAATTGATGTTGTATAAAAAATAGATCATCTGTACGCTATTTTCCACCCTCCTCAGGAGGGAACCTTTTAATTGGCTGATAATATCCCCCCTTTAGTCTGTCCTCTGAGAGGATTATATAAATCAGGCATCTAAAAGGTCAAGGGATTCCCAAGGGAGGCTCCATAAAGAACAGAAAGTTTATGCCACAGCCCTCCTACCGCCTCCCCCCAAGATATGCAGAGGAACCACAGAGTTCCAAATCCACCCCTCACCAGGCCACAAAGTTCCCGTTGAGAAAAACTCCCACTAATGAACAGTTGCTTCCGTTTCACCAGGAAAATCCCATCGAGTGGCACCAGCCAGCCACCAGTTTCAGCTGTGGGTTTGCAGGGGAGGAGAGCCTGGTGACCCCTCTCGTTACTGCAACCCCTGTTGTTGATGGGGTCTGTGCATGGTGTGTTTGGAGGGAGACTGTCCAGACACCCCGCTTGCTGCTGGAGCAACCATGGGTTGCCAACCAGCCACTCCAATTATGGGGGTGGACATGGACATTAGATGACAGACAGGCAATGAGAAGGATAAGGTGGATGGAATTTAAAGGGGAGAACTGAAAGAGCATTCGTAACTGTGATGCTGCAGCAGAACTGCACCCCCTGCCATGGGACTCCAGCCTAGGGGCAGAAAGAAAACCGATATCCTGCCCCAGAGACCAGATTAACTCACTAACTCAAATTAGCATGCGGATGGGTTACAGATAAAAATTTACCAAACTAAACAAACCCAAGGCTTGGACAGAATCGGTTTGCAACCATCTGCATCAGACCATGTGACTAGATCATAGTGGGTTAATGACAGAACCCAGAAGTCAGATCAATTCACAGTCTTCGGCTTCAAAAGGGAAATCAAACAAGAAAGAAAGAAAGAAAAAGAGCATCTCTTTGCCTTCATTTCCTGAATTGATGAAGTTGCCTCCAATACTTGCAATTACTCTCTTCTTGAGAAAGGAATTAATTAGCATCATAATATAGCTTCAAAGTTCCAAGAAGAATAAAGGGATCTGGCACAATGTGGGATTCCTGGCATGGAAATCAGGCCCTCATCTAAACAGCAGGGGTGATTGTACAGGCATATTAGCGTGAAACAGGGGGATGCACTTCTATTTGCTGCTGGAAG
The DNA here is from genome assembly GCA_013399115.1 of Anseranas semipalmata. Lineage (NCBI taxonomy): Eukaryota > Metazoa > Chordata > Aves > Anseriformes > Anseranatidae > Anseranas > Anseranas semipalmata. Next base: position 1,014,237 of record VXAA01000606.1, read on the forward strand.
AATTTTGATGAATAAATCAAAAACTCTAACATGTCTGGAGGCACAAGAAAGGCAGCTAATATTCAAGGAGGATCAGTAAGTGCTGTGTGCTGGGGGCTAGGTCCAGCTCCATGGAAAGCAATGGGAATGTTGTCACCAGGTTTGGAGGGGAACACAGATCAGCCACTGAGCCTGTGCTTCAGCTGGGAATATCCCACGTTCTCCTGAGCACTAATTCAGTAGCCTACATCCAACAGGGGCATCACTGCAAAGGCCAATACACATCAAATGCATCTCCCTTCTGAGCCACCGAACAAAGTCCAACATGTTTCAAGTTAGGCAGAGATTGTTCATTTGTATCCTCAGACAATTCTAGCTACCAGCACTACCACTAAAAGAGTGTTCTTTATGCCGTATTTACTGAGGCATCTTGATAACCTATCTACAGACACTCTGTAGACACAGGAAATATTGAAAAAGGCATCTCTGTGTCAGACAACATAGGCGGGAGAAATGAAAGATGACATAGCAACAGATGAAGGCACTCCATCACAGATCTGCTGTTTGCAAAATTCGGAAGAGTAATAAAGTGACCGGCAGCAGGAGTCACAATCTGCCACACATCTAAATGCCACCAAAGCAGTAGGAGCGTGTTGTAAATCACAGCACAAGATGACTCGGAGGTGGTATCTGAAGGACAAATAGCCATTGCTTCATCGGCCACTGACACGCAGGCAAGCTGTGGCTATGGTGGGCTGTGTCGCTCAGAAAATGATAAGCCAGATAATGTCACACCTCAAATATAAGCCTCACAGTCCTACCTGACATGAATGGAAAAGTGTAAAATAAAGCAGATGTTGGTAACAAAGAATGGTTTTATGCATTCTTTAAAAACAGTGACTGACATCTGTCAGTGCATCTCACACTCTTCCTTGAAGGCTGCTGCTGACATTAAACAAGAGTGTAGATGATCCTTGTCTCGCACTTGATAGCAAGGAGGATGGAAACAAAAGAGGTGACTTGAAATGCAATTATGTTTCGCATTTGAGGGTGAGTGGGCAAGTGCAAGCAGCTCCTGAGCTTCAGACAGAGATGGCTGCACTTGTTATCTTCAATCTGTTTACAGAGGAGTAATTGAAAGCAGCAATGTCTATCAGGCCAAGCATAACAGTTTGTTCATGCTTTCCTGCTCCCTCAGCATAGATGAAACAATGGCAGGAGCGATAAAGGACGAAGAACCGCAAGGTGTGAAAACTATCTGATTGGTACCAGGGCACGTGTGCACACTGTCAAGCTGGCCACCATGGCGATGCTGTTTTTACAGCTCGTGACTTATTTTTGGTTTGTGTAACCGTTACAAAGCTGCTCCTGGCCACAGGGGCACACGCTCAACCAGCGTGGGATTTGAGCTGGATTTAATGCAGGTGACTGCAGCCGCATCTTAAAAACAGCTGTAGGAGCACGGCTCCCAAACCCTCCTGCCTTGCTTATGTCGTCTACTCCATTTTGCAATTTCATACATTGTTTTCTTAGTGCTCTAGCAGGAAAACTCTGTATTAGGCACTTTAAAACAAAAATTGGTAGCAAGTGAAACAAGCAAATTTTTTTTTTCCCCCTTTTCAGAACAAGACCTGCACACTGGGCACACTTCCTAGAGTATGCTGCAGGTTTCCAGAGTGAGCACTATGATGATCATTCCTGGAAAAATGTGTGCTGACATAGCAAATGTAATAGACACATGTAAAAATGTAGTGAGAAAAAGAATATTTCTGGATATGATTTTTTTTTCCCAGGGTCAGAAACTTTCCTTAGAAAATCCCTTGCAGCCAGTATAGATAAAGTATAAAGTGGAAGAAGTATGGTGGAAGAAAGTGAGCTGTGGGTAAACCCTGCACTGCAGGAGGGAAAAACTTTCCCATTCGTACTGCGTTTCCTTCTGCCCCGTGTGCATAAATTGCTCATACTACAACTTATCATGGAGAAGTAATGGATAAAAAAAAAAAAATAGTACTCTCCTAGTTTAGCAGTTTTATGCTAGTCAAGGGCAACGTTCTGTGTGATGAAATTAGCTTGAAAGTCACAGCAAGGCTGTGGGTTAAGTCAGAGCTGTTGGGTGTACGTGGGAACAGTACCATGTTCGCAGGGTAGCAACAGCAGCAGCCAAGTAGAAAAATGAAATCATGACTTCTAACCTAATGCAAAGTGCCAGCCGTGTAATAGGGAAGCAGGTGAACACTTAGAAAGAGTTGGCAAGGAGAGGGTAAAATGATTGCTCTAGGTGCAGACTGTTGAATATCATAGCAGGCATTTGTTCAGTGCTGTGATTACTTGGGAACATCACTCAGAAAGGAAAATCTAGAAAGTAGCATAGAATATTGGAAGAAATAAGGGAAATTAGGCAATTCTATACACCCACCAGATTTAGAAGATCAAAGTCAGGCATGGGAAACTTCAGACCAGGTTGTCACTCACTGCACTATTTAATCCATTGCTAAAAGGGTATTTCAAAGGTTATTTATTACTTGGAAGAAACAAACAAACAACTGGCACAAGGGAAAGAGGAGAAGGGCTCGCAGTGGTCCTGGTTCTAAAGAAATAAAACCAACCATTTATAAGAAAAATAGAGATGCATGAAATTTGGACTAAGCTCCAAAGATTCCCTGCTCTTTGGGATGATCTTATCACCAGACTTGATTCCGGGCTGTGCTTGGTAGATAAAAGGTTTACAGTGAAAAATGCACAGAGCAGAAAACACCACTCTATTTCTCAAGCCTTTTAAGTAAAGTTTGTTAGAGGTTGCTTAACAATTCAGACATTCCCTGGATGCACGTATGTAAAACAAACCCCACCAGCCATGCTCCCCCCAAATCCCATTTATTCATTTTCATGCTCTTTTGTCCTTGGCGCTCCAGCTGGCACCAGCACAGCCAGGGGATGCAGCGGAGAGAATCCCTGCGCCTCAGCAGCTCTGGAGCAAGGGCGACAAGAAATCTCAGTAGGAAGCCTGTACAGCAAAGATTTTTTTCACCCCTTTTTGAAGGCACAGTGTGACCAGAGAAGTAAGATAAGTCTCTGAATGTCCTTTGGAGTGAGGACTTGCAGCCAGAGCTTGTTGTGCACACCAAGGCTGAAGATTCCTACTGTCACAGATAGGAACTGGATTAGGCTGCACACATTTCTCTCCTCTCCTTTCCATGACCAAGAAGCAGTTCCAGCTATTAGGTTGCATTCCCTGCTCAGTTACTGGCACAGATGATTGTACTGCACTGGATTGCCCCGTGGTTTGGAGAAGAAGTAGCAGTGAATTGAACCCCTGGAGTTTTAAATGATTTAAAATAAAACATTAAAAAAAAAAAAAAATCCATGGATGAATGTGATTCCTTGTGTCCTAATAAACAAACAATACAAAATGCTGCCAAATCCACTACAGGCTTGAATCTAGGGCTGAGATTTGTGGGCAGTGAGAACCCAAATCGAAGCCCATTCCTGGCTCCCTCCCAGGCGAGTCTGAATTTCACACCCTTAGCTTTTCTATTGCTGCTGCTTATACAGGGCCTGAAGCTAAGAAACATCCTCACAGTGAGTTTGGTTTCCCTCTTGCTCTGATGGCCAGGGAACGGCAGAGCAGAGCACAGAGAGCTGTTTGTCTTTTGCAACCTGTCTTCAGCTCCATAGATCAATCTATGAAATTAAATTCAAGGCGTGAATGGCCCCGCTGCCCAACCTCTCCAGTATCGATTTAGCCCGCGCTGTCTGTGCCCCTCAAAATATTTATGCCAGAGCATTAAAAAAAAAAAAAAGAAGGAAAAAAATATAAACTGCTTCTTCAATATACTCTGACATTCAGCAAGAGAAGAATTGCAGGCAAGGAGGGGAGGGGGAAGGCAAGAGGAAAACAGTCAGTTCCCAGAACGAAAAGCACAGACGTGCGTGTCGAACGGTTTTGTCTGCAGCAGTGGGACCAGGTGGCGGGAAGACGCTGCAGTTAGGAAAATCCTCAGCTTTCCTTCCTAGCAGAAGTGCCTGCATAATTGCAATTTCGTTGTGCCACGCTGGTCCCCGGCAAGCTTTGCCGAGGCAAAACTCCTTCAGAGGTTAAATTATTTAGCATGGCGGGAACAAAGAGCAGAAAATCTGGTTCAAAGGTACCGACTGGAGGATATTTTGATGGAGAGGAGTCAATCAGTAGGGAAATCAGTATAAAGGAAGTTCTTGCCCAAATTTTTCTTGAGGTTTACATGTTAATCTCACATTGGTGGGATTATGTGGATAATCTGAGAAGGCAGATGCCCAGCTGAGTGTAACAAGGCTGCTCTTCACAGTGATTTTGAAGCTCTGCCCTGCGGGAGCTGCTGGAAGCTGCACACACACACACACAGGGTGAGGATATGTGTTAGCACCCAGAAACCAAATCGGCCATTCCCAAAATAATGGCACGCTATCAATCTTTGCAGGACTTGCTCTAAACTCACACCTCTGAGCCAGCATTCACCAGGATACCCAACAGACCAGGCAGCTACTCTAGCATTGCTCATTTACCCACCCACCGCTCATCTGCTGGTTTTACCAGGGAGAAGAAATGTCAAAAGCAGTTTTTTTTTGCTCAGCTCAGGCGCTGAGCAGATTCACTCATTAGCTTGGTGGCACTGTTATCTGTCTTTTCTCTCTTGCCCTCCATTTGCTGTCTGGGATATTACAATTCACTCTGCTCTTTCAGCCACTTCCCCTTTGTTCACCTCGTTTTTGTATTTCCCTTTCTGCAAATACTCCAGCAAATGAGCTCACCAGCAAGAACAAAGGCATTTAAGGCTAATGTTGCTACCCTTGCAGGAAAATGGTTTTTGAATTTATCATTGTGTATAGAGCTAGTAAATATTTCACAGACTAGACTTTTTTTTTCTTTTTTTTTTTTTTTTGCTGATACAAGTCATCCAAAACATTTCAGAACTTTGGGCAGATTACTGTGAAATTGTTTTGGTAGAAAAATGGTTAGTGGGGGGGGGAAATAACAACGTTTGTCTTTCACAATTAGAGAATGAAATGCTTTTGGCTTTCAACAGCACTCAATTTTATATTTACTTCAGTTTTATACATCAGGTCTTTTAAAGCCTCGGATATTAAACAAATATTAATTTGGTCTAAAATAATCTCTTTTTTGTCTGACATACATTTTTCTTAAATAATGCAAAAATTATTTCCAGTTGAAAGGAGTTATTCTTCCTATTCTCATAACAGTTATGTGCCATTAATGGCTTATAATAGCTACATTTAGCCAATGAGCTAATAGAAATAAACCATGTGATTGGCAAAGACAACTCTAATTAGAAAGACTTCCAACAAATTGACCACAGATGAAGATAAAGGGCAGGATAAGTAAAAGTGCTATATAAATTACTTGCCATGAATTATCTGCCAGCTCAAGCAAACCGACAATAATAGACCCAGGCAGCATATTCTGTCACCTTTCATTTCAGGTCCTGATTTTCCAGTGAAATCAGTAGCAAAAATCCTGCTCTGCTCACTGGGGGAAGGCACGAGGAATTTAACTTCTGGAGGGATACTCTGTGCAGCAGAGACAGCTTTTGTTTTCCCATGTGCAATTGCTCTCTCCTTGCCTTGTACCTTGAAACCTGCACTCCTGAGTATTTTAGTTTGACCCACAGAGGGGCTGGACTCAAGTCCTGAGCGCGTAGGACTACAGCAAGAACATCATCAGGGTTGCAGGAGGGAGAGATGAGAGCACCATCTCCAGAGACACTGGCTTGAAAACAAGGAAAGGGGAATATTTCACCATGGACCTATCTGGCATGCAGCTGGTGTGAATTTCTCCAAAATGATACAGTGGGGAGAAACGTCTTCCCCATCAAACCCAGGCTGTGTGGCTTGTTTTTTCCTCCTGTCCCCACGTGGGCAGCTCCATCCAAGCAAAGAGATGTGCAGGTGGGGAGCTTGTGCCTGGGCTGGGAAGGGGCAGCACCCCCGTGGGCACCCCAGCACGGTGCCTCTCACCGGGTCCCACCACCACCTACTTGTGTCTGCCAATGGCCTGGCGATTTTGGAAAGTACTTCATCAATTTCCAATGGAGCACATTTAAAAATAATAATAATAATAATAATAATAATAATAATAATAATAATAATAATAATAATAATAATAATAATAATAATAATAATAATAATAATAATAATAATAATAATAATAATAATAATAATCTTAAAACCATCAGAAGTCAATATTCAGGATGATATGTATTGATGTGTCCATCCTGAGAGACAAAGGCCTCGCAGACTGCTCTCAGCTGAAAGCAAGGCTGATGTGCAGGAAAAGACAGGAAAAGAGTCTTACGGACAGCTTCCAGGTCTTGGGTTTTCATGATGCCAAGAACATTTTCTGTGCTGGACAGGGGTGTGTACAGCATGTTAAACAAGGCCTCATAACAGCTATTTGCAGGGATTGTATCAGACGGCATGATAAATCATTTCAAATAAAGGTATGGGATGATATCCAGAGCCTTCAAGCTTCAATCTAATTAGGCGTCTGGGAGCAGCGCTGAGCTGCTGGATGAGCAAGGGCTGTGTACAGGCCCAGGGTGCTGTGCCCAGTACCCACATTTAGGGCACATCCAGACCTGGGGGCAGGATGCTGTGGGGTACCATGGAGGTGGGTGGTGGAATTGATGATGGTGGTGGTCTCAGTGGAGGGGGAGGAATGGGATAAGCACACTACCTACCACTGAATCAGCGTACCGGGGAACAAAAATCACCTTGTAATAAGGTTACAGCACCAGGAAGCTTGTATTTCTTCTGGTGACACGTCAAAGCCCATGACATCATGCCTTGGTGTCGTGGCCCCACATCACTTTATCATGAGGTAATCAGGTCAGCCCCAGAGTAAAGGCCCTTTAAATCACGCAGCGAGTGTCAGGGGCTGTTTCTGACGGAATGACAGCCACCGGGAGAAGGTACCACTCACAGCCTCCTGGATCAGGCTGTCACACAGCTGCAGATCTTGGGGCGGGGGGGGGGGAAGAAAAAAAAAACAACATCCAGGTGTTTGTAGTTTGTCCTTGCTTAGAGGCAGCCAGATGCTTTAGCATTTCAGAAAGAGAAGAGGAGGTGGGAGCCGTGGAAGAGAGAGAAATACCCTCTGATTTCCACAAGGAGACAGACAGAAACTAGAGAGTCCATTAGATGTTAATAAATTATCCTGCAACATGCCAGGCCAGCAAGGCCAGCTCCTTACTCCACAGCTGGCAGCTCTAGGTAGAGATGTTGGTTTATATGCATCTGGCACACAAACTGCAACATTTTGCAATAACATGCCAGACTACATGGTGTTCTCCCCGGCTGCACCAAATGTTTCCTAAAGGTCCACCACCAACAGCACTGTGATTTAAGACCACAATGAATATGTGACTTGCAAAGCTAGTTAAATAGTTAAAGCACCGAAATAAATTGCCAGAGGAGGCTATGGAACCATCATCATTGGCAATTTTTAATGGCAGGTTCGACATCCTGCCTGCAACCAGAATGATGGAGAAAATAACCTTGTAAAGTCCTTTCCAAGGTGGATTTTAGGATTTTGTGGTTCAGGGAAGCAGTGTTGAGAGCTCTGAGCCCTGCTCCACATATTTGCTGCTGCCTGACCAGGAAAAAACAGAGGAAAGCGAAACATCAGAATGTCCTTTACACTTAGTTTATTTCTCTTAACCTTGGTCTATTAAAAGGCCTTCAAATCCCATTTTAGAAGCCTTCCTCATTCGTGGCTCCTGATGTGAAGGCAGACCCTTCACAAAGGGAGATGTTACAATTGCAAAGGTTTGCAGTGCTTATAGCAACCTCGAGGATTAAAGCTTCTCTGGAGCAAATATCCTGGCAATGGGCTTTGTGCATTCTTGGCCACATAGACCTGCAAAAGTACCTCAGTCCCAACACAGGGTCTTGGGTCTGTCCTCTTCCAAATCTACTCAGACACAGATGTAAATCCTGGAAATCCTTTGAACAGAGTTTTGATGGTCACCTCAAAGTATTTCTCATTGGAGGTGAGTGACTAAGTAACAACCTGAACTGGTAAATTAAAGATGGCTTTTACTTGTGGTCAGAACATCCGTCCAGGCTTCACAGCCAGAAGGCAAAACACAAGCCAACCCATGCGTTATTTTTTAGTCATCTCAGAACTTTTAAATTATTATACTGAGTTTTGCAGGGTAGATGCATGAGATTTGAAGGTCTGGAAGAACTGCAATGGTGCCAACTCGGAGCCAAACAGTTGAGGCACAAAGTAAGTCCCAGGAGGGTGCTGAGCACCCTCATCCCTGGTCTACAACCACTCAGCTGCCAGGGGCAATCTCTGTGCCTAGGTGCACTCAGAGCCTCACAGGACTGAGTTAGCAGTGCAACGGTTATACCATTTACCCAAATGAAGATAATGACATGACAAGCAAAATCAATTTTCATATGGTCTCTAAGCTGAGATTTGTTTCCAGAGGTTAAAGACACAGGGTAATACCCTTCAATGAAGCTAAACAATTTATAGCAGCTGAGGATCTATCCTTCAGAGCTTAACTGCTCAGAGCAGGGAGAAATTAATTTCTGAATCCAGTGCATGTTCAGCCAGGCTTAAAGTAAATGGGGATTATTATTCTTTTCAGGTGAAAGCAGATTATAACAATAAATATACAATGTAGGTTTAAAAGAAAGACTCCAGGGAGACAGCTGGATTCAGAAAGAAATTAGTCAGAAAGCAACTTCTGAAAGCATTGAATATTCTTTGCCATTTCCCAATCGATTCTTAACTCAGAAAGCAAGAAAACAGCCGACACATCTAATAGCTGCTTTTGGAAGCACAGTCTGCCCAGCAGCATGATTTGTTAGGCCTGCTTGAGTTCCTGGCAGCCACTGCAGATGAATCAGTGGTTTCTTTTGTAATGTCTTCTGTGATAATAGCAGTGAGGGAAAGTGCTGCTTTCCTGAAATTCAGCTTTTCAGGATTCTGTCCTCTTTGGTAAAACAGGCACTAAGATTCAAGATCTGAGAAATCTCTAGAGAGTACGTCCTAAAAATACCTGCACAGCAGATCAATTTTCCACCTTGACAACATCTTTTTTTTTTTTTCCTATTTTTATTTTCAGCTGAGGTCAGTGCCATGTTCTCAAACACTTGGCCTCACTTGGCACAGCCATATAGGCACAGGCTGACCCTAGGGACAGAGAGGGCCTGGCAATCAGACCAGGAATTGACCCCCTTCAGCTCCATCGGGCTATTTCCAGTCCAAACCCTGCTTTCTCCCCCACCTAAAATGGGTAGGCCTTGCTGTTCAAAAGTGTTATCATTCCAGGAAAATAAGTAAATAAATAAAAGATTTTGTGTGAGATTGCTGCTGACCAGCAGTCGTTATATCAACCAGCCTTCCTGGCACAATGCTCTTGTTAATTAACAGCTGCACAGTTTGGGCCATTAAGGCAAATCACAGTGCAGTGCCCAAAATCTTGGCCTGGACCCGCTCCTTGTGAACTCTCCCACCCACCTCTTGGGCAGGGGCTCAGATCAGTCTGAACAATCAGTCCTCAATGGTTCCTCAATGCCTAATGAAGTCCGACAAAGAAGAAGATGAATGGAAAAAAAATGAAACAAACGCCTTGCCAGTGCACAGGGGAGTATTTCTCGGTCTCCGCATTAGGAGACAAAAGGCTCTCACATGCTCGGCTCAGCTTGATGCTATTGACAGCTCAACCTTTGCAGCAGATTTCTCTCAGCGTGAATTCCTGTCCCTGCAGTGTGCTTTATCCCCTCTAAACAGCAAACAACAACACAAGTTAGTAGAGGAGCCACTTCAGCTCTTGAAAATACAGATGTTAACTCCAGGCTTTACCTTCAACCTCCACATAAACACCAGCCAAGTCCTGCACAAACAAGCCATCTGATTGGGGAAAAAAATGAAAAAGAAACAGCAAAATACTAAACACAGCCTTCTTTTCACCTCTTCCAGCACTCAGCCAGGCACAGGGAATGGATGTTTCCCTTGGGCAGGGTAAGGAGGGTTGAATTAGTTCTTTACAACAGGTGAAGTGCATATCCATGCCTGTAGTTTCTCAGGTTAAGGTAAAAAGGTTGTTAATACAATAGTATATATCCCCAGCATTGCTCATGGGTAAGCAGAACTGACTGAGCATGTGCATAAAAGCAGCAGATAACTTCCTTTTCCCTTTGAAATGCTTCAGTGTTAGCACTTTCTGCATGGCTTATTACAACAAAGAATCAATAATATTTTTTTTTTTTTGTCTTGATGCTTTATTTAGTTTACTACTGAAAAATAATGGCCCAGGGCATTTAGAAATTCAAGGGATGGACAAGTCCCTTCTGACTCTTTCTTCAGACACTGAATCTGACCCACTTTTGAGGTCTCAAACATTATGATGGTCTTTCCTAGCTCTCATTATAAAGTCAAGCTAGGTGCTGCCTCTCTGACCCTCACCAGTCTGTCATGGAGACAGAGGCTCACACAGTATGTCTTCCCAAACATTATCTTCACTTTTAAAACTGAAAATAGAAACCACGGATTTTGTGGCATTTATCCCCCAGGACAATTTTACTTCCTCTTCCTTCCTGCTTTACAGCTGGGGATGAAAGCCTTGGGCATGCTGAACCCAGCTTGATGCCACTGACAGCTGAACCTTTGATTAGCCCCAACTGACATGAGACAAATTTTGACTTCTCTGTGTGGTCATTCTGGCGTTCCTTTACATTTCACCTGGGATCTGGGATCCTGACATTATTTAGGATTCCTGAGAGGAATGACATATTTATATGGGGTACTAAGACAAGGACCCATAGGATAAAAACACCATCCCCTTCTCTTGGTGGGGTTACACTGACCCAGATCCACAGGGATCAGGGAAATCCATATAGTCATTCTCTTCACAGCCCCATTGATCTCGGGTGCTCACACATCCTCTAATAGTCCTTGTTCAGTCACTTGTGTTCAAGGTGCTTTGGTAGATGCAGTCACTGAGCCCTTTCACAAAACTTGGTGCAGCACCTATTTGTGGTCCTGAAGGAACATAAGTGTGAGCACAAGTCACAGGAAAGGAGGTTCAGAGGTGGAAAGTGTATAGGAGGAAACATGGCCTGCATCTCAAGCAACAAGTCTACTCTCCATTCCCCTGCCAGGAAAAGCCACAGTGAAGTCAGTAACACCCACTCAGCCAAGACCCACACTTACAGAGCAGAGAATAAACCAATCGTTTGTTAAGCTGTGTCTTTAACCCTTTCCAACAGCAAAACAAACTTGTGAGCATTAATGACGCACCACCTGAACCTGAATGTCCCCCTTCTCCAGCAGTATCGGGTGTTTCAGCTGACACCTGGAGAAGATTCCTGCAGGCAGGACTCTCCCTGCAAAGCAAGTGCCAGCTACAGGTGTGAGGAAGTGAGGCATTTTTCCTGCACCTTCTGGTACATCAAAAAAAGTAAAGACTAAGTCCCAGCCTGGAGCCACTCTACTTCTGCTCCTGGTCAGGAGCCTCCAGTCTCTTCCAGAAAGATTAGAAAACTGTTTTGAAAACTAGAAAAATCCAGGCCCCGATGTGCCAGCTCAAGGACTTTCCCCTTAGCCAGGCTAGATAGTAAAGATGAGAGCTTAAACAGAACCAAGAATGACTGTTGAGTCATCTGCTTTGGATTTTTACAGTGCCTTATTAGGAGCTGATTGACAAAGAAAAGAAATAAAAGGAATAACAAATCTATAGCCTGACTAGCAGGGAGAAGGCAATAACACAACAATTTTACAGTGCTGATAAATTGAAATGAACACAAACTCCACAGCCATGACCTTTTAAAGTGTCACATACACTGGAAGCGTTGGCACGGAACGGTGCTTTTGATTTGTGCTGTGATCAGAAACACTGAGAAAATCCAATCTGCACTTTGTCATCGGTTGAGGCCGATCAGCAATTGCAACTGCAATTTAGAAAAGTCCAGGATTTGCTCTGCCACAAGGGAAGAGTGAATGTCTGCTCTCCCTCCCCTTGGTTAAATGCTGGATCCACACCGTGTAATGTGGATGTGACTTCTCCAGCCACTCCCCAGACTCACGACGATCTCCCCAGTTGAGTATATAGGGGAGGTTATTGCCAGCACTGCTGCCTTCTGTCAAGCTGCTCCTTATTACAGCCCCCTCAGAAATATCTGACAGTTTGCTGCACCATCAGAAACACTGCCATTTTCTCTGAAGATCATCAACTTGACTATCCCATGACAAGGAGACCCACTGGGCCAGGTGTTGTCCAACCACCCAGCAAAGTTACCCTCTGCTTGACACTACGGGTCATTTGTAATGTTTGGAAAAGCTCACCAATGCTGCCCAAGGTCTGATTGTTTTAGATGAGATCACTTCCCTCCAAAGCTATCTCCTTCTAGGACAGCCAGGGCTTGAATAGCCAGGGGTGTATTCTTGCCCAAGTCTGAACCTCTGCAACTAGATTGTGTCCACAATGTAAAGTCAGTGCTCCCACAGATCTACCATTTACACAGTGATGCATGGACTGATAACAGGGATGACAACATTATTACAGATGTGCTAAAAGTGGTACAGGGGATATAACATCAGGAATGGAGTCCTTGGAGAGCCCGCCTGTGTCATCCACTGTCTGGCTAAAAAGAAAAACACTTCTTACATCACATTTCACAAGGATTCAGCAAGTAAATAGGTAGTTCAAGAGAAGAAACATCAGAAGGTACAAAGCATGTCACAGAAAGTCAGCTATTCCTATATTTTTTCCTATCTATTGCTATCCAGAGATGGAATCCTGCCAGAAATGAACATTTAACCTATTAGTTTATTCTAACCTGGTGTGACTGGTTTCAACTAAAAATAGTTTATGTTACTCCCTTCTGTAAGCCCAGAAGCATAAGCTGTATAAAACAGCAGGGAAAGCCAGTATTTCTGACCATGCAAACAATCAGCATGCCTTGGAAACACACAATGAGTGCAGATCTGCAGCCTGATTTTGCCAGCCCATGAACTATGACTCGTTTACTCAAGTCTTGGCTCATTTGGGAAAGCTTTTCCAGGCTGAACAGCAGCTCCATACCTTTTGAAGTCAAAGCACTGATAATGAAGAAATAGAAAACTGAATAGCATAAGTCTCTGTGTAGATTAAGTAACATGATTGCTTTCTATTAATACAATATAGGAGAGAGGGAAGCAGGGAAGAAGTACTGGCAAGGAGAAAGACTATTAAGCTACAGACAAAGCTGGTGCAAGAACACAGGAGACATAGCTGGCCACAAAATGGAAAGTAAAAATTAGGTTACAAAATTCCTCATCTTTAGAGCACACAGTTCTGGAAGGGCCATTTCATCAGATCATGTAGGACCCTTCAGCTCTGAATTCCCAAAACATTAAAGCATCTTGGCCTTCTAAAAGATTAAACAACAGCTACGCTGGGGATAAGCTTGGCTCCATGGGGTGTGGCTACCAGCTGGGAAGGGCAAGGAGAGAGCCCATTGCACTGGGGACTATTTTAGCAAGACATGTCAAAAATGCCTTGCCCTCTTCCCCCAGCCAACTTCGTCTCAGTCAGCACAAACCTTCCCCTCTCATCTCCATTAAGATGTTGCCAGGATAGTAAAGGATGAATTGATTTCTCTAAGGACTTTTCACACTTACCAGGCTGGAAGGTTAATTTAACTCCAAATTAAAGCAAAGGGACTGGTGATGCCTGGAGAGCACTAGAAATGCATCTTTCAGAATCCTGTTTCAGTTCTTTACAGACTTGGAGAAGCTGCACATCATTTCAAAAGGCTTGAAAGATTGTGATTTTTTTTCAGGTGCTAGACAGTAGTCTTTATCCTACAGAATTTCACTGCCCTCTCTCAGATTGCCCCAAAATGAAACAAAATTGCAGTATTACAGCCTGCGGTGGCTTCAAGACCTTATCCTCCAAACCCCACCATTGAGTCCAGATGACTTTGCCCACTGCCCTACAAGTTATTCCTTTCTAAATTAAAAGGCAGGTGTGATACAAATTTTTCCCCCCTTTTTTGTCCTCCTCAGGTACTAATAAAGAGAAAATTCCTGTGCACATGTAGATAATCCATGAATAATTCATCAGCCCCATGTTCTCTTCCAGATATAGGGACCCATGTGCTGATTCTTATGTCTTTGAGTCTCTGGGGGGCTAGGATAAGACTGAGACAGACTTTTCTTATGCTAAATCTTACTTCAGCTTTAGACTCGTGCTAACAGCTTTCTCAGGCTGCAAGCAAGCTCCCTGATGAATTCCTTCATTTCCTTCTCTTTGTTTGTTCTTCCTTTCATTTGCTTTGTCCCATACGCTTACACAAAATCACCCACTACTCCACAATTTTTGCAAAAAGGAGTAAAACATGGAGAAAAGTTTTACATTTGCCCACAGAAATATGTCTCTCTTATCACAGTTACGTCTTGCCTCAGGTTTAACCATGTGGGGACACAATCAATTGCGCAAAGGAGCATCACCAGGTTCTGCTTTGCATCAAACAGGTCAGAAAGAGTCCAGACCCCTTCCCTGGACAATTTACTTTTTCATTTTACGCAGAAATGTTGGTTTGTATTAAGGGAGTGGCAGAGCAACGCCGACAAAGTATGCCTTCAAACTTAAACTGCCTAACATAATAGAGAATATTAATCAAAGCACAGAAGAGACTCATACGCTTCCCCAGTCACAAATGTCATTAGAATTACTTTACAGCTTTAGAAAGTTCCTTCCAAGTTGTATCTTGAATGGTAGTTACTAAATTAGGCTGAATGTTTTCCATCTATTCTATTTTCTCCCCAGAAAATACAGTATTTTAAATTTATCCCAGAATAAATCTTTGTTGTTGTTTTTGTTTGTTTGTTTGTTTGTTTTGAAATCTCTTTATATTGTTAAGGAAAAGAAAGAAGGGGGTGGGGTTGTTTTTTCATCTAACATTGTTCAGATTTGGGTCCTTTTGCACAATGTTTAAAATTCGAAATTGTAGAGGTCTGTTTTTTTCAATGAGAAATGTATTTTTTCTATGGAAAAAAAGTTAAGTGTTTCAACTAATTAAGGCAAAAAACATGCACTGAAGTACCAGAAGTTAGGTCCAGCCACTGCTCACTCCCAGCACGGATGAGTGGACCACCTAAAGATTTCCCTTTGCCACAGAGCTCACATCACCAAGAGAACTTCACAATCAGGATGAGTGACTGTCACAAGAAAGACATTGTACAGTGAGAAAAATATAACCCAACACAGAGGACTTAGCTCAACGCTTCTCCGAAGTGTAGCCTGGTAATTTAGTGTCAGTCACGGAGCAACCTTGAATTTACATTATTTTATTTTACATTATTTTATGTTTATATTTACATTATTTTCAGATAGACCAGGATTAGCAATATTTGCTTCCAGCTTTTTCTGTGCTTCTACCATATTGACTGAAAAGATGGTGTTGCTCTGGGTCACAGTACCATGCAAACACATTTACTAGAGTGAGCACCGCACTGCTTGCTCTTCCTTAAACTTTATTCATGTTTCTTACTCAAGGACTTGCATAAAAAAAAAACTCACACAGCCATCAGAGAGAGCAGCAGGATGGTAGAGACAGAAACCAGAACAACAGGCCATGCACAAGGGCTGTCAGCTGCAGAAAGAGAAATTGGGAACAGATACAGAAAAATATTTCTCTTCGTATTCACTTATAGTCTTCTTTAGACAGTACCAGGAAAGCTGGCAGGCATGCAGAAAGTCAGTTGCATGTGTGACTTTGTCTTGCTAATAACTGACTGTGTCTTGCTAATAACAGCGCTCACACCACACCAAGTAGCTGGAAGCTTTTACCACTCTCCTCACTGTGTGGAGGGCTTGTGAGGTCATCAGCTTTTGTATATGAAAAAAGTCTGAATCGAGCACAAGGGAGTTTTACGATCGACTTCATTTGGGAACACGCCAGTTAGGAGAAGGAAGATGGATCTTTTTTTAAGATGTGTTTATTTGCAATTCTTACACCTACACAGATATTCAATTATTAATGCAGGTATCATAAACAGGGCCCTGTCCATGCCTGTTTTTGTGGGAAGAAGCTGAGCCGAAAGGAAATGACAGAACATATTCTGAAGTCTCTACTATGCTTATAAAATGACTACTCCAACTGTGAAATAATCCTTCAACTACTCCTGGGTACCACAGATAAAAATTGTGGTCTAAACGTACCACCAGAATGTGTTTAAGTGTTAATTTCTGTACGACATTAACACCAGCCGTTTCCCTTCTACTCATACTTGAATCAGGCCCTCTGGGTCTGCATCACCAGGCCACCACCGCCTCCACACGTAGGCCTCAGCGCGGCCTTCCCTTCACCCTGTGAGCCAGGGCAGCCGCTAACACTTGGCACCTGGGTATTAACGTTTATTAGCGGAAATATTTTGCACTGCATGAGTCAGCCCGACTGCGTGCATGAGTATATTTAGGTGTATTACACCACAGCTCAGCATGCTCGATCTAGACTGTACCGCTGCTTATCCAGCCAGAGTATCGCCTGCCTGCGAAAGCAGAGATGATTTGAGGCTGATGATAGCGGTGGTTTGGGTGACCCTTAGGAACAATAGCTAGAGGTGCTCATAGCCAGGCTAACACATAACTCATTTAGCACACTGCAAGTTTTACATGGTATAAGGAGAATTGTTATTAAAGAAAATCAGTGGGATATCAACTGGTACTCAGGGTCTGACCTCCCTGTGCACTTCTGAAACCCCTAGGAGAGCCCCAGCTGCAATTTTAGGCACCTAATTATTGTAGACACTCCTGGGTGACTGTGAGAACCATGTAAAGATATATTTTGCTTTCCTCCCCAGATTGGAAATGAGGCTGAATCAGAGAGAACAATAACACGAAACCCTTTCCAAGGGTCCATATTCAAACTCCCTATACCTTCCAATAAACAAAAGAGTATCTTGCGTCTTGCAGTTTTTCTACTTTAGCATTATATTTAGATAATCAAATTATCAAAATTTTGACATGGGATTTAAGGCAAGAGAATGAGAACACAGAAAGAAAGGCAGGAGGGAAAGGAAAAAGTTGGAACCAGCTAATACTTGGACAGGAATGACACCCCAGAGGAAGAAGCTGAGATATACATCTATATTTCACCATTAAACTACTGATACATCATTTTGCAATTAATTCTGAGAGCTAAAAACATTAAGTATTGATTCCAATTAGCTCTGAGGTTTAATTAATTGTTTTCCTTCCTTAAGATCTCTGTGATAAAAACTAGAGGATAAAATGTCAGTTTTACAAGGCTGTGTCATACAAAAGCACAACAGCTAGTAAGAGTAGAGCAGCTCTGGATGCTAAAGAACAATCCAGTGCATTTAGTCTGTTTGGGAACTTTTCTCTGCTTGCTATATAGTTATGCACAAAACAAATTTGCATTTTATTTGATTTTTAGCAGTATTAAATTTGTGTTCTCAGAGAAGAACCAAGCGAACCAAATAATTCTGAGTTTTCTGACGAGCACACTGACACAGACAGAAAAACTGTGTTTTTATAGTCGCATGCCCAGAGGTCTTGCCCAGTGGTTGGGGTGTTAGCCCTGGTCTCAGGACCTCCACGCTGAACTCCTCACACTGTTGCAGATCTCCTGAGCAATGGGGATCTGATCCCCATCTGATATCAATCTGATTTTCAATCTTCAGCCATTCCTCGAAGACAAAGCATTCACATGGACTTTTCCCTTCAGAGGAGGGCAGGGAAGTAAAGCAGGTGAAGAAACCCAACAGAAGTTTCCACATCAGTGGCTCAAGTGCTCGGATGCTTCGCCTCCTGGTTGCAGTTTTCCCAAGACCGTTGTTCTCATTATAAACAGTTGACTCAGAAACATTGCAAAAGATTTCAAATAAAGCATTCCCACCCCATCCCCTGCTGCTCTCTTCCCAATACACAGAGATGCTTAAAACAAACCAGATGTGCCGCACAAGGCATTTCTGTGATAAAATCCTCAGAAGGCTCTTGCTCTCCCCGCCTGTCCTTGAGCATTAGAAGTGGCCAGTTCATTTCCGTAAGTTATTATGCAAAATAGCCTGACAGGCCAGGGTGCTGGGGAGATTATTTCCCTTCTCTAATGTGACTTTCACACTCTCCTGATGATATACAACTTTAATAAAAAGCATAAGAAGAAAGTTCAGCTGAGTTGGGCATGTGGCGCACAACTCAATCCTGTTCCTCTCTTGGGCACTAATTTAAAACATATCCCAGGATGCTGACAGTCATCCCATGTGCTGAGAGCCTGGCAAAAATGCACATAAGTTCATGTGCTGGAAGGTCATAAACAGGCAATGCCATTTTGCATGAGGATCCCCAGGTGAGCTTCATCTCCAGCACAAAGGTAGGATGCATTTGACTCAGTGGGTAAAAAGACACAAGATAATGCTAATGGGCTCTGTAGCAGCACTTTTAATCCCTTAAACTTTTAGATAAGCATTTTTCCTGCTGTATTTTATAACTGGGGAAGTCCAGAGTGACCCGAGAGGTCTCCGACACAGCGCAGAGTCAGACACTGAATCTCAAGTGTTGCCAGGCAATTCCAGGTTCAAACCACCACTGCCAGCCCACCACAAGCTCTCTTGGGGCTTGACCAACCTTCAGCAGAAGCAAAAGCTACCACACGGCTTTTCACAGCCCTTTCAAAAGCCCTGGGAAGCACAAACAGTAAATTACAGTTATGCCCTGACTACCCCCATCAGCCCAAGTACCTCAAATGCATGGGGAGAAACTGGGCACAAGAGAGAGAAGTTGACAGAATAGGAGAGGGAAAGGGGAGAAGGGAGGAGAATAAATAAGTACGATATCTTCCCATAGTTGCTCAAATTATCTGCCCTTTGATGAAAGCTACTGTTGCCTGCACTCTTCCCCTTCATCACTCCACTATCCAGCCTTAATATTGCTGAATTTTTCATGGATGTTTCTGCTAAGGTATAAAGGTCTTCAGGACAAAACACGGGCCAGGCATCATCCCTGCAAGGTTTCTCATCCCCATCTCTAAAACCAGCCATGCAGAAGGCTCCCATTTGTCAGAGTGACTCAAATCCCTCATCAAAATTCAACCAAATGGTGTTTACAAAATGACGACTGTCCTTTGGGTCATTATTATGTAAAGAAATAAATTGGAAAGAAAGAATGAAAAGAGACAGGTGAATGGTCACACAATGGGAAAGCTGGGAAGACTGCAGTGGTCCCAGTGATCCTATGTGCTTCATGTTTGTTTTGAATGATTCAAGCAACTGTCTTCTTCCCTTTCCAAATCCACAGTTCCCTTTAAGAGAAGAAAAGCTTACGAAGTTCCCCATAGAGAGAAAAGAGCGATCTGTTTCATAAGAGGGAGGTTGATTTTCACTCTAGCTCCAGTAGCACTGGGAATTAATAATTTCTAAGATATCACCTAATGCAAGGGTTATATTGAAGCAACTATGCTGAGGAAGTGCTACCGTCTCAAATTTCATCTTGGATTTTTGTTTTTCTGCAGTACTGTGGTTCTGGCTCCCTGAGCAGGACCAAGTTGCACTGGGCATTATATAAACATAGGTGGAAAAGAGGATCCTCATCCCCAAGCCCAAGAGATATCGAGTGGATGTAGGTGGATGGAGCAAAAAGAAATGGTGAAACCACTAGGCTACTATCATGGCACAGGGATGAGGATGTTTTCTGGTTCTCAGGTAATAAAAGGCACCTCTATTTTAATACATGGACTCTTTAATGGATCACAGTGGGTGAAGTCACAGACGTTCAAGCTGAGGAGTGCAAAGGGTTAAGATCACAAAGGAATCTCATGCTGTTTCTAGTGACAGCGTTTGTCTTTGCATCACATTAGACTGAGCAGTGAAATAGGGAACTAAAACAATTTCCAAGAAATTAATTATAATTTATTTTTCAAATTAGAAGAACATATTTGGTTTAGAATTAGAGTCTGGGAAAAAAATAAATCAAGTTCAGCTAGAGTTCACTTATCTCCCCCCAAAATTAATTTATCCTCCTGAGTCCCTCTGAAAGGGCATCTTGACATTTGTAAGGAAAGGTATTTAGGGATGTGAATGCCATCACTTGCTCTCTCCAAAACTAAGAGCTCCTGTTTGCGCAGAGTGGCAGTAGGTACCGCACAACACACAGAACAGAAAAGAGGCAGCCTCTGGCCCAGGGCTGTAGCAGAGGTCAGAGAGAAGAGGGCAAATGAGAACCAGACAAAGAGACCAAGGAGAAGAAACAACAGGAGATGAGTGAGTACATGCACCATGGACACACATGGCAGCTCACCAGCAGCTGCCCAACCCGTGCTCAAAACCTCAGGCCTGACAAACTGGAAATCATGACATTATCTTTGGTATTTGAAAGAGCCAGGGAGCTAAATAAGGATAAAATATTCACAAGGAGGGGGAAAAAAAGAGCAAAGAGCCAAGTGGTTTTAATTATTCTATATATCTTAGTCTTTCCCTTAGCACAGAGAGCACAAAAGAAAACCAGCTGGTCAAAGGACCTGTGCCTCACACCTTGGGTTTGTTTCTCCACAAAGGAAAGGAGAGAAAAAGAGAAAATGGGCTGTCAGCAAAGCTACCTTATCTTTCTACCTCTTTTTTGTCACCCCTCTCTCCCTTTTCTCCCCCCTGTCCTGAGGCTATCTGGGGACATTCGTATCCAAAAATATACAGGCACATAAAAAAAGTGCTGAGGATCCAATATCATTCATCAAAGAGACAGCCCATGCTCGTTTTGATGACAATGGTGCTAATCTTATCCCCTGGCTGCTGCCCAGAAGTGACATAATGCTTAGAAATGTGTGTTTGCTTTAGAGGCTATTTACCGCAGGAGGGGAGAGGGGGAGAGATGCGAAGCCAGGAAACTAACTGGATCTGTGCACACCACAGACCGGATCCTCAGCCTATCGCAGTCCATTTACACAGCTCTGTGTCACTTGTAAGATTCATCAGAGCAGACAGAGCCGAGTAAAAGGATCTTCGTGCAAAGGGCATTTTGGATCCCAAGCATATGGGGGCTGAATACGCATGCACGAGCAAGAGAGAATTACACAAATGGGCAGCAGAGTATCAGCTGGCTATGATTCCCTCTTCAGTACCTGGACTGAGGTGACCCCATCTAGCAGAGTAAGATCACCTCCTTCAAGTAATCTTTTACTTCAAGACTGGTTTTCTTTCTTCAGCAGGAGCTCTGGAATGGTTTAAGGGCAACGGGACCCACTCTTTCAGCATTGCTATGGTAAAAATAAGTGGTTAATTGGAGAGACATTGATCCGCATGAACTTCAGTCTAAATTAAGAACACTCCCATCAGAAATCCCAAATGCAGACATGCTGTACTCATGCAAAGCAAAGCCAGATTCCTAATAGGAAAATTACTTCAGCATCTTACCAGGTTCATCTATGCCACTATAAAGTCTTCCTGCCAAATGTAGGCCCCTCATCCAGATCTGTGTTGGAGATGATGTAGTCAAGCCAGTTGTTAAAATAGCAGCCAGCTCCCAAACCACTCGTCAAAGCCTAGTTTCAGAGCACCCAGGTCCCTGTTGGGGCCAACGTGGGGCTTTCCAAGCAGCCCATCCCAGAGGGACTGGGAAGGAACTGAGCCCCGCTGACCCACCACACTTCCCCAGGGATAGGAGACACAGGGGACACTCTGCCCACCCATATGGTCCATAATAATGCACAGCTTGTGCAGAGAGAATGAGAAAATTCAGTCTATTTAAAAATGGATCTTAATTACACACACACACACACACACACGTAATATTGGCTGTGCTATTGTCAGACAGAGAATGATGGGTAGTCTGTAGTTTCAGGGACCATCAAACAAGAAATGAGATTTGCACTATTTATTCTGAAATAGATGTATAGGGACTAAGGAAGCAAAGGAAGCCATTTAAAATCATGGTTCTAAATACAAATTTAATGTAGATTTTACTAATCCACTGCTTCCTAATTAGTACCACGTGAGAACAGAAAACTTCGTTTTGAAACTTAACATTATAATAAGTTAATCAGTATTACATAATGATTTAAGCTCAAATATGTTTGCAACCAATAAATGTTCAAAAATCATAAAATAATAGCCAGATTCGATCTATAGTAAACACACATTTAAGAACCCTAACTAATGGCATTAATGGTAATACCCCCCTCCCCTGTAACCCAGCCCACAACAGCATCTCCTGCCAGATGGCTAAAGCACAGGATTAGGGCACAAGAAACCTGCATTTTTTTTTCGGATGCCACCCTAACTCTCTTCTCGAGAATTTTATTTACTGCTTCAGTGTCTTGACATAAGCAAAAAAAATCCCCCATGCATGTTGGCTGTCAAGGTAAATATGCTCACCACCTCCCTGGTTCTTGCACCCTCTTTGCTATTCACAGAAACAGCTATCAGGACTCGATATATTGGTCCTCTCCCACATTGGAGGGGATGCTGGAGGTGGTATTCCCGTAGCAAGGCATACCGGGGGAGGTAAACCTTTCCACTGGGGAGGGCTGAGACTAAACCCGGCATGGGTGACGAAGTGCTGGGAGACCCTTCAGAGCAGCTTCAGCTGCCGTTGCACGCCTTGTGCTGTGCTCTCTGCAAACAGACTACGGAGGCACAGCCCCTTCCCTAGGGATCTTGGAGCTAACCAGAAAGAAAAGCTGATGGGAGGCAAAGGCAAGGAGAGCAGGACATAGCAGTACCAAGCAGAGAACCCATCACATGATGGGGTTCACCAGCCTGCTCCTTCTCAGCACCTCCATCAGTACGCAACACATCAGGACACAGCTGAGAACAAAAAAAGTTAACCCTGATAGTTCCTGACTTTTAATCACACAGGAGCAATGTGCTGGGGTTTATTCTTTAAGGAGGGGTGTTATTTTTCCTTAGGAGTGTTTTCCACCATGGATTTCATCAGAAAAGCAGAATGAAAGGATGGAAGTGAGTGAGCCAACTTCTTCAGTTACAGCCCTGGCAAGATTAATAGCTAGGCTCATTGTCCTAGGCTCCACAAAGAGAAATGGGCTGGATAAACTCTGACTTATTGCCTTATCCTCCCATTGCCTTTCAGAACAGTTTTGCCTGGCTTTGTCCAAATAGACTGATATGACATGTAAAAATTACTTTTCTTATTTTTCCTCCTTGAATGCTTTGTGTAAGACTCTTCAAATCTGCCTTAAAAGTAGGGCAGAGGAAAAAAAATCCATCCTTCAAAGAACACAAGTCAATCCCTGAATACAGCCTGTTTGGGGTACAGAGGCTGTAGAAGGTTATAGAAGGCCAGTGTCACATTCAAAATCTCCCTAGAACACTGATCTGTGCCTAGCAATTCAATGAGATAAAAATTTGATAACACATTGGCTGGCTGTGATTGCCCAGGGAAAAACATCTCCTTCATAATAATCTTATTATAGGCTAGTAGAGCTATTTTTGTGCCTATTCTTTGTGCAGAGCAATTTATTTTTATGGCTAGTAAAAGGAAATAAATTTCTCGGAAATGGCTCCTCAGTGAATTGGGGTCTGTGTAGCTCATTTTACGTTTATAGATAAGCAAAAGGTCAATTGAATGTTATGTCTTTTATTGCATGGCCTGATAAGTCTTCACATAACAGGAAGAAATAATACAACCCTTCTACCGTTCCCCTCTAGGAGCCTTGTTTGAGGGGAGCCTTCTGTTTTGTGAGGTCGCTGCAAGGCACGGAAGATCAATCACTTGTCATGGGGCATTTCTCTTGCTTGTGAGATTTAATAGAGTGCATGAGATTAGATATAGTAGATATTGCTGTTGTGGAGAACACCTGGTAAGAAATGTGCTGGGATCCTCTAGCATTTTCATCAGTTCTCATCACGCGCCGATACACCCAGTAACATTCACTTACCAGATAGCGCTTGGTGTCTTCTGTGGAGCTACGATCAGCAGCCTGGCCAGAAGAAGCTGCAATGCATGGAAGCATGTCCCCTCTCATGTACATTAGATGTAAAGCTTGGGTCCTTATGGCACTACCTTGTTCCAGTTTTATCTGCTAAGAGTTGCTCTATTGAATTACATCTCACTCTTTTCCCACTTTGCCTTTTCTTGTGCTGCACTTGGCATAGCAGGGGCCATGATCTCAGCTGACCTTTAAGAGGAAGGATTAACATAAGAACAGTTAATGCAGCAAGTGGGGCTGCAAACCCTCACAGTAGGATACTGCACTTGCTGGAAAAAAAAAAATCTGGAAAGAGCAGCTCCTGAGACCACCAAGCATCATGCTCTTGACATTGTGAGTGCAGTCACGGGCTTAATGCCGCACAGAAGGCAGCAAGTGCCAGAGCCTAGTATTTCTAAGCTGTTCTGTGTTTTCTTTGTGGACATAAAACAAAAGTACTTGCTAAACAGACCCAAAACACTGCTCATTACACCTGCACAGCTCTCTCATTCCACTTTCACCCTTTCTTTCTTTCAGGTATTCTTATGATGAGCCCTCTCCTCTGCCCTCAGGCTCTCTTCTATTGAAAGTTGCATCATCCTCTTCATGCACCAGCACCCATGGCACACAGGAGCTGGGCAGAGCCTATCAGTGTTCACTGAATCCTCTGATCAGCATTCGTCTAAGCCCAGTTAGAGAAACACCATAGACATAAAAGGGTCTGCGATACTTTTGGAGGGCTAGCAAACCCACCAGTGCACGTGTGTTTTCTTTATGATCCTGTGGCAGGGCTGAAGGAGCAAGACCCAACCATCTCTTTCAGAATTTCTGCCAGTTTGATAAACACACTGATCCTCTTGCTAATAAAACTGTTTGAGGAAGACAAGTCTTGCGTTTCCACCTTTGCTCCCATAGATTTGACCTGCATGCTCCCGGGTCTATAGAGACACAGAGAAAGCAAATGAACTATGACTGAGCCCCATTCCTGAACAAATCACACCCTAACCTCACTTTATATGTAGTTAAATATCACTAGTGGGTATTTAAAGTTAATGAGAGAGATCATTACTCAAATAGCTTCTTAGCACCAATTCTGCCCTAGAACTTCCCTTGCGTTTGTGTGTGTATTGTCCACATGGCTCAGTATCTGCACCCTTCCTGCTCTCCTTTCTCATTTAGCATTTGATATCTGAATTATGTGCCAGTTATGCCGTTAAAATGAGCTCTCAGAAATAACCTTTTCCTCATCCACTGAAGCAATACAATTCCCTGACATAACTCATCTAATCACCACCTCAATGAGCAGGGCTTAATCTAAATGCATGTACTGAGCACCTGCCACATGTACTCTTCATTTATCTTACACGGCTTTACATTAAAACCTAGCATGGACCTTTGATACATTATAGATGACTATATCAGACTGTACATGGCTTAAATTAGGACCAACCACTCAAAGGACATCACAATTATCTTCTTACCGATCCATAGCTTTAATTAAGCTACTGCCACCTTGAGGGATTAACAATCAGATCCTAGACCATATACAGCAAGAACATGAAATGCAAAGCCCTGATTATTTTGGCACCCTTGAGCTCTAAAAATTAAAATGCCTTGGAAGGAAGAGCTCGCTGTAGCTGAGAGATTGTATTACCTGCCAATGCAACTGACTGGATATTCACTGCAGTCAAGAAACAGAGCTGAGACAAGCCTGAATTTTTTAGCAGGGGGAGAGCAGACAGAGTTCATCGTTGACTTGGCTCAGTTGAGTGTATTTCACACAAGAGGTAACTAGAAGTTCAGACTTTTTTCCCCTTGTCTCTTTGTTTTAAAGATAGCCTGTGAGTGACAGAGTTTAGCTTGCCTAATCTCTTCAGGCTTTTTCTATACATATTATGTTCTGCTGTTGACTTACCAAGAAACGTTCTTTTCCTTGGGGAACAAATGGCTGATGTCTAATGGGCTTGTTTCTCCACCTCTCACCACTGAGAGAAGAAGCCTGGCTGCAGTCCCTCTCTATCTGCATTAGGGCAGCAGAGTGCACTGCAATTTTCCAATTCTGTCCTTAGAATAATGATCACAACTTATTGTAGCAGGCTTCTGCAATGCACATGTTTGGGCCTTTCTTGGACACTTAAACTCCAACTTATAACCAAGCCTGCAAAAGCCTCTGAGGGGTTTTAAAAGGCTGTGTCTATGCTCAAGTCCTTTCACCTGACTCCTTGTCACTTCTGCTGTTGCAGCACCAAGGGATGAGGTGCAGCAGGAGCTCAGGGTGGCTTTTAGGCTTCATGTTGGCCTGTTGAAGCAACCACACAGAGTTATACACCACCTTGAATGGATGAAGCAAATATCATGGTTGTTCTTCCAGCTCCAGAGCCCTAGTCCCTACAGGCTCATTCCAATGCAGTCAGGCTGGAAAGATCATGCTGTTCTGAAAAGGGATTCAGAAGCAGGCTCTGAAATGCAGCTGCTAGGAGGAATATCCAAAAACTCAGTCTCAAAGAGGACACCTCACAGCAACGTCCCACCGGGTGACATTTGGAAAAGGCACTGGTATATCTCGGAGTTTAGCTCAGCCCCCAGCAATCAGATGAACTCCTTGCAGTTTGGGCAGGACACAAGCATGCTCACTGCCCAGCTCTGCCTTTAGGATATCTGCTTTTCCCCATAGATGGCACAGTCAATAAAGCTTTTTCTTTAATGACAGGTTTAATTTCATGAGACTGCAGCCATGGGATGTAATAAAGAAAGTACTGCAAAGGCTACAGCAACACCATTTATTAACTGCATGAACTTATTGTGCATAAAAATCCATAAATGCTACCAATATCAGTGTAATGGACTAAGGAAGCTCACAGATTTGGAGAAATTAAGGACAGTTCAAACAATACAGCCAGGTACTTCTGTAAGATTAAACCCAATGAAATGTTCTTCTGCACTCAGACCAGGACATTTCAAAGTGAAGCAGCAATTTTACTACCTCTTTTCTCATGGACCTGCTCCAAGCCTATAATAGTGTCATTGGGAATCATTTATTAAAAAAAAAAAAAAAAGAAGAAGAAAATGACTACATTTTATTTTTGTTTTCCCCACTCTCCTAGATCATTGAACTGGGAAATTATTCATTCTGTGACAAATACAGATGTTACAATACAAAATATTCCTATCCTTACCCTTAAAAGCGGGGAAGCCTACAAAACTGGCAGGTATCCATTGTATTGTTAGCTACTCAACATGCAAAAAAGTCCATAGGACTGCTTATAACAAACACAGAGAAGTGCATGCACGCTCAGAGTATTGTTCAGGGCTGACTGTTGTTAGAGCTTTTTGGTTCCTTCAGTATAATACAGGAAAGATAAGGAAAGATTATTTTTTTAGTGATAGGAGGAGGCCAGTAGTAATTCAGAAAAGCATGTAGGCAGGGAGGAAAAAAAAAAAAAAAAAAAAAAAAAAGTAATTTCTTAGCTCTGAATTTCCATGGGCAGTAGGGCTATGTAAATACTACTGTTCTGATGATCAGTTGGTCTCTGTGGCTTTGCTGGAAATTAAACATAACTCTAGTGATGCTAATGAACTTCTGTTAATTTACAGTAGCATCAAAAGATTTAAAATCTCCTTTCTCACTTCAGTGACTACATCTACCTTTCATCACTATGAAAACTGAATATGGACTCCTCCCAAAATAAATGGAGCAAAGAAAACATAGGCTTCAAAAGGGTCAACTCTGCATTTTCCAATATACACATGAATTCATTAAGGCAATAAACTGGATATCTTTTTTATTATATTCATTTATAATAAATGCTATTAAATAATCTTTCTTGCCTTACACAATATTTTTAATTCCATAAAAGAATGAATATTAAGAGGGAGGGGAAACTGAAGACAAAGCCATGTTATTTCAACAAAACCAGCTATTACACAGATTACCAGAATTGCAGTCAGCAAATACTGTACATAAACAAGCTGAACACACTTCCACCTTCTCTAAGTAGACATCTGGACACACATCACAGAGATGGTAGCATCACCAGATGTGTAGAATTCTCTAAACTTAGTGCAGGTTTGGGTTGTTGGCTTTTTTTGGTGTCTTTTTTTTTTTTAAAAAAAAAAAAAAGCTCATTTGGTTTTCTTAAAAAGTAGACAAGAAGGTTCTGAAAGGTTTCTGAACAGAGTGGTTGTCAAATGCCCAGCATAAATCAAACATGACAGGGCAACGTGGAATGCTGATTTTACTCTCTCCACCCGCACCAGCTTCTACTCAGATCAATACAAATTTCCAAATGTTTAGAGTAAATGCAAGTAAAATTGTTCCAGTATCATAAACATTCCTTTCATTGTTCCCCCCCCTCCTCTTCTTTTCCCCCAGATGCCGTTTGGATGGGGCTCTGCAAGCCCTCCTCTGTTTGACAGTCTGCTTCCCCAAGCAGGCTGTCAGAGTTTGATTAATGGTTCAGATCATGCACACCACATTTGCCAAAGACATGAAATACTCTGTTCAACTCTGACTTTGCAAGGCACATTCTCTCTCTGATAAGCTGCTTGCAATCCCACAGTATATTTTCATGCCTCACTTTCCACGAGACCTGTGAAATTTCTCCCCAGCAGTCAAGCCACAAGCTGAGGTTTTTCATGGCAGGTGGCCCAACTTTGTTGTTGTTTAAACTGCGTGATGATGTGGATGGAAACACATTGGTCACGTATCATACACGAGTGTTATATACATTAAAAAAAAAAAAAAGACAGTGCTCCCATGGTGATGGAGTTCCTCTTGAAATTGAATATATGGAAAATGAATGTGTCTGTAGAACCACACACACAGAAAAACATACACAGTGATTGTAGGAGAAATATTTGGGCTGAATATGTATTTTTGTCATTGCTCAGACTCTGGGGATTTTCATCTAAGACTTTCCCTTTCAGCAGCAATCTAGTAAATGAAGTTAATTGGAGTTTCTGAAAACAATGGTTCAGATGGCAAGGGGAAAAGAACTGTGCATGCCTGCTGAGCTGAACCTGAGCAGTAACCCAGGTCAGGTTTTCACAAGTTACTTTCCCTTCTCAGTCACGTGAAAAGCATAGAGAGTGGGAATGCATTTGTTATTTATATTTTTTTTAGGCTACTACAATGATTTTTACTTCTGACAACATGTACTTATCTAAAGCATCTTCTGTTCCAGAAGCTCTGACAACTTAGTGCTAAGTCCAGCTAACATAAGCTTTGGAGCTCAGGTAGGTACCACCTGGCTTGATATAAAAGGGACTGAAATAAGGCGTTCCACAATTAAAGTTGCAAGCATTGATTGCATTAAAACCATTTTAGCTTGGACCTTCACTACTGCTACTTCTAGAGCAGACACAAAGGGAGAGCCCCTAGTTCATTGAGGACCATTTAACAGCTGTAGAGAAGATCATTATAGTACAGAAAAGGGAGAAAAGTCATTGATTTCCCCTTTTTTCCTTGCTGTTGTCTCTCATAGCTTTAAAGGAAATAAAATTCTAAAGGCCTAATCCTCTGTGCCATGAAACCAGTTCCAGTGTGAGCAATTAAAGACAGCAGTCACAAACATTTAAAACTGATAAAACTGAGCAGACCCCCATGCTCACATTGCTTGAAACAGCCCAGTTAAATCCCATTCCACATTCAGCTGTGAACATTTTTAGTCCCTTCTGTTCTTTGTTTTCCACTAATTCCTAAGTTTCCTAGGAGCCATCCAGAACAAGCAGGAGCAGGACCCGATGGCTCAAAGTCAGAAAATCAAGCAGTAGCCACAGAAAATATGTGCATGCTCTTCTTATTTACTTCTTTATGTACATAGAAGGCTCAGAAGGTCACAAGCATATTTTACTCACTGTTGTAGTGGTAAATAAGAGCTTAACTGCAGCTTTGAAAGCTGTTCTATTGGAAAACAAGAAAGGTAATTCACCATTTCTCAAAGACAGCTAAAGAACATTAATTTATCAAAGAGCAGATTTAGCATACAAAAAAAAAAAAAAGAGTACGTTTCTATACAAATCTTCATCTTAAACTGTGGAACTCATTGCCACAGGATATTTTACACATCAAAAGAGTGAGGATTGCAACTTTTGGTGCTTCACTATGAAATAATTCTAACACTATTTATTTTCTGAATCTACTGTAGTTTTCATCAGCCCTTTGGTAGCCTGAGCCAGTTCTACCATCTCAGAAAACAATGACGGGAATGCTGCGAGTTTCCAGCTCTCCCTTGCAGACTTTTCCACCCTCCAGTTCCAGAAACTCACCTAGGCTAAATGTTTACAGGGTAGAAGAGTTGTCAGACACTTATCCTTTGCCATCTGGTGGTAATTTGCACCCTCCAAAATAAATATATATATATACTTTTAAGAGTTCAAACATAAAGTTCAAAGGAAAACCTAAGAATAAACAACATATTTCACCTGGTCCTGAAACCCCATGAGAATTTCAGCATTACCTGATTTCTTCTTGAAACCATAAATCTCCCCTGGTTTGCACCAAGTTTCAGGACTTTGCTGGGACAAACTGAGACTTTCGACAAATTTTTCACACCAGCTTCACATGATCCTCATCAACAGCACTGATGAGTTTTTCAGAAGGAGAAAACAGACCTGAAAATCCTAGCTTTTGAGGAGACGTATAGTTTAAATCTCTAGATTTGAACCACTTCTATTCACCTTCCTGTCTACAACAGGCTAAGGCAAATCAGTGCTTGCTCAAGAGCACAGCATGGTAGAAATCTAGATAAAGACATATAACTTAGGATGCAGATTCAAACTCCATGTAACTCAGACTGGGAATATAAGTATTAAATTAGATAACAAGTTTCAAAGAATTAAAGTTAATTATTTGAAGAAGAAATATTTTAAAGAATACAGCTCTCACCCCAGACCCTGAAATTCTGGCCTCAGAAAATCCTCCTGCGTGTGCCATTTTATTTTTCACTGGCATCTGCACTTTTAGGAACCTTCTGGAGTCCAAATTATAAGTGCTATAGGTCTTTGAGAATGGTCTTTCTCACTTGGTTAAATGGCTACTGTTAGGAGCAGGAGAGTGCTCTGAGATACTTAAAGATCTATTTCAAAAATTTAAATCTGAAGTTTATTGTCTTTTTTTTTTTTTTTTTTTAAGCAAGCTGCTGCTTTGTAATCTGTATATCACTCCCAGCTGTTAGAGTTTACATGTACCTTTATTTACTATTGCAGAAAGGCACTGTGAGGACAAAAAGACTCTTAAAGGTTTATTAATATTCACATCACTTGACATTTGTGCAGAAATGTTGTCCTAAGCTCATAGAACATGATCAAGCTTAACCTTGTGATTTTGTGCTTTTAGCAAGTGAACAAGTTTAATACTTTTAAACCCTTATCAACTGCTCTTCAGTCCCTGCCTTTAGAGCATAATCTCCACCAAATGTTGCTGCACATGTCCTCCAAGTGACTTTGGAAGCAATCAGAATATGCAGAGAGACCATTCTGAAGAGCACAACAACTTGTTTTGTAGACTCAAATGAAAACAGACGTCAAAACCAAAGAGGATTATCTGGGGGTGCCTGGGGAGGGTGATGCCTCAGTCAACTACTAACCAATTTCTTTGACAACACAATACAGTGCAGATTTACCACTGAAATAAATGCCCTGTCCTACATACTTTGAAGGGGAAAGAGCAGTCAGCTGTGTCATATGTACGAATTGAAGAATCTGAAGGTGTTTTTCAGGAAACAGGAGCCTCAGGGGATTAGAAAAAGAAATGAAGTATTTCCCATATGGGTTCCCAACCGGCTTATTGAGCAGATCCATATCAACAAAACCTGTTTTCCAAGCTCTGGCAACTTAAAATAAGTTGTATAAGCCTAGTTTCTAAAGCCCCAATAATTAGGTATATAAGCTCAATTAGCATCTACTCATCGATATTCTCAGCAAAAGCAGCAACAACGGATTTATCCTGGAGTACTTGTAGAACTTCCTTCCCACCAGCCTTCCCCTCCTTAGGTCTCAATTTATCTTACAAGGAGGAAAAATAAGTTAAAGAAGATTTAAAAAAAAAAAAAAAGCAGTTGTCAGCACACGCTTTCCGTTGCAGCAGAACC
The DNA here is from genome assembly GCA_013399115.1 of Anseranas semipalmata. Lineage (NCBI taxonomy): Eukaryota > Metazoa > Chordata > Aves > Anseriformes > Anseranatidae > Anseranas > Anseranas semipalmata. The sequence goes on from VXAA01000606.1 coordinate 1,046,237, forward strand.
ATCAAGAAACCTAAACAAAAGCAGTGTTGGTCCTGGCGGACATGAAAAAAAAGTTATCAACTATCTAATGCACTCTCTATGCAATGAGATGCTGTTTCAGTAATATTGTACCCCAATGTTCCCTCCTAGTGAATGGATGAACGAATGAAACATGACAGCCTGAAAATGACATACAAAGACCACAATAAGAACATTCTCTATTTTCTTAGAGAGGTAGAAAGCATTAGGCCAAATGAACACAGATATTTTAGGACCACATTCATCTTTTTAATTTATTTTAACATATAGCAGTATATTCTGTTTCTTGTTCTTTAGACAGTGAATGTCATCGTATGATAACTTCTCCCTCCTGTTTGATTACTGAAAACATGAGACATGGATAGGTGTGGGGTTTCTCTCATCCTTCACAGCTTTTCAGGCCAGAAGGAACAATCACAGCTGTGTTGTTCTCTTGCAGAAGAGAAGCCAGCAAATTGTACCCAGTAATTCAGCCACAGCTCTTATTCAAGTCAGTACGCTACAAATGGAGGAGAGAAAATACACAGCACATCTGGGCGAGTGAGTGGTTAGTTACCCTCACCATTAAAAATAGCAGTGTCTGACTTCAGCCAGCTTTACCTTCCAACCACTGGATCTCATTACATGCTTTACTTTCCACCTCTAGATTAATGGAGCTGTCTACTATCTATTAGTGGATCAAATCACCTCTTAACCTCCTCTTCAATAAACTTAATAGATTGAAGGAACAGGACATTTAGCTTTCTCGAAAGGGTGTGGAGTCCTTCCACATCCCCGAAGCAGTGTTTATACAGGAGATGTGATCAGTGGCAGGCTTTGTACCAGTCCCCAGGGGCAATGTATTCAATCCAAATTAGTTGGGAAGTTGAGAAAAAATCTGAAGTTAAAAGGAAACGTTAAGGCAACCTAACAAAGATTCTTTCCTTTCTTAGATGTTTGGCTCCTGAGACAACATTGCTTTTGATATTTTCCAGCGTTTGAAAGGATTTTCCAGCAATGACAAGAGAAATGTGCTCTTTAGGTGCTCCTTATCCAATTTAAAAAGTAAAATGAACACACAAGCACCATAAAAGTAGAAAAAGATAGAAGTCTATCTTTTCAGTCCATTCCAGTAAACTAGAGAACCATACCAAGCAATTATGCCATGCACACCATAATAGAGATGCACTGTTCATGATCCAAAGAGCCTGGAGCAACAGCATCGCTTTAGACTTGAGGGAACCAATCTCCAATCTCTGCCCGCTCACTTCCTGAAATTCCTAACAGTTGGCTGGACTAGAAGCCACCTGCAGCTCAGTTATGCACAAATCTAGGGGATGTTGCTGTATTGACAGATAAATGCATTCACAAGACCTTGACTATCTAATATGAAAAGTATTTCCTTTCAAAGGAAATAAAACAAAAAGCTGTCATATTGTTACTATTTAGGAGAGCCTACATGTTTCATGGTTCTTTTGAATAGTGGTGAATCCAAGAAAATAGGCTGCTTCCCAAGTACTTTCTCAGTTTTCTTCTATTATTGGCATGAATAAGACCAACTGCCAACCTCAGAACTAACCTCACAATTTACTTATAAGATTTTGCCACATTTGTGTAAACACAGCTGAGAACCAATTATCAGAATTAATAATGAAGTTCCTGGTGTATGAATATGTATACGATTTTCATTGCTTCAATATTCTAGCCTTCTCTTATCATTGCGAGTCCCAGAATATTTCTGCCAATAAACATGTTCATTCAAGTACTTGCAGAAAGCCAGCATGCAAGGGGCATGAGAACTGGAGAAGCAAATTCATTTAGAAAGAGGAACAAAGGGAAAGAAAACCCGCCTACTCGCTGAGTGCTCATCTCACCCTTTACTCTTCCTTCCACTTCTTCCAGAGTCTTTATCATGTCCTTTGACTTTCTTGTAACAACAGAGTCTCAAAACTAGTAGCATCATCACGAATAGCAAGGTGGGGGAGGAGAAAAACAGGAGGTGGAAAAAGCCCCAACACTGTGTGATTTATTTCAAGATATGGTTGCTTCTGAGGATTAAACAAGTGCGTCCTGCTCAAAGATGAGACTCATCATGATTGTTACCTTTAATAACCCTGTTTCCTTAGAAGAGCCCTCAGCGCTGAGGATGAGACTGTGAGCCGGCAGCTTGAATTATTCATGAGGGCTGGTGGAAAACAATCATCCGCTCCGGCATTAATGGTCTGTAAAGAGTTGCTTTTGACAAAACCATTTAGCACCAGCAATAAAATAAATAAATTAATAATGGGGAAGCATGGGGAGGGAAGGCAAGCATAATAATGATGTACTGATGTAACACACCCTGGAAAATATTGGCCTCTTGGATTGCAGATCACAGGCTCTTCCATCAAGTCTCTCTCACTAGGAAAAAAAAAAAAAATGGAAAAGGGAAAAAAGAAACCAACATGCAGTATTCTGGCTCTGAAATGGTGAAATGCTGGGAGGTGACTTTGGTTTGACAAACAGCAGATCTTGTGGAGGAAAACACATATAGAGGCCAAAGGAAAAGATTCTAGGTAATTGCACCTCTGTTCTGAGCAGAGAAGAAGGCATGGAATTGCTGGAATGGTTTTCTCAGGTCCTCTTTCTACAGCAGGAAAAATATTCAGAAGGGAAATGACAGCAGATCTTCTGGCTCCAACTCCATCAGTCTTGGTAGGTTTCTGTGGCTGTTTTCTACATATAAAAATGACATTTGTTTTCTCCCACCTAAAATATGGATAGTTCTGCTTGTGTACCACAGCAGGAACTTGAGAATTTAAAGCCCAGGTAAGAGTTTGAGTTTTTTTTAAGCGAAGGTTCTTTCATCACGCATTCAGCTAGACTAGACAGTTGAATTATACCTGTCAGATCCACTTCATGGCAACTCAGCTGTGGAAGGGGTGGTGTTTTGCAGAGTTTTGTTCTATCCAGCAAGCTCCAAACCACTTGGGAAGTATGTTTTTTTCAGGAAGAAAAAAAAAAAAAAAAGTACTTTGCAATGCTATTGCTGCCTCTGACTTTCTCAGCTCTTGTTAAGAAATAATGTCAGATTTAATTTCCGTTTTAATCTGCATAAAACAGTCTGCAGTTGGGAGGTAAGATTCCAACAAGAAAATAACTATTAAACATTTGCTTGGCTAAAAAACAAGACTTCACTTAACACAGTGCTCAGAGTGCTTATTTCCATGAAGACTTCTTTTGTAAAAAAAATAATAAAAAAATAAAAAAAAAATCAGAAATATTTTTGCTATTTGTTTAATGATAAAACCACTAGCATGGGAAGCGTTCAGATATTTATCAGCAAAATATTTTGCGGGTTCAGGAACCACAAGCCAGACTCTCGCAGAGGTCACCCTCTTCATCCCCAGCCCAGAGCAGGGCTGATCCTAGCTGGCATCCACAAGGACACTGTCCTGCTCTTAGAGACCTCCAGTGACAAAGGCTGTAGCATTTCTCCAGCTTATCTTTTCCCAGATTTTCCACACTGCTTATCAACCTTGTTGCTGTTCAGATTCTCTCCATTTAGTCCCATTTGCCAGAGCACAGCAGCTCTGGACCCAGTATTTCAGCTGGGGCTGTATCTGAGCAGGAGGGAATTACTTCAGTGTCCCACAAGTTTATCCACCACTTTTTGGTGCCTGCCTTTTCCTAAGTCATCCGATCCATGAGAAGAAATGTCACTGAATACCACAACAACTAACACTAAGAATAAACTATAGCATTTATATACCACAGACCAAATCATAAATATGTGGTGCTCGATCTTACTCCAGCAGACCTGGATCCAGCAGAGGGTTCCAGCATGCAGTTAATTTACTAGGCTATTTTTTATCACCATCCAGGCAAAGCAATTGAACACATGCTTAATTTCAAGCACACACCTAAAGCTTACTGCTTATAGTGAGACTAAAGTGTTTATTGTGTTTTGATGAACCAAGCTGTTATGCACAGATCTAACCGTAAGCATATGAGCCAGCAGGATTATTCATGTTCTAAAGTCATACACCTGTTAAGTGCTTTATTGGACTGAGGGCATAATTAGTGCAAAATGTAGCTATATATATTTAATTACAAGCAGGACTAATGACTAAAAATTATTTTTAAAATAGCAGGATATTTCCAGAGGCCAACTGTGAAACTAGTCATACTCCCAAGATCTAATTCTGCATCCTCTTTGAATCTAAAGAGAGACAAAACAATTGCTGTGTTTTTCTCAGTCCCACAGAAATCATACTTGGATCAAATTATCTTTTGTATTTATCAGCTAAACAATTCTGTCAACTGTCCAACAACTGCAGCAGCCCCAGGAGCTTTTGTAAACTAGCTGATGAATGATTGGTTAAATAAATCTGCTACAATTATTCTGGTAATGAAAAACAAAAACGACAGCATGTCTTCTCCAACACAAGCAAAATCCTATTTGCTGCTTTTTGGTAATGGGAGATATTGTATTTCTTTAATAGTGAGGATTTATTTGTGCGGGTAATTGCAGAGCTCAAAATAGCTAAAGAATTTTTTTTTTTTCTCCAGAGATAGGATCTTAAAAAGCTAACATTCATACTGCCGGGTCTTATCATAATGTAACATTTCACTTAATGAAACACAAGAATGAGTCAAGCATCCCTGAATTTATAGACTCTTTGTGCGTTAAGAAACAGACATGAGCTCAGACTTTGACCATAATGAATAGGAGAAAGAGCAGGAACAAACAGCTATTTATATGAGGGCAGTGTCTCCACAAAAAGCTATGAGGTCTTTGGGTCAAACTCTCAGCTGATGTAAATGTCTCTTTGCATTTTATTAGAAATAGTTTTTAATAAAAAACACAGCAAGGTGTCAAAACAGAGCCATCAGACCTATCTCTCCCATAATCTTTATAACCTCAGCCATGTGTCTGGAAGAGCCAGAAAAATATTAGGATGCCTTTATTCCTACTGGAAGAGGATTTTGATAAGACAGAAGCTTAACCATTAGCTAGTGACCATACACAAGTTAAGAATTGTTACACTTCTGTAATTCCAGTTTTGTAAAATCTGTGCTCGATCATCAAGACAAAGAGGCTCACCTCAGGGAAAGGTGTTGTTTCTCCATCCTTTGGCCTGGATAGCTTGATTTGGATCTTTGTTTAGTTGTTTAGAAAAAGAGCATGAAAGAAAGAAACCATTTGGGCTTTTGTACGGAGGTGGGTTTTCTCAAGGAATGATACACACGAATGCCCACCCTCTGTGGAGAAAGTGAATCATGAGTTGAATTTTTATTTATTTATTTATTGGTGTCTTGTCAGGCCTGATCCAGACACGACAGTCTTCGTGAATCTCTGAATCCAGAAAGAAATGTATCCTGGAACACTTTAATGTGTACTGAATGCATTTTGATTCAGCTCTTGTACCTTGTACCTTTGCGCGTTCTGCAAATGTTTCTAACAAGGCAGGCTGTATTTAAACAACCAGTGGAAAATAAGATCTGTGGGTTAGAAACTGAAACCATTTTTATCAGGAGAAGAAAGCTCTCTTGCAACTTATAAACTTATGTACTAAGAACACAGAAATAAGACATAAAAGATGAGTGACAATGACTGTTGAAGGGATAAGGGAATTTCAAACCTGCTATGTGAATAAGCAACTACAGCAAACCATTTGCAAGCAGCACAGACTTCACTCTAATTAAAAAAAAAAAAAAAAAGGCATTTGGCTGGCAATTTTGGGTAGGCAGCAACCCATAAAACCCATGATCTGATCATGGGTAATTCACAGAGTGAGAAATCCCTGGATGGATACCAGCACTGTCTCAGATGTAGTTAGTTCATGAGAAAGCAATGTTACTTGCTCAGTAAACTGTTTAGGATGATTCTAGTTGGCAATCTCACAGTCCTTGAGGAATAAATTTCTCTATTTGTTTTCGTCAGTGGACAGTTACATTTACTTGCAACCATCATTGTGATACCATGGACAGAGCACGTATATTTGGGAAAACGGGGAAAAAAAAAGTTTATCACAGTCTGAATGACCTGGGCTGTTCTTCTAATACTCTATCAGGTCTCCAGAAAATGTTACAATCATGGGTAAATTCTGAAGCAGTGCTATTTTACCAGCACCAGCAAAATCCTGGCCTCATAAAAGCCAACAACAACAACAAAAAAAAATCGCCATTGACTTCACTAGGGCTAAAACCAAAAGGGGTTTTCTAAGCCACGGACACAAAAATACTGAGGCATAGAAGAGAGCTGACAGTGTTCAGAGCAGAGTCAGAGGTGAAATGGACTGAAGAATTCAAGCCTTGACAATTTAATGCTACGGAGAGGCAAAGGTTCTGGCTGAAGCACAGCATCAGAAGGGAGGACAATGTAACACCAGCTACACAAGTGTGTTTACATTAAAACATGGAGACTTTTCATCATCTTCAAGTAATAAAAAAGAGTTTAAATTTGAATATAGATAGAAGCATGGGGTTTGCGGTTTTTTTTTTTCTTCTCTCATTTTTTCTTTCTTTCTTTTTTTTTTTTCCTTCTTCTGAGGATGATCAAGGTCAATCTACAAGGTCCAAAGAGCTAAATCAAATGCAAATTAAAACATGAACACACAGAAGATCATAATATTCAATAAGGCAACTTTGGAAATAGTGTAAGTGAATTAGAGGGTTGAAGACATGATTCATTTTCAATAGATAATGTAAAGCTATGTGGGAAGGAAATGCTAGTGCATTTGCAAAGCACAGAGTAGGCTCAGAATAAGAAATTAGATAGATGGATTTAGCAGCTAACACCTAATGCATCCCTGAGGTGACTACATTTCCCTGAGAAACAAAGCAATCTTTGCACCTGTGCAACATGGTTATGAAACCCTAGGGAATAAAGTACCCTCTCCAGAAGTTTAAATTTGTTATTACATATGCAAGACAATTCATGAATGTCTGAGTAAGAGAGTTATTTCCCATGAAACTGCAACTATGTTTCAAGAATAGCATCCCAAAGAAATAGAGACAAACTCCAGCAAGTCAGGGAGAATAGCGTCCCCTCTTATGGCCTCATGCTGACAAAGTCCATACAAAAACACAAAAAAATCCAAGCACATCTGTCCCCACAGCAAGGAACAGGGAGGAGTGAGACACAAAATGACAGTGGGATAAGATGATGTCCAAAATGTTGCTTGGTACAGAATTCCTCTACTATATGTATGCAAAGACAAAGAGCAAGGAGAAAATGATTTGAAGAAGTACTCTTGGAGCAATAACTAATTTGCACTCCTTAGAACACAGGTAGAAAATTACTTTTTTTTAATCCCGAGTGAGATGCTTTAATAATAAAGTGATCCAATTGATCTGATTTCAATCAGTCTGCAGCCTCAGTTCTTTCACTTGCAGGTTTCCCACGCATAAAACAGACACCCAATTCCTTACCAACCCCTTATGACATAGGCTGAGGGGTAACATAGGACAGACAATAGGTTGGCTTTTGTTTGTTTTTGAGAGCATCAGAGGCTCTCACTGGTTCAAAAGGCCATGAGCTTGCACCTCTGGCCTATGAATTCCTCAAACACCCAAGCTGAAGTAGCAGCTCCGCTCAGGTAGCCGCGCACATCGCCACGCTGAGGCTATTCACGCCTGCAGACTTAGCGCAGAGGACGAGCTGCCAAATCGGGCAGCGGCAAATACAGCCCCCAAAACAGGCGAGATGCAGTTCAGTCCCTGGTGGCAGCAATGCTTAAGCAGACCACGGCCGTGTTGCTCAGGTGCATTGTAAATTTGGTCCTCGTTAAAGTGGGTGATTACATAATCTCATGCTAATTCTTCAGTAATTCCCTTACACAACAGCCTTCATATTTCTGGATAATTAAGAGAAAATGTAATCCATTCCTAGAGACACTTTGCTCTTAACGTTTCCTTTTCTTTAAAAAAGATTTTGCAATTAAAACTTCCTTGGCAAGCAGCCCAGCTCAGTGACCTTGCCTCTTTTACCTGTAGGATAATAAGCAACAGGAAGGGAGCACAAACAGCTATTAGCATTACGGCTTGCATTTAAATATTTGGAGGATATTGGAGCTTGCTACAGCAAGCCTGGCCTTCATGAACGCCCCACCACTGCCATCCCCAGCTACTTAACACCTACCATTAACAACAACAGTTCTTCTCCCCTCTGCCACTCAGCCACAATTAAATTGCCCACAGCAGAGTGCATTAAGCACTACAAGTTTCCCCAATTTGCAAATAATCTTATTTCAGAAGTGTCAGCTTTCCCATTTAACAGACTTGCTCATTCTCCTGAACCCACTATCAGCACCAAACCATTTCCATTTCTACTTACAAACTTCGGTGAAGAAAAAAAATGGCTCTAGAGCACTGAGGAAAATAAAACCACATGGAGTCAGCGATACCCTGATCTGCCTTCCCTCCCTTGCTCTCCCTCAGCTTTTTCTGCTATGCTAAGATAAATCACCTCCTTGCAGCCTGGAGGCTAGGAAAAAAATACTTTAATTTTTAATATATTATTTTTATAAATAAGATGTGATAGCAAGATTAAAAAAACTGGGACACCCAGTGGCTAGTATAAGTACATTTGATCCAGCAATGTATCTATACCAATCTACATATATGCACTGCACATCCACAAGGCATCTGGGGAGAAGAGCCGACTGGGGCCCCAGCACAGAAGCAGTTTGCCTCTCAGCTTGTGACAGAAAAAGAACTTTTCATCCGTGAATCTAGAAGCACTTCACAGATATTAATCAACCTTCGCATCACTCCTGAATGGTGGGTCAATACTGCTTCCCTGACTTGGATCTCAAAAACTGAGCTACAATAGGTGACTACTGAACACCACATGGCGTTTTAGTGTTGGAAAATACAATAAAGCAAAGGCAAGAGAGCTCTTGCAGCCCTCCTGTCCAAAAAATGCACGTTAGAGATGCGCATGCTGGGGGACTGATCAGCCACAACATTAAAGCAAGCTTATCCTGGTGCAGGTAAGGATTTTGGTGTAACACAGGGAGGAAGTGAGCATGACTGATGTGTAGTGTTTCCTAGGATCTAACCTTGCTCCTCAAAGGCACCAGGAAGACATATTTTTGGGCCATCCTGAGAGATTTGCGAGCCTCGACTGCAGCGATCACTCGTGGCTCTGCCATGCAAAGCCCTAAAACTCCTTTAAAGCATAAAACTGATATGGAGAGAACCACCTGGGGGGTGGGAAAAGGAAGAAAAAGAAGAAAAAAGCAAAGCCAAATGCTAACTTATCCATTCCCTTTTCCACTCAGAATCCACCTGGGCTCCACAGAACATTCTTTTTCCCCTTATAGACTGAAGTGATCTCCAAACTTCCCGCTTCTCCCTGGATCAAGAGAGGATTTTTACTCATATTGAGGTAACTTCTCATGCACTAAATCAAGGTTCAGACACTGAACACACTCAGGCAAGGGTTCAGGAGAGAGTTCGCAAGGTTAACAGCTGACAGCAGGCTGGAATGGCATGAAAGTTAATTGCTATTTGCAAAGCACTTTGGGGTCTCTTCAGATAAAAGGTTTTCTGTCTCCATTAAGAAACTTTGAAGCAAACTACAACCACTGAGTAATCAGTGTCCAGAATGTCAAAATGCTTGAAACAACCTGTTCCTAAATGCTGTTATTTCTAGAAGTATTTCTGATCTGACAAGGTAACTGAGTCTGTATCATGGCTAGCTGAGGGCAAAAATGGGACCAAGAAATCCTGCATGCTGATCCTTGACCAGAAAGCCTCAGCATAGTCAATAAAGTCGCTCTAGGCTTTACCCAGTCAAAAGCTCTCCGAATGAGAAGGCATACACTAACCTAATTAGCACTAGGGCTTCATCCCTTTTTCATCAGTATAAAGGGCAATGCCAGGGAAAAGCAAACAACGTGAGGGTGGGAAAAAAGTTCTGCAATACTGACAGTTTCCTAAATCCCATTCCTTCCTCTCATTTGTAGATTTGCTATAATTAGTTTAGCAGAGATGTGAATGTGGCTGATGTTTTTATTCATTTAATTATTCAAAGAAGACCGGTAAATTATTTTAAAAGCATTTAGGGCCCCAGTCATTTTATCTCAGGGAGGAATTAATAATGAAGAGCTAGGTAGCATATTCAACAGCTGCAAGAGTAGAACTTTTGCTTTACGTTTGTACTTTGATTGCACTCCAAGACATCCTCCCATGCCCACTTTACGTAGGACATGTGGGACTTGCCACACTGGATAAATTCAGCAACTCATCTCACTCCAGATATTTGTCACTTCTGGAGCAAAAGAGAAACAACTTCAGAGGAAAGCACAAGAAATGGGAATTACCAAGAAAAGCTTCTAATTAGCATTCATCAATTAGATATTAGTTAGTGGCTGGTATAACACACCTTTAGATAGTCCAGTGAGCTCCCTACATGAAGGTTTTTGAACTCTGCTAAGCTTTGCTAATGCCCTCCGGCAGCGAGCTCCTTGAACTGATTAGCTATTGCAAAGGATAAGGTTTAGGACATGCACATGCTGGGATTGCCCACCCCAAAACACATCATAGGAGAGTCCTGATGAGATCGTGTCTGGCATTTTGAAAGGCAAAATTAAGGCATAAAACAGAGATGATCAAAGGTGATACTAGTTAATACTAGAAACGGAGCAAGGTAGCCCAGCTCTCCCCAGCCACAGTCGCTGGAACACGCTTTTCCACACGACTACAGTAAGATCAGGACTCTTGTGCTACAAATTTCCAGCAGAGTGATGACACCAAAGACAAAATGCAAGGAAAATCAGGTGGCAGCCCTATTTAAACCTTCTTTCAGGAAGGGATTTTTATTATTATTATTGCTATTTTTTAAAGTGAGCAGTTGTAAGTGCAAGCGGAAAAGGAAGAGAGACTTCTGCATCCACTTATTTAATCAGATCATAAAATCATCCAGAGCATTCATATAGATGTTCATACAGGGATAGTTTAATCCTTATCTAGACACTTACCTAGACAAATGCAAAATTCTGGGGTGAAGTCCCAAAAATTTTGGCTTAGTAGTTACTCATTTTGAGGTACAATTTATTATACTGTCTTCAGGAGGAAACCTTGACAATAAGAAGTGCTGTTCTTCAGCTACAGAACACGCACATCTCTTTTAATATAAACATTACATAATGCAGTCACGAGAATTCGGAGGAACTGCAGCCACCGTTTCTTCTGTATGTATAGTCAGGGATTCGCCATCCCCAAACAGATGGAGCCTTGTGGTCCCCACAGCCATACCCATATGGTTGCTCCAGGGTGATTTCCAGCTCCAACAACTGGATGTGTCCTGCTTGGGCAGCAGGAACCAAGAATGCTAAGTAAAGGCACCTCAGCGTCTGAGCTCCCTGTTAACTCTGCTGTTGCAGTGGTGCACACGGGTGGCCACGGAGCATGGCAGAGAAACCAGGCTGGAGACCAGAAGGTGGAGGTGACCAGCGACAAGAGGAAGAGAAATGAAAACTGTATGAAGCCAAACCACATCTTCCCAGGGCAGAGCTGCTCCACAGCTAGGAGAACATTGTCCAGTCTAGACCACCGTCAGTAACAAAATGAAAACCCCTTTAGCTACAAGAGGCTATCATCTGTACTGTTTGTGCATTCCAAGGAGAAGCAGGCACAGATCAAGATAATCCCCTTTCTCGCTTGTGTTTTCAGTCTGTTCATTTTTTTCTAGTGTCAGCAAGTTCTGTATTGTTTGTAAGCCAAAAAGTGACAGCAGTTTGATCTTGCTTCACCCAACATGTGCTTGCGATGGGACATGGGGCTTCCACACACTAATTCATTCCATCAAAGAACAGAACCTGAATCTGAGACAGTCCTGTGACCTCACCTAGAGAGGTTTGGGATTGTTAACAAGGCTGAGAGGCATTTAAAAAATAAATAAAAATGAAAAGGCGTGGGCTGGTTTGGTGACCAGATAGTTATGGTTAAAACAAACAAACAACAACAACAACAACAAAAAAAAAACTGTTTAATAACATTTATGCAAGTCTTTTGCAAGTCTTTTCCTTGAATCAGAGCTTGGGAGAAAAGCTCTATTTATTGGTGTATGAGGGAAGCCAGATAAAATTAAATGCACACCCAGGGATGGGATTGTGAAAAGTCTGTATTCTCCCTAATATAATGAAAAGCTGTGAAGTGTGACATGTTTGCAGATTATTTATTAACAGTAGGACAGAAGCTATTTTAGGCGCATGTCTTTAGACACCATTAACAGTAATTTACTCTCCAGAGTGCCCTTTCAGGAAACAGTAGGAACTAAGTAAACCCCATATATCATTCAGAGGCAGGAACAATTCTCATTGTTTCTTTCCTAAATCTATTTCCTTTCTCAGAACTTTGCCACCATATGGTCAACAAGGAAGCTGTGTAACAGGATCTGATAAGATTGAATTATATATTTTAGCAAGCTTCAGGAGCTGGGCCAAGGCATTTAAATACATCAGTTACTGAATTAGGACAAGCCATTTGCCATCTTGTCAAATGGGAAAATGAAAAGGAAAGACTTCACATCTGATCTAATGTACGAGGGGCCTCACAGACATGACAGCAATGAAGTGGCAGAAGACAGGCATACAGTTGTTCATCATGCTTGTTTTTAAACAAATGGCTCCTTCCTGGTCATCTTTTTAAAATTATTATTTTTTTTTTAATTTTTATAAATTAATTTTTTTTTTTTTTTATTATTAGGCAAACATGTTGTAATATACAAACAGGACTGACAGAAGACAGGATGCTTTACTGTAGTCCATTACTGCATGTTTTCGTTTTCTACTGCTCAAACAGCTGTGTTCTCTCTGTCTACACATCTTGTGTTAGATTAAAGAAAAATCAGTCTGAGAAAGAACAAAAGTAAAATCTCCTCCTCCCTCTCTCCTTCCCCCACCCTCCCAAAAAAATTATGCATTGATGTCTGGGGTGTGGTGTGCATAGCTGCAAGGAGCTATGCGTGCCACAGATTTTGAGCTGGAGACGAAATGGCTTCTATCTCCAACCAGGCAAACAACTCAAATAGTGAATGGGAAGCCCAGAGAAAACAACAAACAAAAAAACATTTTCCAGCAGGTTCTAGTAATGTTCAACAGGGCTAATAATGAACAAAGATGGAATTCATGTTCTGGCCTTCTGCTCAGAGAGGACTCTTGATTTCTTAAAATAGGACTTTAGCAGGATTTTGGTGGGCTTCCTGGCCTCCAGGGGTGAATTTCACCCAGGGAAAACAGACTCCGGTTCCTATATACAACAGGATATGAAATAGTTTCTTTCACTGTTTTCTATCTTTTTTTCCATCCCAGCTTCATATTCACACCATCCCTATTAAGACTGGAGCCATACGTAGAGTTTTCCAATGTTATGGTCTAAAGACATATGGAAACACATTGCAGAAATTTGAGGCCATTTTAAAGCAGTAGAAAAGCATAAGGGAAGCCCATCCAACTGCTCCTTTGCATCACCTACAACTTAGCTGCAAAGTGATTCCCAATTTTGGCAGGAGATTAAGAAAATACTCCAGACAGCGCTGAGGTTTTGTAACAGGGAATGCTCCCACCCCTCACTGCAGCACTCCGAGAGCCACTGCAAGCTTTCCTGGAGTCAGCAGGAAAATCACTGGAGAGGTATGAAACTCCTAAACACCCAGGCGAGCACATCCATAAATTTAAGGATAATTAGATGATGTCAAACTGATGGCATTTGCCCAGGAATAGCAGCCCACACTGTTAGAAATTAATCCTGAAACACTGCACACTACCTAAGTGCTGCTAATTGGTCTTGTCCTCGCTTTGTCTCCGCTAGTCTCCCAAGTTGTGTTTCCATTTCCATTTATCTGATGCTGGTTTTTCCAGCCTCTTGTACCTTTTCGGATAACCTGCAAAGAAGTTGAAGCATTTTGTTCCTCATCTCAGCTCTTTGGAAGAAACTAAATTATAAAGGAAGATAGCACCTTTTCTAGCTGTAGCCCTGCATATTTGCACAATCTCCTATAAAATCAGAACCTGCAAGGGGGCACAGAAGCTGCTGGTGCTTCTTTCAGCTCCAAATCCAGGGCTGCTTTACACTTGCAGCCCTTTTTTGTTTTGTTTTGTTTCCCCCCACCCTGCAGAAGGACTTGTTTGGACACCCCACATAGCAGGAAAACACCAGCAGGGCCAATATATAAGAAACATCCTGCACAGCTAGTGTTCAGCGAGCTGCTCCTGTAAGCAAACCCCAGTAACTTTACAAGTGCTGCACATCTTGAAGACGTTCTCCTAATGTTAATGCACTTTATACAAGCAACAAGTATTCATTTAGACAAGGGCTGTTCAGGAGCCACACTCCTACTACCAATAAACTCAGGTTAATTTACTTTTGCAGTGATTTGTAAGAAATTCAACTTCCCTTATTTAAAGTAAAAGGGAGAAAATAAATAAAACCACAGTCCAGATGGAAACAAAGTCTGTTCCTTCTTCATTAGCCAAGCCACAGACAAGTTATAATTCATGTCTCCCTTGAGTCTCATCACAATCTACATTTGGGAAGCAAGCATAAGGGTTAGGGGGTAATGGTGGGGTGGGGGTGCAGCTGGCCAACAAATTATATGCTTAATTTTTTTTGTCTTTAATTTTATCTGAAATAAATGAAAAACTTCTTGTGGTCCAAGTCATGGGATTCCTTAATCAACAGGGTAGAGCTGGGCTTGCGAAACTGAAGTCCCTGAGGAAATGGCTTCACTACTGAAGGAAACAAGTGACTCAGAGCCCCGTCCTCAGGCACAGATCTTTTCTTAAATGTTTTCATTGAAAGCAGTGAGCGCCTATGCCCAGGAGCAGGAGCTCAGCCCACTGGTCTCAAAATCTCTTCTTATGCCATTCCAATAGCACAAGCTTGGGACTTCAGCCATGGGCTTCTAGCTGACATCTTGTGTCTTTCTGGTCACATTAATGACTCTGGTTTACACATTTCTGGTAGGGAAAGCACCAGAACTTCAGGACAGCTTTATATTCTGCTCCTATGAATTGAGGTGCACTATAAAGTACGATCAAAGGATGGGTCCCTTTAACAATTGAGGGAACCTTCTCAACAATTAGAACGGTTAAGGGTAGAACCGCATCTGATTTGCCTGATGAGTCTCATTTTTAATGCAATTAGGCAGCCAAGATTTGACAGACTAGACTATCAGAGAGCCAAAGAGCCAAAGGGAATTTGCATATATTATAAAATGATTGGAACAGCAGGGTAAGGTAAGAACCAACCTGACCTAAGCCTTCACTCATATAGAATTGTGTGAATAATTGATTTTCCACATTCCTGGCTGAACAGAAGAGGTTAAAAAAAAAA